>JADLZL010001127.1:0-41110 GCA_015844335.1 Chrysopogon serrulatus
TTACTCTTATTTCTTCTAAGTTGTCGATTTCTAGTCTCACGGTTTCTTACGCTTCCCCTTCATTGTATTGCTCAATTTTAGGAGATGTCCGGATCAAAATTAAATTTTGGTAGTACGGCTAAACTACGATCCGTATACTAGGAAGAAAGGCGAGTAGCCGGTTGCTCTGCTTATTTGAGTTCTTAATCCCTGGACTACTTTGGGTAGTTCATCTATCCATTTTGCTCCGTAATCTTTGAGGTCTTCATATAGTCTTGGTTTCAATCACGCCAAGATGAGACCGTTTGCTCTTTCTACTTGACCGTTTGCTTGAGGATGAGCCACCGATGCATAATCAATGCTGAATCCGCGATCTTGAGCCCAGATTTTGAATTCATTAGCTGTGAATGGTGATCCTAGGTCTGTTATTATTCTATTTGGCATTCGAATCGTGCATGATTTTTACGGATGAACTCTTGTGCTTTGGTCGAGCTGTATTTTACCAATGGCTTGTATTCTATCCATTTAGTAAACTTGTCTATAGCCACAAAGATGTATTCGAACCCTCCTTTGGATTTCTTGAGAGGTCCGACTTGGTCAAGTCCCCAAGCATGAGAATGGCCATCTTTGGTGGGATGCATATTAGGTTGTGTCTTTGGGACATGTGCGTCTTGCAAATATTTGGCAATTTTTGCGGTGTTTGACTAGTTCTTCGGCATCTTTTAATGCTGTTGGCCAATAGAATCCTGATCGAAATGATTTTCCGACTAATGTCCTTGAAGATGCATGATTTCCGCAGCATCCGAGTGCATTTTGATAGTATTTCTTTTTCCTTCTTTGTTGAAACACATTTTAATAATACGCCCGATGATCTTTGCTCTCTTGTAAAGGTTGTCTCCTACTAAGACATAATTTTTGCTCCTTTCGAGGACTTGAGTTGCTTCTATTTTGTTGCCGAGTAACTTCTTCTCTTTGATGTAGTCTATGAATACTTGCATCCATGTTGAGTTGTTTGTACTGATCATTAGAATTTGCTCTTGTTCTGTCTTCTTTTTCTCGTCTTCTTTTTCTTCTGACTTGATGGATGGCTTGTTTAGTTCTTTTACAAAGACTCTAATGGGTACTTTTGCCCTGTCTGAGCCTAGTTTGGCTAGCACATCAGCTGCAACATTTAAGTCTCGTAATATATGATGAATTTCTAGTCCTTGAAAATTTTTCTCGAGCTTTCTGATCTCTGCACAGTAAGCATCCATGTTTTCTTTAGTGCAATCTCATTCTTTGTTGACTTGGTTAACTACTACTGCAGAATCTCCGTAGACTAGTAGTCTTTTGATTCCAAGTGAAGTTGCGACTTGTAAGCCGTGGATGAGTGCTTCATACTCTGCTTCGTTGTTGGTAGCTTGCCATAAAATTTATAGAACATATCTGAGTTGTTTTCCGTCAGGTGCGATGAGTAGTACCCCTGCTCCTACTCCCCCCAGTTTTAGGGATCCATCGAAGTATATTTTCCAATGGTCTAAGATGGTGTCAGGAGTAGGTTGTTGTATGTCGGTCCATTCTCGCAATGAAGTCGGATAATGCCCGAGATTTGATTGCTTTTCTTGGTGTAAATTCTATCTTGAGTGCCCCGAGTTCAACTGCCCATTTTAAAATACGTCCAGTTGAATCTCGGTTTCTTAGGATGTCTCCGAGTGGAAAATCTGTTACCACGACTACTTTGTGATCCTCAAAGTAGTGTCCGAGCTTTCTTGAAGTTATAAGTATTGTGTAGAGTAGTTTACGACGTGTGGATATCTCACTTTTGATATCGTGAGAACTTCGCTTATGTAGTATCTTTCGGCCTTTGCACTTTGTAGGTATGTCCTTGTTCTTCTCTTTCAACTACAATAGTGTGCTTACTACCGATGTTGTTGCGGTAATGTAGAGCATGAGGCTTCGTCTTTCTTTGGAGGTACTAAAACGGAGATGTACTTGATATATGTTTTTAGTTTGTCGAAGGCTTCTTGTGCTTCTTCATTCCGGTGAACTTGTCTGTCTTCTTTAATAATTTGAAGAAAGGTAAGCCTTTTTCCCCAAGTCCGGAGATGAATCTATTGAGTCTTTGCCATACAACCTGTTAATTTCTGTAGGTCTTTGATATCTGTAGGTGGGCCCATATCGGTTATTGCCTTGATTTGTTTTGTGCTTGCTTCAATTCCTCTTTGGCTTACTAGAAATTCGAGTAGTTGTCGGATGATACGCCAAATACACACTTGTTGGGGTTAAGTTTCCATTTCCATTTGTTGAGATTGTTGAAGGTTTGTTGTAGATCTTCGATCAGGGTGTCTGGGTTCTTTGTTTTGACGACTACATCATCTACATATGCTTCGGCATTTTTTCCAATCTAATCGCCCAAACAAGCCTGAATTGCTCTTTGGTATGTTGCTCTCTGCATTTTTGAGTCCGAAAGACAATGTTTTGTAACAAGAGGCGCCGAAAGGTGTGATGAAAGAAGTCTTGCTTTGGTCTTCTTCTTTTAGTCCAATGATGATATCCCGAGTAGTAGTCTAGAAAGGATAATAAAGCTGATCCTTGTTGAATCCACTATTTGATCAATTCTTGGTAATCCAAAAGGGTCTTTAGGACAATGTTTGTTGAGATATGTGTAATCCACACACATACGCCATTCATCCGTGTTCTTTTTTGTGTACCGTAAGCGGGATTTGCTAACCGGTCGGGATGTAAGATTTCTTTTATGAATCCCCGCCGCTAGTAGTCGGGCTATTTCTTTCTTTATTGCTTCCTTTTTGTGCGGTGAAAATCGTCGTAGTCTTTGCTTGATTGGTTTTGCTCCTTTGTTAACTTCGATTTTTGTGCTCATTAACTCCTTGGGACTCCCGGCATATCAATTTGGTTTCCAAGCGAATATGTCCTTGTTGTCCCGTAAGTTGGTGGCGCGAGTTCCTATTTGATAGGTAGGTTTGCACCGATCGTAGCAGTCTTGGATGGATCACCTGTCCCTAGGTCAATCTTTTTGGTGCCTTCTCCTTCGGTTGTGGTGAGGGTACTTTGTTTTTTTGGTGAGATTTCCATCTCTTCTGTTCTTATTTCGCCATTGCCGAGTTGATTTCTCCTTGTATTTTTGAGGATATTTGTATTGCCTGTGCGTCACATTCGTAGGCTCGTTTTAGATCTCCTCTAAAGAGAGTACTCTATGTGGTCCTGGCATTTTGAGTAATAGATATGGATAGTGAGGTATGGCCAAAAATTTTGCAAGTGCTGGTCTTCCCAATATTACATGATATGATGATTCGAAATCTGCAACTTCGAACTTGATGAGCTCTGTTCTGTAATTTGTGGGAGTTCCAAATGTTACTGGTAGTGTAATTTGTCCAAGAGGCATGGCTGGTCTCCCGGGTACTATCCCATAGAACGGTATGCTTGTAGGTGTGATAATTTTTGAAAATTCTAGTCCCATCTTCTTTAATGTATCTGCGAATATGATGTTGAGTCCCGCTCCTCCATCGATGAGTACTTTGGTTACTGTTATGGCGGCAATCGTAGCTCCGAGTACTAGTGGATATAGTCCTACGTTTCCAACACTTGTCCATTGATCTTCTCGTGAAAATTGTATTGGATATTGGGACCGGTTTAGATATCTAGGTGTTGCCGGGTTCTCTTTGTCATGATTGTTCGCCAAGCAAGTTTGTCTTCTTGTTTGCTCCCGGAACCGGGCACTCCCGAGAATATTACTCGATCTTGTTGCTCTTGGGTTTTGGAAGCCGTTGTCGGTTGTACTGTCTTCTTCTTTCTTCTCTTTGTTTTCTTCTTTGTCTTGTTTGTCCTTCCTCATATATTTTTCTTGAAAAATGCGATATTCTCCTATAGGGTGAATTTCTGTTGGATGATAGATGCATTTCATATTTTCAAGATCTTCAAATCTTCTTACCAGGGTAGAATTTCTTTCTTTCGATTGGAAGCCACCATGTTGTCCGAGTATCTCTTTTTTATTATGATAGTCTTTGTCATTTGTCTTGGTTATCCCATCTTCTTGAGCTGTCTTGATATCTTGAGTTGTCACGATATCTTGGGTTGTTTTGGTTGCTCCACCTTTGGTTGTTTTGTTCATTCGAGTTGTTCCTTCTGGTCCGTATTGTTTCTTTTATCCGAGTTGTTCCTGTTGTCTGGGAATCTTTCTCGTGTCTTTTCTTCTGCTGTAATCATCTTTTTCACTGTTCTTTTGAACTCGTCATTTGTCCGGGGATTTTCTTTGCAAAAATCATGAAACATCCATCTTACTTTCAATCCATATGAGAATGCTTCTATTACTTCTCTCTCGGTAATGTCGTGAACTTGAGCTTTTAGCTTTCCAAATCTTTGTGAGAAATCTCCGAGACTTTCTCACGGGTTTTGTTTTAAACCTTTCAACTCGCTTGTGTTATTGGGTGTATGAGTATTCCTGTGAAATTTTCGCAAAAAGCCTTTTGAAAGTCGCTCCATGTCTTGATAGATCCGGGACGTAACTTGTCGAACCATTGAAGTGGTAATGTTTCTAATGCCATTGGGAAAAATAATGTTTTGATGTCATCATCATCCCTCCGGGTAGCTCAATTGATTGGGAATAAATTCGAGCCATTGCATTGGTTCTGTTTTGCCATCGTATTTTGAGTGGTTGGATGGTTTGAATTTGTGAGGTAATTTTATTGTCAAGTAGTCTTTCGCGAAGCGAGGAAATCTATCGGGTACTTTTTGCCGGCTTGTAGTCGGAGTGCGCTTGACTATCGTATTTTGAAGTCACTGCTGGGAGGGTCTCGGAGTGGTGTTGGTAGTCTTTCTCTGTTTTCCCCCGTTTTTCTATCCAATCGTGATGTAGCTGAGTTCTTCATTTGTGATTTGGGTTGATAATCTCTCGAATGCGGAAACCCCCTCGAGTTCTCGACTTGTCTGTTCGGATGGTATATGACGGGAGGTACTCGATCGTCCCCGTATTCTTTCTTGCGGTATCTCCGAGTAAGCTTGGCTTGTTGTTCTTCACTTGGCCTTTGTATGGCATTTATTTCATTGATCAATTCTTGTATTTTTTCTCTTTGGGTCGAGTCCGGTTCTCATTTGTGGCACGCCTTTCCTCGGCTTCTTTTTCAGTTCTTCTTTGATTGTACCGGCTAGCTCTTCTTCATACTTGCGTCATGCTTCTCTTCGTTCTTGAACTCGATTTCTCCTCCCTCCTCTTTTTTCTTGTTTCTTCTTTCTCTCCGGCTGCCTTCGGGTCGTCGGTCTCTCCCTCTCTTGTGACGGAATTTGCTGGAATATCAGCTTCTGATTCTTCTGAAGATCTGTAGTCGGGTTGGACTGGTGGTACTAGGGGTTGCCTCATTATGAACACCTCTTTATGTGTATTGGGTGGATAGCTGGGTTCTTCTTCTCTCAATGGTTTACCATATTGAAAAGAAAGGAATGTGGAGTACGTATCTTGTTTGAAGATGTTCCATTGGTTGATGTAGTAAGGTTCCATTGCCTTCTGAGTGATATTCTGATATATTCATGCCGAGTTGTTGAAACCGAAGTGAAAAGAACTCGGCTTGTCTTGTAGATTTGAGCTTTCAGCTTCCTCTGTGAGCTTGAGTTCTGAAAAAATTTCTTGTATCTTCGGTTCGGGTTCTCGAAGTAGTCGACCATGGAGAATTCCTTGTTCGTCGCCCCGCGGACCCCAACTTCCGAAAAACGAAGGTTGATCCCATCGGGAAAATCATCCTATGTAGGTCCGTCGAGCCTTTGACGTCGATTTCGCCGAAAGCCCCTACCTAGCGCGCCAGCTGTCGGTGTTTAACCACCGATAGCCTGCCACGGGGTTCCCGTAGCAGTTGATTCGGATCTCGGCGAACAACTAGAGCTCAGCGGTTTCACGCAAGAGACACATGGTTTATCCTGGTTCGAGCCCTCATCGTTGAGTAAAAGCTCTACTCCAGTCGGCCTTGGCCTTTTGCGTTGGATTGATGTCGATCGTGTATTGTTAAATGCATTTACAAAGATGGTGCTCGGCTCCTTTTTATAAGAGGAAAAGAGCCGAGCTATGGTTTCTAATCTTAGCCGGATTCATAGGAAGTGTTCTGCTGCGACGATTATGAGAGGTTACTTTCTATTTGTCTAACTAGGATGATCCGTATTCTACTCGGATCCGTCCTTCTTGCTCTTGTCCTGACGGGAGCCGTGCTGGTGAGTAGCCGTCTACGTCCCGTATCGATAGAATCCTTCATCACATTTCTTCTCAAACTTGCTCAATCGAGTGCCCTTCTTGAGAATGTAGCATTCGCATCCAAACACTCTAAAGTATGCAATGTTTGGCTTTCTACCATTCAACAACTCATATGGTGTCTTCTCCAATAGCCTATGACAATAGAGCCTATTTGAGCAATAGTTGGCGGTATTAATTGCTTCGGCCCAAAATGAATGATCCACATTGTACTCACTCAACATTGATCTTACCATGTCAATCAAGCTTCTATTCTTCCTTTCAACTAGCCCGTTGGATTGAAGAGTGTACTTGGCCAAGAATTGATGTTTGATGCCAAAGTCATCACAAAGCTCTTCAATTCTTGTGTTCTTGAACTCACTACCATTGTCACTTCTCACTTTCTTGATTGATGTCTCAAACTCATTTTGGCTTCTCTTGACAAATGTCTTGAATGAGTCAAATACCTCACTCTTGTCAACAAGAAAGAATACCCAATTATATCTAGTGTAGTCATCCACTATCATAAATCCATATTTGTTTCCACCAATGCTCTCATACTTGGTCGGGCCAAATAGATCTATGTGCAACAACTCAAATGCTTTGCTTGTGCTCATCATGCTCTTGTTGGGATGAGTGTTGCCAACTTGTTTACCCATTTGACATGAACTACATAGCTTGTCTTTCTCGAACACCACATCCTTCAACCCTCTAACTAGATCATGCTTGATTAGCCGGTTGAGTTGCTTCATGCCAACATGTCCAAGTCTTCTATGCCATAGCCAACCCATTCTTGATTTGGAGAACAAACATGTTGTCAATTGAGCATCACTAGCATTGAAGTCTACAAGATAGAGATTCTCATATCTAAAGCCATTAAATATCAAGTTGCTTCCATCAACACTCACTATCTCAACATCATCAACACCAAATATGCATTTGAATCCAAGATCACACAATTGAGCCACGGACAAAAGATTGAAGTTGAGAGATTCCACTAGCAATACATTTGAGATGGACATATCATTTGTGATTGCAATCTTTCCTAAGCCTTTCACCTTGCCTTTGCCATTGTCACCAAAAGTTATACTATCAACACCATTGCCACTTGATGAGATTGATTTGAACATTCTAGAATCGGTCATATGTTGAGTGCATCCACTATCAAGCACCCAATGCCTTCCTCCGGCTTTGTAATTGACCTACAAAAGCAAATCAATTCTTCTTAGGTACCCAAACTTGCTTGGGTCCTCCAAGGTTAGTCACTAAGCTTTTGGGCACCCAAATTGCCTTTTTCTTTGGGCCAACAATGGGAGCACCAATGAACTTAGCCTTCACACCATTAGTACCCTTGGTAAGCAAATAACAAGAATCAAAACGAATAGATGATATGTTAGCATTCTTCTTGTTCTTGCAATATTGCTCTATATGCCCCACTTGCTTGCAACTAGAGCAAAAACGTCCATTGCCCTTCACAAAACTAGTCTTGTGAGTGACAAAGGCCGCCTTGCCATTCTTGGGGGTATAGCCCAATCCCTCTTTGTTTAGGGAGAACCTTTGGCTACCCAAACACTTTAGCAAGCGGGCATCTCCACCATAGGCCTTGCCTAGGGTATGAGTGAGCTCATTCACCTCTCTCTTAAGGGTCTCATTCTCCACCATGAGTGAGGCATCACAAGTGAAACCATCACTAATAGTAGATGTGGCATTGCTTAAGCTACAAGAGGGGTTAGTGGGACCAACAACAATAGGTGTAACACCCCTGGTGTTACGTTAACCTGAACCCACCATAAACCCACCATGTCATCATGTTATGCATTAAGTATCATGTTTATTAATTCAATGATAATGCAATAATGATTTAGCTAAGCTTCATTAGGTCAATCTCGAGCAATGTTTGTGATCTGGTTTATTTATCTTTGAGCTATGATTAGTGTGGTGTGATGTTCATCACCTAAAGCAACTTAAAGGTTTAATTAAAGTTATACAAGTAATTAACCTAAAAGCAACCTTGATGTTTGAGAGTGTTTGACCTGACTTAATAAAATGCTTGAACTCTGTAATGTTTAATCATGTTAAATACCCCTGTGTTTTTGCCTTAATAATTAACAAGATGGTACTAGAAGGTTTCTTTTCAGTGGTTAAGCTTTTCCATGCTAATTATGCTAAGTACATCTAATGATGTTGCCTTGGTAGTTTAAGATAAGTGCTTTTGTTAAACATGCTTTGCCTCATGTGTTAAGCTACTTAGAAAATAATTAGGATTTTCTAAAAAGAGGTTAAACCCTAAAACTCATCTTGTGGTTTGATCAAATGCTTGAGCTCTTTATCTCATATGGTTATGTGTTGTTGCTCATCTCTTAATTAACATAAGCATAATTAGGATTTAAAATTTGGCTAACATTAAACTATGTTTTGGAGTGCTAATCATGTAATTTACCTTGCTTTAAGTGTTCCATGATATGTTTTAATAATTATGAGTGTAGTCTAATAATGGTAATTAAGCTTGTTATGTTTGCTAATTAATCTAGCTTAAAGACCCTAATCTCTGAGCTCAAATTATGCAATTATGTTTTAATCATGAAATTGGATTGGTGAAGTTTTAAAATGGAGTTGGATGGATGTAGTTTCGAAATTAGGTTTCAAAATTCGAGTTTGAATTCAGTTTCAAAATCCTAAATTCGAACCCTTTTTCATCATTTTTTTTTCATGTTTCAAAATCTAATCAGATTTTGGGGATGGTCCCAAAAGCAAAGATGTAGATTTCAAAATCTGAGCAACTTTTATTTTGAAAGTTTTTCAAGTTGTTATATAATTTTTGGAGTAATTTTGAATAAGAAGAAAAAAAAGGTCCTCCTTCTGAGTACCGCAAGCAACTACAGTACCGCGAGCAGTAGCATCGGCAACACATTTGCTTGGGCTGGCTGGCCGCCGCTCTCGCCGTTTCCATGCGGGGGGCACGCGGCAGCTTGCCTACCCCGAGCCTGGGCGGGAGCTGGCAAAGCCCAGAAGCTTCACCCTTGCCCATTTAAGCCTTGCGTTGCCGTCTCCTTTTTCCTCTTCTCCAACTTCTTTGCCGCCATGCCTCTGCTCCATCTCAAGCCGCACGCCGCCGAGCAATTCGCCATGGCTCCACCACAGCCCCCTCCAAGTGAGAGCACTTCACAACCTCCCCATGGTCCTCCCGAACCCGCCCACGCCACCAATTTTGGTCGGAGTCGCCGGCGTGGCTGATTCCCATCACGACGCGTGACCATGGCCGTCGAGCTCCAGCTCGCCGGGCCGGGGCACCATAGGCCACCTCCGGCCGAGGCAATGGCACCGGAGAGTTCGCCTTGCTCCGTAGCCCGGCTCGCCCAACCCACGCCACCGTCGGCCGCCGTCTAGCCACTGCTGGCCAAGCCCGGCCGGCTCCAGCCACCCATGCTCTGTGTTGGACCGGGAGGAGGAAGAAGGTTCATTCCCTTTTGTTTTTTTAGAAAAAGATAAAATATGTTGTTTCTTGTTTTCTTTCATAATTCATTAATTAGAGCTCAGAAAAATGTGAACTAAATTTCTATATGTTCCTTATGATGTGTAGTTTCATGGAAAAATATGAGTTTGGCATGTTAATCAATTTTGTCATGCTTAATAATTCTATGCTTTAATTAATAAATGAGTCTTTGTGTGATTTTTGTAGACTAAAATATTAATCCTATGGTCATGAACTTTTGTCAGTAATTCTAATATGCTAAAACCAACCTCCACTAAAATTTTAGTACTGTTTTGAAGAAATTTATTTTAATAATTAATTTTGCTTCATTTAAAGACTAAAAAAATGGCTAATTAATAGCTAAATAGGATAATCAATTAATAATTGAACTTTGAGTGATTTGTGGCACAGTGTGAAGCCCATGAATCAATGATCACCCCCTGGTCCATGGCATTGTTTTGGGTAGCTTAAATGTAGAGTTTTGCTCACAAGCTTAATAATTATTTAAATTGTTTAAGCAATTAGTGATTTGCTTCATCTAGGATTGATTTTCTTTTTGATGTTGATGGAAGACCATGCATCATTACAACCCTAATGATCCATGGCTTGATTGTGTAGATTAATAATAATTCTAGTCACATGTTTGATAAATAATTAATTAAATGTTGGAGATGCTAACCTTAGGTTGAGTGCATTTTTGGTGTTGTTTGGAGACCATGGGACATTCTAACCCCAATGTTCCCCGGGCAATGACATGTTTGATTTTAATATAATTGTATCCACCATGTCTAATTATATATTAATCTTGTTATGTAAATAAATAAATCCTAACCATGGACCCTTGATTACAACTCTTCCATGTAGGAAAGTTGTACTCAAGTCAATTATGCAATTAAAATCGTTATCAATTATGTGTGCACCTTATGCATCATGTGGAATCCTTCCTTTCATTTAGAGATGCATATATAGTTGCATTCAAATGTTAGAGCATGCTTGGTGAATGATAAATTGAATTACACCGTGAAAGAAAGTTGTACTCAACTTTCTTTAGTTTGCATGTCTTGCATTCTCCATCATGCTAAGCATGTCATTAAGCGCGCATCATTCCTTTACGTATAGTTTACGTGAGAGCGGAGGCTTCCGTTGATCAAGCTTCGGAGAAGTTTCATGGTGATCCAACCCTGACGAGGTGTTTCTACCGAAGGTGTCGATATCAAGTTTAACAGCTAAACTTCCCTACAACACAGGCAAGCCCCGGATGCATTAAACCCTTTCTTGTATTTCGAAAGTTCTTTATAATTTTATGTTGATGTTATGATGCATTAAGTGTAGGAATTGTGTGATATCCAATCTTGATGCATTTACCGTACCTTGATATACTATCCCTGAAACCTGTTTTGATTTGAAAATATTTAGTATATGCTTAGTCTTGCTGATAGCATAAGCTTTGCAAATAAAATGTTTTCAAAAGTTGATCACAATATCCCCGTTGAGGGCATTTATGAAAACCTGATGTTGCTTGTTGTTTATCTTTGACTTTGATCGGGTCAAGGGTAGACAACAAGAACATGATGATGAGTAAATTGAGACGCCGGTGGAGTGACTTGCATCAGGAAGGGCTAGTGCCCTGGTGTAGTGTCGTCTACTTGTGTCGGTTAAGGACCGTCCGTTGTTTGGCGCTGGGATCATGAGGTTATTGGATAGTACTAGTCGCATGCTAATGGCGGTAAGCTCCACTTGGACTATTCGTTACTAGACCGGACAAGAAGCGTGTACCCATCCTACGATGCGCACCGCCCGAAGTGACCGAGCGGCCGTAGAGAGGTGGGGAGTCTTGTACGCCCGTTCTGGTGTGGAGAAATCCGAGCGTTGAGTTGATGTATGTAAGATGGTCAGTCATGCATACATCGTGTGGCTAGAAGCCCCGGCCGGGTATATAAGCGATTCGAATCGTCGTTGCTCCACGATATGGGAGACTTGATCCGAGTCCCGGCATCGTAGTAATGAGGAAAGTTGCTGAGGATGGAAAGTTTTGGAAATCGAGATCTTGCTTGACAAGTGATTGCTCTAGACTAGGATAACCTAGATTGATAGCTTAATGCTTAATAAAAATATCAAGATAAGAATGAATAGTAAGGATCAACATTAGTCGCTTTTCCGCAAAGGTGTCATTGATTCTTGCTAAAACCTTACCTTGATTCCTATCAACCAGCATTCCTGAGTCTGCTCCCCCCTTTTTCCGTCGGGTAAGTCTTGCGGAGTACTTTTGTACTCGGGGTTTGTTTGACCCCTCAATTTGCGGTGTTGACTAGTGTTGCTGACTTTGGTCATACCATTGGGCTTGGCATGATCGAATATCTTCCGTCTACAAAGTTCTTTTCTCGCTTCCGCAAACCCAGTTAAGTTTTGTTTAATCAAACTCTGATCAAGTGTTGCAATCTTCTTTTGTAAATCTTCCGCTACTCTGTTATATTTTGTACAAATGGTTGTAATACTGCAAGTTCTTTGTAAGAAGTGGATCCCGGAGGATCGTAGTGTCATCGGGGTTTCACCCGACAGAACTTTTCAAGTTATGTGGTACACAAGTATGGCTGACAGAGGTCTTAGGGACAATGTCAGGTGCTTGTGGGCCATATAATTTAGAAGAATCTGCCACAATAGGAGTATAGAATGATTCATCAAGAATATCACAAGTAACTCCTACGTTGCATGTGTTTACAACATCCTCAATCTTAGCTTGATCAAGGAGGGAGGAGTGAGCCTTCTCAAGCTTAGTGTGAGCTTTCTCAAGCTTCTCATGGGCTTCCATTAGCCTCTCATGAGTAGCATTGAGCTCATCAAAGGATTGCTCAAGAGCTTTCTTGCTCTTGTGCAACTCTTTGCACTCCTTCCTCTTCTCCTCAATATAAGAGTGAGCATCTCGTTGAATGCTAATGAGGTCCTCCTTTGAGTACTCCTCATCATCACTCTCACTATCGCTCTCATCATCGGATTGTACCTTAGATGGCTTAGCCATTAAGCACGTTGATGGAGCATCAAAGAGTGAAGGCTTGTTGGAGATGGCAAGACTAGCAAGCAACTTCTTCTTTGATTTCTTATCATCTTCGCTCTCATCATCACTATCACTTGAGGCATCACTATCCCATGTGACACAATATGATTGCCCCTTCTTCTTCTTCTTGTACTCAAGCTTCTTCTCCTTTTCCTTCTTGTCCTTCTTCTCTTTCTTGTTTTTCTTCTTCTTCTTGTCATCCTCATCACTATCATCATCACTTGAGAGAGGACAATCGGCAATGAAGTGATCTTTGCTCTTGCACCGATAACATCTCTTGATTTTGATTGTATCTCTTCTCTTCCTTGCACCATAGCCCTTTTTCTTCATGAACTTGCTAAATTTGCGCACAAGAAGAGCCATTACTTCATCATCCACCTCACTTGAGCATGTGCTAGCTTCATCACTTGATTCCTGTTTCTTCTTGCCTCTTGATGAAGTAGCCTTGAATGCAACCACTTCCTTGTCTTTCTTCTTCTCTTTGTCCTTCTTCTCATCCTTGTGAGATCCCCCTTCCCGTTTCACACGGTAGGTGTCATGAGTGATCACCTCACCTAGTACTTGGTTAGGGGTCTTTGTATCCAACCCTTCTCTCACCAACATTGTGACCAAGAACTCAAATCTTGATGGTAGGCTTCTAAGGAACTTGTGAGAGAAATCCGCATTGTCCACCTTCTCACCCAAGTTCTTCAAGTCATTGACAATCACTTGAAGGCGATGGAACATCTCCGGCACACTCTCATCATCATCCATCTTGAAACTTGAAAGTTTGTCCTTGAGGATGTATAGCTTGAGACTCTTCACGGCTTGTGTGCCCTCATATGTCTCCTCCAACCTAGTCCACATATCATGAGCGCTCTCCAAATCCTTGATTTGCTCAAACACCTTTGACTCCATGCTTCATAGAATGTGTTGATTGCAATATCATTGAATTGGAGCTTCTCTTCTTCTCTTGGAGTTGGATCGGTTGGATCAATCACGGCAAAGTCCTTGTCCACAACCTCCTAAACTTTCCGGTTGAGTGACTTCAAGTATGCACACATCTTTCTATTCTAATGATCATAACCGGTACCATCGAAGTGCGGTGGCTTCCCCACATGGTTGATATGGTTGACTTGAGCCATTTTAACACCGAAGGATGTTAAGCCTTAATCAACGGTGACCTCTGCTATGATACCACTTGAAAGGTCCTAAATGGCTAGAGGGGGGTGAATAGCCTAATTAAAATTTCTACAAAGCACTAAACAAACCGGTTAGTATAACAAATGGCGAATGCAAGTGTTGCGCTAGCCTAATGGGGGTTGCAAGCCAACCTAATCAATTCTAGCAAACCTAATACACTAGGCACACTAAGAATAGGGTCCTTAGCAATTTAACTATGCTACACAACCTAATACACTATTTTGCATAAGAGTAATCGCTAGGAAGAAAATCGAGTGTGCAAACCGTGCCTTCGGGATGATGACCAATCACCGTCTTGTCAATACAATAAAACCCAAAAACATGATCCAATATAGAAATTCAAGTTGATCTCGAAGGATCAAACCACACAAGAACACCGAGGGACACAAGATTTTTATCCCGAGGTTCACGTGCTTGCCGGCACGCTACTCCCCGTTGTGTCGACCACACACTCGGTAGTTCGGTGGCTAATTGGCGTCACAAGCCAAGCCCTCACCGGGCGCCATAAGAACTCACACAAAGTGAGGGTAACTCAATGACACGAGATTCCACTAAGGATTCCTTTCGCGATCTCCCGCGGGGTGGGATCAACACCCCTCACAATCACCTCCGGAGTGGCCAAAAATAATCTTCAACCTTGCTCAACTCTGGCTCGCTGCTCCAACCGTCTAGGTGACGGCAATCACCAAGAGTAATAAGCTCAACCGCAGCAAGAACGCTCACTAGTGCCACTAGATGCTCAATCACAAGGCAAATGCACTAGAAGCTCTCCCAATCACTCTCTAGATCAATCAAGAGACATGCAAAGTGAGGGAGGAGGTTTTCTTAGCTCTAGAGGATGTCAAGTATGTCAAAGTGTCAAGAGCGACTCCCTAGAGCCGGCCAAACAACTTATATAGGCGCCCACCAAGTAATCCAACCGTTACACACAACAGCCACATGCTGGCGTCTTTGGCCGGACGGACGCCTGAACGCCGGACGGGACGCGTCCCGGCCTAGCGTCCGGTCCAACATAACTGGCCACGTGTACTAGCCGTTTGAATTCCACTCTTCGCGCCCAACGTCCAGAACCTGCTCGCACTTGATCAGCCCACGGCCGGGACGCGTCTGTGCTATCACCGGACGCCAAAGACAGAAGTCCTGGTCGCTACCCAGAGAGCTCCAAAACATGAAAAACTTGACCGGACGCGTCCGTTGCACCCTGACCGGACGCGCCCCGAGTCCGGTCTAGCAAAAACCCTTGCTTCAAGCAGGTCGGCCGGGCCGCGGCACGGAAACGTCCGATCGCGCGCGGCGTCCGGTGACCCCCGAAAAACGCCGGACTCCACGGCTTGGCCGGACACGTCCGGTCCCCCTACCGAGGCGGCGTCCGGTCACCTCGAGTGACCATATACTTCCCGAAAACGTCCAAGTCCCGCCTCGCGAGCTCGGCGGGAGGGTTCCATACCCAAATACCATCACCTCTTGCCCTCATGTGCCAACACCAAAGTGTCTCTCCACTTGTGCACGTGTGTTAGCATTTTTAAATAAATTTTGAAAGAGATTGTTAGCACACTAGGTCCCTAATGCATATGCAAAGTCATTGCTCACCTAGTGGCACTTAGATAACCGATATTGCGCGACATTGCCCCTCTTAATAGTACGGTTATCAATCATAAATCCGGCCATCAACTTCTCTACTCGCCTATGGCCGGCAAAATGGAAATGCCCTAGCATATATCTTTGCCTCTAGCATTCCATCTTGCTCATCTTCCTTCATCTCCAAGGGTGGCACTTGATCACTTGTGGTCTCCACCATCACCTTGATCTCCACTCAACCCTTTGGCTTGGACCTTCCCTTTCTCTAATGCTACACACTTAGCAATAGGGTTAGTCCTAGGTTTCATCAATTGGCCAAAACCAAACTAGGGCTATCACTGGCCTAAGTAACTATGTAGCCTCTTGCGGCTGTGGCATCAGTTTCACACTTCAGCAACTACCAATTATGTCGGACGGCAAAAAAAAATACTACTGATGCACAGTTCGGTGTGCCATGGATGAACTTGCATGCAGACCTCCAACCTCCATGCAATTTTCTTGTGTTGTCCCGTAGAACCTGCCGCTGAACGCAAGGACTCCATGGGCGGATCGTCATTCTCAGGGTAGGCGATGCACTAGTTCTTGCGGGAGAATCTGATGGCCGCCTCTATGAGCCGCTTGGCCAATTCCACCTGCGTCAGCGAGCTGCTTAGGTGAAGCGGAGGAAGTTCCTACCTCTGCCTCGTCCTCCATGACGCCCGGGTCATGACCGAAAGCTCCCGACGCAATGGGAGCTCCACTTACGCCCTCGTCCTCCATGACGGCGACGGCGACGGCGCGGCTCGGCCGAAGTCGCCGCACGGGCGGGCCCGCGGTGATCGAGGGCGACGGCGCTGTCGCGAGGCAGGCCGATACGCACGCAGTAGCGCTACGGCGTAGCTGGCAGCGCGCTCCGCGGTCCAGCCGGCGGTGGGCAGATTGACGGTGAGGAAGCAGAATTGGAGCACCGGATCGATGAAACGAATCTGCCCCTCAACGCGCGTTTCACGCGATTTCCAATTCGTTTGAAACAGCGCTACCTCGTTTCACCGGGATGAAACGATTCTCTTTTCTCTCCTTCCAGTTTCATGCAAAATACTGATGCGGCACCCTATTTAATGTGCATGACACTCTCTATGAAACCCCATTGAGACTGGCCTAATGATCCTTTAGTTAAAGAGATAATAATGAATAGACCTATAAGCTTCGCATATGTCTTTCGTTGGGCCAACACACTTGCCTTTTTAGTACGTCGTTGCCATCTTTTGATTAGTTATAGCCATTACATACCACTTAGTATTGAAATTTCCAAACTTGTCCATGCTGCAACTATTTGTATACTTCAGTTAGCTAGATTTGTTCTTCTCTACTTACGTGTAAACTTTTTTTAAGTTTTGATTAAGTTATTAACTTTTTTATATTCTGATGATTCAGCCTAATTGCTTACATGATGGCCATACAAGAGTTCCATCTGTAGCCGGGTAACTGTTTTTGGAATCCTGATTTCTACCACTGCAGGAATATTCCCCCTCTGTTAGATAATCTTTAAAACAGATTTTACTGAACTGCCCTTCCACTATAAGTATTTTAATGTTCCTTTGTAATGTATATATTGTACTTTCTCCGTCCCTAAAAAAAATAATTTCTAGAGTTATTCTAAATTAAAAATTTTTAAACTTTGACTAAATTTCTAGAAAAAAATATTAAGATTTATATTAATTAGTATCATTAGATTTACTATAGAATATATTTTTTATAATATATTTATTTTATGTTATAAATGTTGTTGCTTTTTTTATAAAGTTAGTTAAATTTAAAAAAAAAAAAATTACTCTTTCTAGGGACGGAGGGAGGGAGCAGAGGAATTTGGTCTCCGTATAAAAAGTGAAGGTTGACACGTGTGTGCTTCAATGTGCTGAATGCTGACATGAACCATTGTAACAGCAGGTTTATGGTTAAACCTTCATGTGTGTAAAACCATTTAGTGCTTGCTTTTACTCTATTGCATAGTCCCTCCGTTCATAAATAATCTATTCTTTATTTTTAAAAACTATATTTAACCACTTGTCTTATTTAAAAATTATATATATTATAAAATAAATAAATCATTATCTATATCTTTTTATTAATAAAATAAATCATAACAAGATATATAATATTTATATAAAAATTTTAAATAAAATAAATAGTCAAACACAGTTTATTTTTAAAGTAAAAAAAGAGAGCTTATTTATAGACGGAGGGTGTACTCCTACTGACATGTGGACAGCGAAGTGCTGACAACCAACCGCGGAACTGCCCAAATGCTTGTTAGAAACAGTTTTCCGCGCATTCACATCAACGGCGATTCGTCGTCCGTATCAGCTGCGTCCTGGAGACCATCTACGACACGCCGTTCTTTCTGTCGTTTTTCCGACGCAGGCGGGGAATGTTGCATCTGCCTGCCTCGGTGAATGCCGTTTGAATCATCGAGCCTGCCGAGCTCGTCCACACACCAAACAGCCAAAAATGGCGCGCCGGCGTCGATTCACATGATCACATCTCCCATTGGTTAGTTCCTAGTTCGCCAGTCAGCAGTCGCCACTCGCCACCCCAACCTCGGCTCCGACCGTGGCCCACTGGCCCGCCCAAACTGGCCAGGCCTTCCGACGCTTGAGTCTTGACAATGGGATGGCACCTCAGGCTGCGGCCGGCGGCGGCGTGGCATGCGCGGGAGGCGTTCGACAAAACACCGCAACGAGATCAACAAGGGAGTTGCCATCCGTGTTAGTGTTTCTGATGAAATGCGTCAGTAACTCAGTATATACCCCTCATCTATATTCATCACCAATGCCACTATTACATCACACCCTGATCCCAGCAGTCTCCAATCTCCACCTCCAGCATACTTCACAACGAACTCATGTACAGAACAACTCCTCACCTGCAGGTTGGGGACACCACCCGACCACCCCCACCATTATCCTACCACTACTTACAATTACAAAGCTACTAGTTCAGTACAGATCACTGTCGCCCGGCAGGTGTCTACAAAACCATCTCCGGCGCCAGCAACGCTACCGAGGAGCCACCATCCCGGAGGGGATGCCACTGTCCACCTGACCACTGCCGGAAACATGCGACGACGACACGTAGAGGGCCCCGGTGGTGGTGTTCGAGGTCGATGACACTGACTTGGTCAGCAAGCCCGACCCTGAGGTCGAGGACAGAACGTCCTCTCCCTCGGGCAGCATGCTCCGGATGGTCTCGAGCTCTCTGACAATGTCCGCCATGTAGGGCCTCGCTTCGGTCTCGTCCTGGCAGCACCTTATTGCGAGTGAGAGGAACCTCTTTACGCATTCCGGAGGGTATGAGGACATCCGGCTGTCGATGATCCCGGAAACGTCACCTGACTGGTAAGCCATGTTTACCTGCAGCAACAGAAAATCGTTCTGAGTTTTAGTTCATGTGTCTAAATCCGATACAATCAATAAAGGTGCTCCGTATAATGTAAAGAAGATGCAGCTAGTTTCTTTGACATAAAGCAAATCCATATTGACGTATCTCTATTTGCTATGTTGGCGACCACTTTCAAATAACTAGACATGGTACAATGCATCGCAACGGACCGCTAATAAACCTTTATAAACAATATTAAATTCCTATTAATTATATTCACAAGTATTTGTTCTTTATGAACAAGATCCAATAGGTCATTAAGCCACCGACAATTTTTTTTCTGACGCTTTTATGATAACTATTTAATAGGAAGTGATATTGTAGGTTACTAGGTTAGTATGTCGAACTATGGGGGGTAACATGCTAATGGTAGGGTGGTGTAGTGACAAGCCACCACCACCAACTAGGTTTTTTAAGGTGTATAGAGATAGATTTTCCAAACCTATGTATTTTATGCTAGTGAACATAAAGGATTTTTCACAGATTTTGTATGAGATAAGAGGGATCAATTGGGGTTTCCTACGTGTGTCAATGCTGCAGACATGCATACAATCAATGCTTCTCAATATATTTTATCTATAGAAAAGTTAAAAAAAACAATAAGAGCTAGAGTGGGAACTTTTTACCTCTCTAACAATGTTTTTACCATGCTGGATTGGCTTCATTCCAGTCAATAGTTCAAGAAAAACAACACCTAGGCTATACACATCGCTTCTTTCCGTCAGTTTATGAGTCAGGAAATATTCTGGATCAAGATAGCCCTGTCGAAAGGAAAAAATGAAAATGTTATGATCACCTAAATTTCCACACCATATCGGTGGGCTCAAATATTCCCTTATTGTGACAAGCAGCAGTAAATGAGATCATGGTAAGTGGTGTTGCTGCTTTGCTAGGTGTGACGTCACTTACTGGGGTGCCCTTAACAACAGTGGAGATATGAGCTGGCAAAGTTCCTTCAATATCAGGCACTGGAGCAAGCCTCGAAAGACCAAAGTCAGCCACCTTTGCTACAAACTTGGAATCTAGAAGAATATTGCTGGCCTTAACGTCACGGTGAAATATAGGAGGATTTGCCTCGGTATGTAGATATAGAATCCCTTTTGCAGCACCAAGCGCAATATGGACCCTCTGACCAAAGCTCAGAGGTCTTTCAGTCTTAGCTGTGAAAATGTTAAGTTAGATTATATATGTATTTCATCGGTTTCAAGCTCAAAAAAATGCAATAGCGATAATGCACGCCAGATACAAATTCCAGGATAGATGTGATCATGGTGGTGTTTAATGTGAAGGCACATGATGGTCATATGGATGCAAAAGCTGAGCTAGGCTGTGGATGTATGTTCCTGGCAACCCAGGCTTACAGTCCTTTTTTTTAGCATAAAGGTTTACAGTCCTCCTAGTTGGTCTAGTTTATTATTATTATATATGATGGTAATATGGAAAACAAAAGCAAATATTTGAACATGTCACTTCCCACTTACCAGAAAGATGATCACGTATGGTACCATTGGGCATGAACTCATACACCAGCATCTGCAGAACACAATTCTCTAAGAGGGGAGTACTGCAAACTCAATAAAAAGACTGCAGAATCACTAGTTCTAAGCACATTTACCAATACTTTGATTCTTTCACGATGTGTATTAGAGTTGTGGGAAAGTTTTCAACAAGTCCATTGATATTTAAAGATTGGAAGACACACCTGCTCGTCTTCTTCATCACAATAGCCAACAAGAGAAACCAAATTACGATGATGTAATCTTGACAACAATTCTATTTCTGTGCAGAACTCCTTTGAACCTTGCAGAGAATCTTCATGCGCACGTTTGATTGCCACAGCTGTTCCATCAGCTAAATTTCCTCTGTAAACTTTTCCATAACCTCCTTGACCAACTTGAGCTGAAATATCAAAATCTCTTGTTGCCGCAGCCATTTTCAAATGTGAAGCATTTCACGCCATCAACCTTGACAGAAAACCTTGACAGTACTGCCAAATAATATGTGCATATTTAGAACATGTGATCATTTTGGAAGAATAGATCTTGCTATTTGAGCGAACCTAATATCTACACCATAAGGCTAAATTTTACATCCTACAGCGATTAAAAAATTTAAATATTTTTTTTTGGTTCATAACTCCTAATATAATGCTTTTTTAAATGTGGTCACGGAAGCAAGAGTTACAACTTTGTTCCAAATTTCCAGATTTAGATATAAAAAATCTTTTTTACTAAATTATATTCATATAAAAATTACTGAATAGATTTCCTTTTCATTTAAAACAGCAAGGCATTTTAAGTTGTTGGATAGCAACATTCAGTCTATGGAGCACGCAGGAAGCTATTTACATTTTTGTAAGGATAAAAAGGAAAATGACTTACATGACCGTCTTGAAATTGTCCGTTGTTTCCTGCGCCTTTTCATTATAAAAACTGTAGAAAACACAGATACTGCAATGGCAGCAACAATTGTCCCTACCAAAATCCCAGCAAGTGCACCACCTTTTAAACCTGATGATACCGTAGTAGGAAATTCTGCAAAAAGGTAATAACCAGTAAACCAGAGGTTTATCAAATTGGTGGTTGCATTCTGTGCAAGTACAACAGTATGGAACATGTACTACTTTTGTCTAGGCAAAATAAATACAGATACACTCTGATGGTTTCGACTAATAGTTTGGTATGATAGAATTAGGAATAAAATGCCTTGTTGCAAAGTAAGTTTCACATACCATCTGCATAGGGACCAAGTGTGAAATTGAGAAGCTCATATGGACCAAAAACATCTAATAGAGTGATCTGCCATCCAGCAAGTACTTCCCTGAGCCGTAGCACCTCAGAAATATTGAATAAATTCGTATTATTTGGGAATAACTTTAAATGCGTATTCAGCCTTGGTCCAGGCTCTCTTATGTATCGTTCAATATACAGCTGATAAACACTCAATTCCAGCAGAGAGGTTAAGTCATTCTCAAAGAGTTCTTTATACGGTAGGAAGTCTGATATTCCTGGACTCTTTAGTCGAAATCCAACTCCCAGAGGCACAGCACAAAAGCAAGGTATAGGGGATGCTGGATTGTATTCATGATCTGTTGGGCAAGGAGTACACGTCGTACTAACTTTCCATCCCTCTCCATATGGTAAATCATTTACAGAAGTAGGTTGGCAAAGATTAGCTGCTCGTGCTGCATTAGATGTCGTACATACAGGGTTTCCATAAAGTCTGCAGAAAATGATAATATTTATTCACTGTATCAGAAACTCAGAAGATTCGGTTGGAAAGTTTTGTTTTTTTTTTATCAGTATTATTCTATGATCTGCACAACCGTAATATCTGTCATACAGGTCTACATCATTAGTGACTGAATGACAGGTGAAGCTACTGATTAGCAAATTCATCAGAACTTTACAACTGAAATTTCATATGCCCAACAAACTATACAGATGAACACTGCCTCATGCTTGCTCATTCCAAAAAAAAAAAGAAGCATAAGTGTTGACTAAAGAGGAAATATCTCCATGGTAAAGAAACTTACAGAACCGTGACAGCTTTTGGAGGCTCAAATGCAGATGGAATAGCGTCAAGGGAGTTATTTTGGAAGTCCCTGCGTTATTTGAATACTACATTACATAAAAGTACATATCAAACCGAATTATGAGAGAACATATGTGAATATTGTCGTACAGAACAAGTGTTCTATTTCCCGTAAATGTAATGTTACTCCAAATTGCTGGTGGAACAGAACCGTTTATGAGGTTCCCATTGACTGACCTGTAAAATGGCATTTTCAGATAACACAACACAAGTAGAAGAAAAGTTTTGGCTAGCACATTGTTACTTGAACTTGAAAGGTATGTTCATTATTATTAGTTTGACATGGAAAGATTTTTTTTTTTTCAATAGCAGGATGTTAGTGGTACATAAAATTTTCGATAAATTAAACAGTACTTACAGGAACTGAAGATTAGGTAGCCCTGAGAAGTTTGATGGAACAGTTCCTTGAAGAGAGTTATGTGATAAATCACTGCCAGAACATAGAAATTAGCTATGTTCTACCAAAAAACTAGCAAGATGTCAAAAGCTACATACATTGTAGTGATATCTGAAGCCAGCCTATTCGTCGGTATAGACCCTTTCAACTGGTTCCAGCTAAGATCCCTGAAAGTATATACCAGAATTAGTAGTAACATATTTGAGAACTAATATCCTGATGTGAATTGAGTGGCAGATTTCTCATTCTAATATGAAGATAACACACTAAAGGCATTTTTAAGAAATAATATTGACAAAATATCTGTTCCAGAAAGGCTGTGACGTGCTGATGTAAAAGGATAATATATGATTGTAAGATGTCCAAAAACTGATAAAGGAAACACTGCATTTTAATCTGGACTTACAAGTAGCCAAAATTAGGTATGGCACTCAAATCTGGAACAGCTCCTTGCAAACTGCAGTTCCTTAGACTCCTGGTAACATGTCAAAGGATGATTTACTCAACAGATCTTTATTTGAGTTTAAACATGATTTTGACTGAGTGGTGCTTGTCCTTAAATGAGTATAATGAAGTAAATTGTTGTTTTAGTTATCAGTGAGAATGATCTCCAAAGAATGAAAGAATACTACCTATAGAAAGTTGAAATGTAAAGATTTCCAGATAAATGGACCAGTTGCATCCAACTATTTGGCTGCTATAGCCTATAGGTTGTAACAGAAGAGGAGTCAATGTGAAAACGAGCCTTTAGTTGCACACAGAGCAAATTCTTTCTTACCTATGTGATACCCTGAACGTTGATATACTAGCCATCCCAACTAGAACTCTAGAAGCATAAGCCCTTTGGCAAATAAGTTTTTACTCAAAATATTCTTCTTTTAACCTTAGGTTTTTACTCACCAATGGCTATATTTCTAACGGCTGTTCTCAATAACAGAAGTTATAATAGCTCTTTAAATTTTCTTTCTCCCTCATCTACCTCAAAT
This sequence comes from Chrysopogon serrulatus, assembly GCA_015844335.1. Classification (NCBI taxonomy): domain Eukaryota; kingdom Viridiplantae; phylum Streptophyta; class Magnoliopsida; order Poales; family Poaceae; genus Chrysopogon; species Chrysopogon serrulatus. The sequence goes on from JADLZL010001127.1 coordinate 23,866, forward strand.
TCTAAAAAGAGAAAACATGATGGAAGAGGTTGTTACACTCACAGCTTTAGAAGTGATCGTATGTTGCCGTATTCAGCAGGGATGGAGTTTCCACTGAAGTTGTTATTATCAGCCTGACTATAAATAAGTACACAGATATGAGAAATGTTTGCCATAGATAACAAAGATGTCTAATCTATACAGAATAAACAAAAATTCAAAGACAAAAGCCTGCGCCATTATATCCTTATCATGCCATTAAATTTACAAAAGGAAGTGAAGCACATTCATGAAATTTATAGGGTTACTTAAACTTCTTAAACATCTACTAGAACTGAAGGAGAGTTATTAGCCATGAAACCTCAAGATACCATGAACCAGTACAAATTCTCTTAACACCGTGCTGCAGAAAAATGTACTTACAGTATTTGCAAACTACGTGTTTCTGCTAATTCTGGTGGAAGAGGCCCAGATAAATTATTGTTATCAACAAGACTGCAAGTGCACAGCACAAGACATGTTAACTGTACAACTCATCTGCAACTTTTTTTTTTTTTTTTTTTTTTTTTGGTGCTGCAACTTGCAAAATGGAAAATATCAGAGAAAAGTTGAGGTCTACTTACAGATGAAGGAGTGCAGGCAAGCTGGACAACTCAGATGGGATTTGCCCACTTAAAGAGTTATTATTCATGTGACTAAAGGTAAAAATGGAACCAGAATCATTACTAAGCTTACAAAAGAGAAGCATCAGGGATGGCAGAAATATAAAGATACTTGACACTTACAGATGTTTAATGCTTTTTAAGTTAGCAAATGATTTAGGTATGGGGCCTGATATGTTGTTCTCGTCTATTTGTAATCTGTTTAAGTTCATCAGATAACCGATCTCATCAGGCAAAGAACCAGATAACCGGTTACCATTCAAAGTTCTGCAAGATTGTGGAAGTGACAGTTAGCATTGTTTGTAAAGAAATGGTACATGAAATTTTGGTTAGAGAGGAGGTATTTACATGAGCTTCAGTGTTGTGATATTTCCAACTTCTTTTGGGATGTTACCAGTTAAATTGTTCCACATGAAGTCCCTTGAAAAATAACAATTTATACAAGTTAGTAAAAGATGCTAAATGCAACAGCTATTCCTAGAGAAAAAGAGAGAAAGAAACAGCTGCAAGAATATCGTGGACACAAGAGTTCTAACCAGGAAAAGAGACAGTTAAAATTGATTAAATTGAAACTTCTTTTTTGTGGTATCTTTTCAAGTACCTTATTAATCAGAAATTTAGGGATTTGCTCTATAGTTAATTAACCATGTAAAGCATAAAGTAGAGACGTGAGGTATACTGTTTATGAAATGCTCGAGAATTCTCAATTCGTTTGCACATGTATTATCATTGGCCTTGTCAAATTAGTACTTACAATGTTTGCAACTGGGATAGGAGACCAATCTCTGGTGCCAAAGTTCCAGAAAGATTCATCTTGAACAACTGTCTACAAGGATCAAAGGCATACATTGTTACTATTAAATGGTACACTTGTATGGAAAATGGCAGAAATAAATCATATAAACAGATAATAGGATGTAAGAACAGCAGTCTAGCAAGAAAACAATTGATAATGTAATAAATAATGTGGAAGAGGTCAGCATACATTTCTGTTACATGAAGATATGAATCGCTTGCTATCTTGTTACAGATGATTCCTGTCCAATTCGATGTGCATGGATCCCCACTGCCCCAATTCTTAAGCTTATTAGAAGGATCAACCAGACTGCCTTTGATTGCCTTGAGAGCGTTCACTGCAAATATAAGAGAGACAATATTCAGCAGCAATTTAGAAGATCAACGGAGTATCTGAGTAGTGCAGAATGGAAATGCATACACATTTCAAGATATGTCGACAAGAACCAGTCTCTAGTTATACTGCCTACTTTCTTTCTTTTTTTGTTTTGGCGAGATACCTATGCCTACTTGAACATGATATGTATTATAAAGAGGCCACATTTCTCATCTTGTACTGTCTGTGAAGTGCTTTGGACTGGTCAAGAGTACTGCTGATTACTGGTTCTGTGACAAAACAAGGCCTGCTTGAACCAAAGCTTCATACCAATTTTCAGTTAGATGGTAAAGTGACTCTGATTTCTTCCTGGCAGGAGGAATTTCCAACTGTGTAGCTCAAAGCTCTGACTGAAGAAGTCAAAGACAACAGGAGATTACCTTCAGTAGGGTAAGTTTTCTGTCCCCTCGCGACATCCACATAGCCCGTGCACAGAACAAGCAGGATCACCGCATACAGAATGCCTCCGAGGTCGGTCATGTCTGAACAGGAGATCTATTGGCAGCAACCTGTCAAGTTGTCATCCCTGCAAGAGCATAGTTGCTAACAATCTGAGATCATCCTAACCATGGAAACAAACAAATGGCTAGCAGCAATATCAAATGGTTGGCGAACCCAAAATGGGGGCATCAGTTCATTCCTCACAGGCCCACAGGGGCTGTCTTATTATGCCTATGGTGTGAAAGCATTCCAGCGGCCCCAGATTCTCAAATCTCAACATCCTTTCTGACCTAACACCGCGCTGCTGTTCATACCAACAGCCCCGACAGAAAATATTGCCTGGAGCCACTAAGATCAACTACCAACTTTTGTTGACTGGAGAAAGGTAAAACAAGGTTGCATGTTGCGTAAACTCCACAGCAGGTGGTAAAAAGGACATTAATAATGCTGACAGTAACCCCATATGGAAATTAGGACTTGCCAACTGAACTACAGGATTATACTCGCACTACTGTATGTACTCCCTCCGTCCCATGGGTTTGTCGTTGGAAAACCGCCCCTCACAAACACGTTTCCCGGGCGACGTTACCGATGGGACGGAGGAGTAGTACTACTACCTTGATGATGGGTAGTTTGAACTGTAAGCATATCTCCCACTTTTTCTTCCTCCCTCTCTCTCTCTCTCAAAAAAAAAAACAGAGATATGATAATTCCATGGTCCATATGGGAAGGGAACAGAAGCGAAAACGATAATCAAGTAACCAAGTAAAACGCAAACAAGCCGAAGCGAAATCGTAAGAGAAAGCAGGCTAGGGAAGTGAACTCACCGCCAGAAGGGCAGGCCAAGGGCAACAACAACAAAGTCGTCCAAGGAACCGGCCGGCCTTGGACTGGAGCTACGGCCGAGCACCCTGCTCCCTGGACTAATCCACCAGCGCCTCTCGGTCGAGCTCCAGCAGCAGGCGCGCAGGACAACTGGGCAAGCTGCTTGTCCGGCACCGGCAGGGGAGATCGAAGCACTCGAGAGCAGGCGAGCAGACGGCGGACGCCCTCGCTTCCTTCCTTCCCTCCCTTCCGCCGGTAGTCCACTGCCGAGAACTTCTGCAGAGCACCCCCAAGCGCCAACGGAAGACCGCTGCTGCGATCGCCCGGCCCCTTTTCAATACTGCACGCGGCTCCTCCGATCCTCTTCTCTTCCGCGCTGGTTCCTTGCGGCGCCCCTGGCGGTGACTGGTGAGCCGAGCCGAGGCGAGTGGGTTGTTGGGTAGGCAGTGGCAGCTCGGAACAGGGCGGGGGGCTCCTTTGTTAAATGTTAATGGCGGCGCGCAGCGCGCTTGCTTTTTATATCGCGCACGTCGCCGCGCCGTCGCCTCCCCGGAAGGCCGGAACCGGACCTACTACCTGCCTCTCGCCTGTCCGGCTCCGCTCTACAGGTGGGATGGGAACGAAGGAACGGTCCACTACAGGAGTAGAAAGGGCGAAACGCGTGCGCTCGCCGTGGTTGCAGGTCAGTCTACTCAACAGCGGGCGACCGCGTCCCGGTACGGTAGAAATACCGTACAAACTGGTCGTGTGCATTTTTTTCTCGCCACGATTGCAGTGACGCCCCGGCCGATGGCTCCTCTCCTTTGTTGGCGTTCGGTCGGAGGCGGAGGACCCGGCCAAAAGCGCCCGAGTCGAACGTTTTAATGGCCCCGAAGAAAAAAAAGGTACCGGAGGGGTGGCTTTGGACTTTGGTTGCTGCTCCTGCGAATGCGACGACGACGAGATGGATGGATGGATGGTTGCCTGCTAGTTGGTGGTGGTTTCTGGTGGCGATTTGGATTTTGGATTATTTGCTGCTGTCCTGTCCCTGGGATCGACTTGGACCTCCTCCATCGAAACGGGTTGGCTAGTTGCCTACTTGGCACTTACGTACGTATACTAGCAGTTTGGAATATATACTACGTAACGGATGCGTCGGCAATGCAACTGAGTTCATCTCAACTGATGTATAGTATAGTATATAACAGGTGCTGTCCAATTACGGGCATGTTCAGTTTCCAAAAATTTTTAGATTCAGCTATCTGTTAGACAATTATTGTCTAATTATAGACTAATTAGACTTTTCCCATGATTTTCAACTAAACTATATAATTAATTACACAAAATCCTGAAAACTTTCGTGCGGTTTCTTGAGAAGGCATATCAGTACGTACATCATACGTCGTTTTCGATGGAGGTACATCAGTACATGATGAATCATACGTGTCGTTCTCGATGTGTGTTCCTATAATTATATATAATGTATGTATAGTAGTGTGATGGGTACCTTGATGGAATGGAGTACTTACTATAGTGTTCAAAATATCCTGGACTTTGTTAGGCATTGCGTCCGAGTCGGTCTGTGCGTGCTCCAATGGATCCAAGGGTCTCCTTTTCTTAGAGGGAAAAACTGGATGTCAATTGTCGTCGAAGACCGGCAACACACTATTTATATAGGACAATTGTAAGTAATTACAAACGGCGGCCACAATTATGGTGCATAAATTAATTCTGCTTCCGTCTCCCCCCTACTTATTATAGACAAGAGCATATACCATATCATATCATATACAAGTTTTGCATTAGTCGTGTTTTCGTATGGGCTAAAATCTAAAGGTTCATTTGGTTAGGCCCTAAGCGATTTTTTTTAGATCCATACCAAACAAGCCCTCCTCGTGTTCCTATACATGGGCTAGAACACAAGAAAAATCTATAATTTTTCTAAAGTAACAACTTCAAAAAATTGTTATGATGTAATAAATGCAATTTATATAAACTTAAGTGACATTGATTTTAATATATATATATATATATAGGGTATCTAAGTGTAAAGTAAAGGTTATATATTTAGAATAAAAAAAGTTAAAACATCTTATAATTTAAAGCAAAAGAAGTGATTAAGCAGTCATATTCATATTAGTAGACTTCTTGTTTTACCTGCAACCTGTCTTAATATTTTTAGTTGTTAATGCTTTGACAAGTTCTGGCAGTACTATAGGCATTGGCCATGTTTAGGATCGCTTATATAAGAATCGATTATAACCTAATCATGATTTTTACAAGCTATGGTCTAAAAAATTTTTTGGTATGGAGAATCAGAGATGTTTAACAGTCCTCATAGTATGAAAATCGAAAGTTCAAAAGGACATATGTGCCGCCCTGTACTTTCTCACATCACCCTTGGTTGCCCCCGCCTTTCTTGGGCATCTTCTACCTTGTCTCCCTTGTCGCCTCTCGGCGTTGGTCCGACGACTAAGGGAGCGAAGAACGACACCTCCAACTGAGCCAACGAGCAGGGGAGCGCACATGAGCACCGTGACATGCTTCTCTCGGCACTATTTGGCGCATTCACTCAGAAACCAGCAAGGTGCATGCAGTGGGGGGAGCAGAAAGAGAGCCAGAGTTCGCCTCTGTTCTCGTAGGGAAGCTAACATGGAGACCGGCGAGCTAGCGGAAGGGAGCGGCAACGCATTTGATGAGCCGAAGTCATGGTGGTGGGAAAAACTACGGAGAGAACAAAGAGGTGAGTTGGACGGAGGAGCGGAGGGGCAACGGGTGGTAAGTCACTCATGGTGGGGATTCTCGAGCTGTAGTACAGAAGATCAATTGTGATTCTTTTGATAGCTTTATTCCTAGATAATCTAAAAACTTTATGAATGTGTTTGTGAGACTTACGATTATTTTTATCTAAAATCTCATTATAAACCGTGTCGAACTAATCCATCGGCATTTCTCAGTTCGAATCAGGATGTACCAGAAAAAAGCAACTACCTCATCATCCAGCGTCACTCATCTCCTTGATGAGTCTATTTCTCAACTGCAAAGTGAACCTCATCATCCAGAATGAAACGGGTTCCCGTACACATGCGATTTTGACATTTTATTTGTATAAGTCAAAGTGCAACCTTACGGTACACAAGTGGCTCCATAATCTAGAGGGCTTTTGAATGGAAGAGGAGGCGGTTGCCCGACCCAAAGTCAGCGAGGCTCGCTGCAGTTTTCGCCTAAGGTTGAGCGTGACACTGTTCGTCTCTCAGGTCTGAACCCGTATCGGCAAGTTGCGTTTCCCTGTCGGTCCAAGATAGCGACACTTCCAAGTGATTCTTTGTGACCACTTGCTAATATAAGATTAAGAGCCTTGAGCCCCTGAGTTTGTGACCGCACAGTACAGAAGGCTGGAGGATTCGGGAACAGTGTGACAGCACAGTGACGCACAGCTGAGGACTGAGGCTGTCGGCGTCCTTTGGCACTCCTAGAACATGGGGGGCTCTAGTTGTTTTTTTCTTTAATGAAATGGGGGCTCTAGTTGAAACTTTCAGGCACAGCTTCACCTGAATTCCGGAAGAGGCCATGAGATACAGTACAGTACTACTACGCCGTAGCACGTCGATCTGGTCGTCCCGGACTCTTTCTGTGAACTGAAATAATGCTAGACGCGCTCTAAAACCCTTGTTTCTTTCTTGGAAGCCATTAAATCGTCGATTTGACAGCAAAGGGCGAGCTGAGAGAAAAAAACTCACTCAAGTCTTCACAACCGTCGACCGGTAGTTAATTAGCACACGGTGCGCAGAGAAGATGCGTACGTGTGTGCCCTTCAGCCGCTTGCTGATGATGGTCCAGGTTTGGTTAATTTTGCCTCCACCGCTTCAAATCTGAACGCACGCGGAGCAGGTCGCTGATGAATTCCATATATTTTCACCTGCCCAGATCCAGGGCACGGCAGCGTCTCTGATAGTTGGATCGGTGCAGTGCGTACAACCAACCAAGCTAAGGCTAAGCCCTGACGACTAATCCACCGTGAAAAAAAAAGAAGGATTAATGGGTAACCGTAGCCGCAAAGCTTTTATGGTTGTACATACACAGACTCGTCAATGAGCACGCGCGTTGACGCGCTTCTTCCTGACGACGCATTGCGCAACACGTAGATAATCCCATCGGGAAAGTGGTGGTGAACTGCCGTGTACGGTTCGTGTTATAGATGAATGATTGCCTGGAGTAGAGCTTAGTTGTTATTGTTGTTGTTTTCGCCGTTTTTTTTTTTCTATACATATAGCTTTCATAAGGCTAAAAAGTTCGTTGTTTAGAATAAGATGAACTTGTTGGATGGATTCTATAGAAAATATACTGTAATATAGATAGTATATTATAATATATAAAATGCATAGATAGCATACCTCACAATAGACTCAAGAGTTGAAACAAGGAAAACCACAAAAGCATAGCTTAGAAGATGGCTGCTGCTGGTTGTTTGAACAATGACAGAGAGAGAATCAGACAAAAGCATAACTTAGAAGATGGCCGCTGCTGGCTGTTTGAACAATGACAGAGAGAGAATCAGTCAGCAACTGTTAGATTCAGCCGAAAACGGAGCAGCCGAACAATAGTTGAGGAGCTAGGAAAAACTTATGTTACTACTTACTACCCAGCCCATAGATTCAAAGCTAGAGTAGGAAAAGTTATGCTCAAACTAATGCATAGATAGCATACCTCAATTCTATAATCCAATCTCGTACATATAACATAAAATTAAGCTTAATTATTACTAGTTTTTTGAACTGCAAAGTATTTGATTCCTTTAACTCACGAAATGTCTTGCGAGCTAGCTCATTAACTTAACAGAATAAAATGCTAGCTCGGCTAGCAGCCAAGATTTTTTTTTATCTAGCCCGCCCACAAGATATGCTTAAAGCAAAAAAGGGAAACATACTAGAAATTGAGGAAATATTTGGAGATCAATATTCACAGACTAAATCATAAATTAAAAACAATAGTTATTGTAGGCCTAGCATGAAATATTTTTTGCTTTTTACAAAAAAATACAAAATATTTTGCCAAGATTTATTCAAAACTTGACGTTTTCAATGGCGAAGGAAAAATACTGTGGAAGTGTTTGATTCTTAAGACCCTCGATCCGGGAACATTGACTCCAACCCGGATATGCAGAGTCGTTTTTTATCCCGCCATGTAAAAGTCTCTCACGAGCAACATGTCATGTTTCTTGACCTAAGAACTTTGTGACTATGCATAAGAAATGGACAAAGTCATCTTTAGAAATTTTCTAGCTTTGTATTCATAATGATATGTCATGGTGCAAATACCTTTTGGTGTTGAATTTACACATGGAAAAGCAGCCAAATAGATTACGAGTCTCAATTAGAAGCTTCTTTTGTTTTTCTTAAACATTTTTCTACGTCAAACTACCTATGTTATTTAGCTACCTCGTTTCTACAGTGGTAATGGCATCTCGAGAGCTCCCAAAACACTATTCCAATCCAAGATTTTTGGCAAGATTAAGGGTCTGTTTGAATGCTAGGACTAATCACTAGCTAGCTAAAACTTAGCGTAAATTAGCTCTAGTACATCTAAATAGGAAGGCTAATTAATAGGTAGACTAATTTTTTAGCAAGTCTTCGACTAGTTAGTAGCCAATTAGCTAGCCAACTCTAGCTAATTTGAGTTAAATTTAACCCAACTAGTAACTAGCTCTAGCCCACATATCCAACAACTCCCAACACCACCTCCCAATGGATTCGAGAACAAACTTTTTTGAAAAAACTTAATGGTTTCAAGAATAATTTTTTTTTTAACTTTTGGACATGCTCTAAGGCATTGTGGTACTACTAATAATAGGATAAATGCATTGCTCAGTCTGAAAGCAAGGGTCCTTTTCTCCATTCTGCCTTTCTAATGTACCACTAACCAACGATAAGTCATTGTCCTGTCCATCAATCGAGTGTCACGTCCTTGGTACTAAGTAACGTATATATTTAGCTAAAGTGCAAAGTGCAGCCTGAATTGCCAATGCAAGTGATTTTGAAGTACGTAGGACTGTAGTAGTACATGCAGCCTCTGGCGGAGCCACGTTGTGGCCATAGAGGGTCCTGGCCCCCCTTTGCCTCCGTAAATTTTTGGAGCAGCATATATTCTTTTAAGCCAAATCGTCCAGAACAGCGAGCAGCACGTCAGTAGGCTGCAGCACGCAATGCTCGGAACTTGCAAGCCGCAATTCTGAGACCGTCATATCTGGCTGCCTTCTGCGTCCGTGAGCAGAACCGTCGGGGACTCGGGGCGGCAGGGATGTTCGATCAGAGCTAGCATCAGCTCCGTCACCCACACACCAGTCCTCTATTCCTCTGCATCTACTTACGTACAAGCCACAAACCTACAACCATACATGCATGTTCGATTTCTTAGTTGTTTTTTTTTTCCTTCTACACTAAAATCGATAGGTTATATATAGTATAAGTGGCTGATTGAGTGATATTGATTGATAGACCACACATTCAACTGTATTTTGTTTACCGTGGCCTGATTATAAGTAGTAGAAGTAGGACTAATTTCTCCATTACCTATGTACTTGTGGATTTAATTAGCAAATTGGCCCCCCTATGTTTTGGTTCTGGCTCCGCCACTGATGCAGCTATTGCATGACGTGCAGGTGCACAATACAAGATACACCCTCCGTGTACGAAAGAATGTAACTCAGTACCATGTTTTAGTTTCTTAAATTTTCTGATATCAAATAAATATTATTAGATTAATTACGAAATATATTTTCAATCAATTTATTTAAACTATAAATGTGAATATTATCGCTAAGAGCCTGATTAAACATATATCATTTTAACCGACACATAAGCTATAGTTGTATTTTTTTTTTCTGAAGTAGATTTTTTTTTCTGAAGTAGATCAGGGAGTACGGCCTCGCAAGTGGTGGCATAATGTTTTAATGGCAAAGCTGCTCACTGGCCGCCCCAGCAAATAAGCCTGTCAGCGCCTCATCGGTCGAGAAAAGTCAGCGATGAAATCGGTATATTTTCCACCGCCGGGTTTTATTTTTCCTTTTTGAACGAACAGTTTTGATTTTCACCGCTGGTTCAGGGTGACCAAAGCAAGACGTTCTCCGCGGCCCTGCATGTCCACCTGCTTTCCAGCACAAGTACCAGCGTGTAGATATTTCCTTGTACGCACGGAGTCGTTGATCAGTGCAAGACAGAGACAACTAGATATAGATATACTTTCTCTATCTTATGAAGTTTATCATTTAAAAACCGTAGCTGAAGGAGGATATAGCTTTTTAACGATAAAAACAGCGAGACGGAGGGAGCAGGAGCTTTAAACCTACGGTAGTAATACTCGAGCAGTTGAGTGTTCAGGGACAGAGCAGCATCATAGTCACTGTACACGTTTTATTTTCTCGAAGATATAAAAGGTTTGCCCGTCATCATAATTAAAGCAGAAATGTTTGACGCGCAAATGATAGACAACCAAGATAAAATCAGTACTACTCTGGGTCACCGGGATTCAATGGAAAGTTTCAGACCCAACTACAGCAAAAATCCTGTAAACGTCAAGTGCTAGCTGGTGCACAGACACTGGCGGAGCCATGTTGTGGCCATAGAGGGTCCTGGCCCCCCCTTGCCTCCGTAAATTTTTGGAGCAGCATATATTCTATTAAGCCAAATCGTCCAGAACAGCGAACAGCAGGTCAGTAGGCTGCAGCACGCAATGCTCGGAACTTGCAAGCCGCAATTCGAGTGACCGTCATATCTGGCTGCCTTAGGCCGTCCATAAGCAGAACCGTCGGGGACTCGGGCGGCGGGGATGTTCGATTAGAGCTAGCATCAGCTCCGTCACCCACACACCAGTCATCTATTCCTCTGCATCTACCTACGTACAGGCCACAAACCTACAGCCATACATGCATGTTCGATTTCTTAGTTGTTTTTTTTTCCTTCTACACTAAAATCGATAGGTTATATATAGTATAAGTGGCTGATTGAGTGATATTGATTGATAGACCACACATTCAACTGTATTTTGTTTACCGTGGCCTGATTATAAGCAGTAGAAGTAGGACTAATTTCTCCATTACCTATGTACTTGTGGATTTAATTAGCAAATTGCGCCCCCCCCCCCGCCCCCAATGTTTTGGTTCTGGCTCCGCCACTGCACACACAGATACAGGGGACGTGCTCACACGGAAACCTGATACATCATCATGAGTACACGCACCCCCAGGTAGGGTCAGCTCGAAGCAGCGCACGTGTGTGCCGCTTCTGGACGGTCAAGTGGTTTGGTTAACTTCTCTTAACTGCCTCAAGATCTTCATGGAAAAAGAAAAGAAAATCATTGTTACCCGCAAAGCTGCCTCCAAGACGAACGAATAGATTACCTTGTTTATCGTATTAGAGTATGGAGAGGCAGGTGGTGGCAAAGATGAATCTAAACGCAAGCGCTGTCCCTGCACGAGTTCGGATTCCATTTTCATCCAGGGACCGCCCACGGCAGCGTCTCCGATTGGTCCAGACGCCCCCAACAAATCCAAAACACTCGGACTAATCCACCGCAAGAAAGAAGGATCAACGGAGAACCGTAAGCTGCGCTGCTTTGCGTGGCTTCAGATTCGCCCAAGAAGCACGCGTGTTGTCGACTTGTCGTGTTGACTGCAGTGCTGTGCAGACGGTCGAGAGCTTCTCGCCGACGGCGGCTCAAGTACGGAGTCGCCGTCAGACAGACACGCAGATTAATGAAGGCTAATCCATCGCTCGCAAGGTAATAAGGAACAAAACAAAGGAGGATTGTGGTTCACTCACTTTTCAGCTTTCACGGCACCGGTGGACCTCGATGGCGATGTTCTCTGCATTATCTGATGACCGATGCTGATGGATCGCCGCAGTGGAGCGGAATTGGAGTGCAATCCTCAGACTCGGACCGGACCTCAATTCAATGGAATCAGGTGTTGGAGAAGCAGTTCACACACAAAAGGGAGAAGAATATGATTGGACAAAAGGAACGGTAGCTTTCGGTGGAGATTTAGCAGCACAGATTTTCAGGTACTTCGACTAAACGGCAAGGCACAGGACTTATCGTACGAGGCTGACAGTAACGCGCCGTCAGAAGAAATGGTGACAGGAACAGGTCAGAGATAGAGGGTGTAGGAGTAGGTGAGGCAAAAGAGGGGATAGAAATCCGGCCCAAATCTTGTTCCAGCATCCCAACAGGCCTCACAGCCCACAGGTTTCCACTAAAAAAGGCCCACAGGATTTGGCCATGGATGAACATGTTGCTACGGAGCGCTTCTTTTTTATTTACTAGCTATATATAAGTGCCCGTGCATTGCCACGGGTATACAAAACAGTCTGACTGATCTTTGGCAGCTAAAGCCATATTTTCATGCAAGTTTAAAAATCAAAACTGAAGAATGCCAGCCATACTAAATTCTATCAATTCTATGAATCTCAAGTTCACAAAACAACTTAATTCCGTTTCTCTTATAGCAAATCCTCACCATGGCCGAGGGAGTGGTCGTGGACTCGTGGTGAGTTACTGGTTGTGGTTACCAGAGGAAGACGGTGAACTGAGCTGATGACTGCGGGCAGGCCCGTCGATGGCCATGTGCGAGGTGAGCGGCGGAACGGGGCCCCCACAAAAGCATGGGCCCCCACCTCGCATCCACGAGCCTAGTACCCGGCCGATTCGAGAAGTCAAAACGTCGAACCATAGCCCGGCGGCAGCACCACCACGCGTCCCCCTCTAACTCCCATCCTCTCATCGACCGCGAGAACCACCGAACAAAGAACGACTCTTCTTCATGCCCGAAGGCGACTCCTATTCCAACCCCGCCTTGCTTGGTTCTTGAATCGGCGACTTCCGTGCGACTCTTGTCCGCGATCCACACAAATGTGGAACGCATGAACAACAGGACCAGAGTCCAGAGGGACGCAGGAACTCAGGAATCATGTACTGGCAAATTGTGAACCATTAAAAAAAATTTAGGGCCCCTATATGCATTTCGAACCGGGGCCTAAAATTTCTGGAGACGGCCCTGACTGCGGGAACAGAGATGGAAATAACAATACTAATACTTGAATGAAAACTATTGGTAACCTTAGGAAGACGACATTTGTGATGGGCTGAAGATGGCATTTCTGATTTATTCTAGTTATTCTGCAAAATAAAAAATGACATTAGAAAAAGATGGAACATACTATTGGATATGCCTAGGATTACCGTTAGTATATATATAACATGGTGCATGTGTTAAACCAAAAATGCTGCATAAATAGTGGAGAAGATTAGATATTATGTTTTTAGGATTGTATCACTACTAATAACATGAAGACCGCAAATTTGGGCAGGCAAAGTTCAAAGATTATTGTAACACTATATCTCAAAATGACATTTCACAGGAATTATGGGTGAGATGATGAATTATGGGTGAGATGATGTACATGATTCTCCATTAATCAATTATTGCAGTTGTGATAGATGAGAAGGCAAACACTCTGAATTGCAGTAGCTATTATCGATGACCAAACAACCAGGGTTCTCGATGACCAAACAGCCAGGGGAGAGAATAGACACTTGATGTTGCTATTGCTGAAAACAAATTCACTGTTGAAAATTTGAAAAACAGAGAAGAAAACATCTAACCAACCAAAGAAAACGGTCAAGTTGGACAGCGTGCCCCAAGCCGCATGAGAAAGAAACCAGCAAGCGTAAGAACTGCTCAAGAAGTGAACTGCAGAACAAATAGCTAAGCTACTCTTACAGAACTGAAACTCTGAAGAAATAAAGTAGTTGATTTTTTGCTGCTGCCGAGATGACCTGTTTTGTTCAATGAAGCAAACAGAACACAGTAGTGAAAGTTACAGCAGCAAATCAAAATTTGATTCAATAAAAAACAGCATGGTGTCCAAGGTTTATTTGAAAGCTGCTGAAGTCGAACTGGATCTCTGAAATAATTAATAATTAGCTATTTGATTACAGCTATTATGTTTACCTTTCATTTATTCATTAGACAAGTTGAGTAAGATACTTCCACTCACTAACAAATTCAGTATACTGCCAAGTAACAAATTTAGTAGCAATTCCTTCCGTCGAATATCCAAATAACCACATCTACCAATCACTGAGAGTACCTTCCAATCAAGGCAAGGATTGACACATACTCCCTCCATCCCAAAATAAAAGTAAACTTTCGCTTCCCGAGAAACATATGCCGGTAATTTTTATAAATAATAAATATTATCGATTAGTATCATAATTAGTATCATCGGAAAGATCTTTGAATCTAGTTTTTTAACAAAATTATATGGGGACATAAATATTGTACGTATTTTCTACAAATCAAGTCAAACTTGTGACACGAAAATCGAAAACGACATTTAATTTGAGACGGAGTAGTATAGCCAAAGGAAAGTTTCGGGACAGGAAAACACATTACAAAATAATCTCAACTACAGTATGGAAATAAAGGTCTATTACGTGACACATTGACAGCTATCATCATTGAAGCTATGCCCACCAATCAACAATTGTTAGTACTCTTAACTATCGCTAGCCTTTTACAAAGCACCATCAGAACTTAACCATTGGAAGAATTTGACTTCAGTCACCAAGAAAATCAATCAGGACAAAGACATTGTTCAGCCAATCGCTACAGAGGAGAGAGATAGGTGACCTCTGGCGAAGCGACATGTGTCCATGAGTGAAGATGGAGGGCTCACCGGCGTGTGCAGAGTCAGCTCGTCCTCCATCTTCGTCAGCCGTCATCTCGAACCAGGGCCTCGACGGACTACACCCATGCCGCCCAAGTCTCTCGCCTCCGCCACCGCCCCGGCCTCGGTGCACGGGACGGTGCGCCATGGATCCGCCTCCCCGCCGCGCTTTGACGGGTCGGGGGCCTTCCTAGGCGCAGTAAACGCGGGCCCCTAGGCGCAAGGTGGTGCACCCCCGAGCGTGGCAACGGTTATAGCGACGCCATGTGCGGCACCCGGCGGTGGCTACGCGAGCAAGGCCTCGCTGGCCGCCGTCTCCACGGAGGCTCGCTCGGCGTCAAGCTCCTGCCGCAGGCCCCAAGACTTTGCATCCTCCTTCTCAAGAAGACGCCCCATGCCTTGTCCTCCAGGACCTCCTTCTCCCTGGCAGCAAGGCTGGCCACGCGCCCGACCCACCTTGCTCAAAGATCCGGCGGCACCTGGGGGTGCTACGACCTTCAATGTGCATCTCCACCACCGGCTCCATGTGAGCCCCTCGCTTTGACACCGGGTAGAGGCGGCGGCGATGGAATGGAATGCGGCCAGCCGCGAGGCGGCGGCATCACGGCAGCAGCCAAGTGCGCCTGGTACAGAGCATTGGAGGGAGCACAGGAGCGGAGGGAGCTTGAGGCTGAGAGCAAGGGTCGAGGGGCTCGGGGCCGGAGGATCGGCAAAAGGCAGGCGGCGTGGGGGGTAGTCGTGGGGGCCGGCGGTTCCCGGCGGTTCCGTGGAAGAGAGAGAGAAAGAGCGTGGCGATGCGAACCACGATGGGCGGGGGCGATTAGCGAGGGGGAGCGAGCGATTAGCCGGGCTGACGATTCCTTTTGCACGTTTTTAGTCGTAAGATAAGACTCGGTTATTACAGCAAAGAACTGCACAGACATCTCGGTAGCCACTAGCATCCCAACTGCTATTTCAGAAGATGTACTAGTACATGGACTGGGCATCGCAGTCATGTTTGGATTCACAGAGCTGGGAGCATTTCGCTACTCCTATGACTTGACTTGCTTGATCCTGAAAGTGCCGTGTGTCTGGCAGAATGGTTGATCAGCAACTGCAATGTAATGATCTGTTCCCTGTCTAGGCCTTGTTCAGTTGCAACGAAAGTTGCAACTTTCTCCACTCTCTCTCCATCACATCAATTTCTATCCGCATGTATGGAGCATTAAATATTAGTAAAAAAATAACTAATTATACGGTTTAGTTGTAAATCACGAGATGAATCTTTTGAGCCTAGTTGGGCCACGATTAGACAATATTTGTCAAATACAAACGAAACGCTACAGTGCAGAGAATGCAAGTTTTTCACGAACTGAACAAGGCGCTAGTTTGGATTCGTAGTATACGTATTGCTGCTTTTACCATTGGGTTCTCAGGAGAGACACTAATAATAACCTGCAAAATTCTGGCAATCAGGTAAGAATTCAAGTTGTGGCCTTGTTCGTGATACTCCTCTGTATTAGGATTAGTGAAGACAGGTTAGTATAGACACTGCCTGCAACTTTCCTGAGATTACCATGGGTCGGCTCGTTCGTCGGGTGCAGTTAGTAGTATTCAGTACTCCCAACAAAGGCAACAAAGCAAACTGCAAGTGACTTCCCTGGACAACCTGGGTAGGAGAACTGCATTGCTTTCAAGGAAACTTATGACTGGAGACTTGGAAGTTGGAACCTGCCTGGGTGTGTGTCTGACTGTCAAGGCACCCAGAGACGATGACCAGTTGAGGAACGATGACGGGAACACCGAACAATGCACAACGCCAAGCAGCGTGAGGTGGCGATCTGCTGCCGCCCCGCCATCGTTGTCAGGGACGGACGGAACCACTGCGGCGCTTGAAGGCCCTACATGTGCTATGCTTGGAGCATGAGCGTCCGCTGTTTGCGGAAATGCCGGCTCGGCCACGGTATTTACCGTCTCGCCCGCGCGCCCCTCTTGATCCCACGACGACGTTCGGCGCCGCCATTGGGATGGGCACTCGGCTCGGGCCGCACGGCAGTCTCCAGTCCACTCGAATGGGCGTTTGGCAAGAGCCCTGACGCGTTCGCGGCCACGGCGGGGAGAAGAATAAAGGAAGGAGGTGCGATGGCGCCGCGCATGTGGCATGTCAGCATGTGCCGTCGCAAATACTACATGCCCTACAGTAACCGTCCTACTCCATATTCATCCATGGCAGGTTGGGCAACATTCACGCGACGCGGCTGATGCTAGTAAATGGAAGCTGCCACGCATGCTCGGACGGCCCTCATCAATGGCGCGGGCCGCGAGCGATCTCCAGCCCTGTCCGGCTGGCCGGCAACGGCAACCCCGCGCGACGGATCAAAATCAAAGTGGCGTCCCCGCTGGCCCCTCGTGACTAGAGAACAGGGCAGCTGTGCCGATCGATCGACACCGCCCAACTAACCGTGCGTCCTGGCATCTGCCGACCG
>JADLZL010001128.1:0-18599 GCA_015844335.1 Chrysopogon serrulatus
AATAGGCCGTGGACTAAGCGTTTCGGAAAATCGGCGAAAAGCGGACAAAACCGCCCGTCCGCGCGGGTCCGGCCCATCGTGGATGGCTAGCGGGGTGCCCAAAAGGCGCTCCATGCGTTTCAGCGCCCGTGATACGCGCCGGGTTTCGGGCGCCCGCAGGCGCTGGGGGGGCGGAGGCGGTGGGCAGAAATAGGCCGTGGACTAAGCGTTTTCGGAAAATCGGCGAAAAGCGGACAAAACCGCCCGTCCGCGCGGGTCCGCCCGGCCATCGTGGATGGCTAGCGGGGTGCCAAAGGCGCTCCATGCGTTTTCAGCGCCCGTGATACGCCCGGGTTCGGGCGCCGCCACGGGCGCGAGGGGGCAGAGCGGTGGGCAGAAATAGGCCGTGGACTAAGCGTTTCGGAAAATCGGCCGAAAAGCGGACAAAACCGCCCGTCCGCGCGGGTCCGGCCCCATCGTGGATGGCTAGCGGGGTGCCCAAGGCGCTCCATGCGTTTCAGCGCCCCTTGATACGCCGGGTTTCAGGCGCCCGCAGGCGCTGGGGGGCCAGGCGATGTGGGCAGAAATAGGCCGTGGACTAAGCGTTTCGGAAAATCGGCCGAAAAGCGGACAAAAACCGCCCGTCCGCGCGGGTCGGCCCATCGTGGATGGCTAGCGGGGTGCCAAAAGCTCCACGCTCCATGCGTTTCAGCGCCGTGGTACGCGCCCGGGTTTCGGGCGCCGCAGGGGCGCGAGGGGGGCGGGCGGTGGGCAGAAATAGGCCGTGGACTAAGCGTTTTCGGAAAATCGGCCGGACAAAAAGCGGACAAAACCGCCCGTCGCGCGGGTCCGGGGCCATCGTGGATAGCGGGGGGCCCAAAAGGCGCTCCATGCGTTTCAGCGCGCCCGTGATACGCCCGGGTTTCGGGCGCCCGCCAGGCGCGAGGGCAGGCGGTGGGCAGAAATAGGCCGTGGACTAAGCGTTTTCGGAAAATCGGCCGAAAAGCGGACAAAACCGCCCGTCCGCGCGGGTCCGGCCCCATCGTGGATGGCTAGCGGGGTGCCCAAAAGGCGCTCCATGCGTTTCCGCGCCCATGATACGCCCGGGTTTCGGGCGCCACGGGCGCGAGGGGCGGAGGCGGTGGGCAGAAATAGGCCGTGGACTAAGCGTTTCGGAAAATCGGCCGAAAGCGGACAAAACCGCCCGTCCGCGCGGGTCGGCCGCCATCGTGGATGGCTAGCGGGGTGCCCAAAGGCGCTCCATGCGTTTCAGCGCCCGCGATACGCCCGGGTTTCGGGCGCCCGGGCGCGGGGGGCAGGCGGTGGGCAGAAATAGGCCGTGGACTAAGCGTTTCGGAAAAATCGGCGAAAAGCGGACAAAACCGCCCGTCCGCGCGGGTCCGGGCCATCGTGGATGGCTAGCGGGGTGCCCAAAGACGCTCCATGCGTTTCCGCGCCCGTGATACGCCCGGGTTTCGGGCGCCGCGGGCGCGAGGGGGAGCGCGGTGGGCAGAAATAGGCCGTGGACTAAGCGTTTCGGAAAATCGGCCGCGGACAAAACCGCCCGTTCCGGCCCGCCATCGTGGATGGCTAGCGGGGGTGCCCAAAGGCGCTCCATGCGTTTTCAGCGCCGTTGATACGCCGGGGTTTCGGGCGCCCAGGCGCGAGGACAAAACGGTGGGCAGAAATAGGCCGTGGACTAAGCGTTTCGGAAAATCGGCCCGAAGCGGACAAAACCGCCCGTCCATCCGTGGTCCGGCCGCCATCGTGGATGGCTAGCGGGGTGCCCAAAGACGCTCCATGCGTTTCGCGCCGTGATACGCCCGGGTTTCGGGCGCCGGGGCGGGGGGGGGAGGCGGTGGGCAGAAATAGGCCGTGGACTAAGCGTTTCGGAAAATCGGCGAAGCGGACAAAACCGCCCGTCCGCGCGGGTCCGGCCCATCGTGGATGGCTAGCGGGGTGCCCAAATGGCGCTCCATGCGTTTCGCGCCCATGATACGCCCGGGTTTCGGGCGCCCGCAGGCGCTGGGGGCGGGCGGTGGGCAGAAATAGGCCGTGGACTAAGCGTTTTCGGAAAATCGGCCGAAAAGCGGACAAAACCGCCCGTCCGCGCGGGTCCGGCCCATCGTGGATGGCTAGCGGGGTGCCAAAAGACGCTCCATGCGTTTCAGCGCCGTGATACGCCCGGGTTTCGGGCGCCCGCAGGCGCGAGGGGGGCGGAGCGGTGGGCAGAAATAGGCCGTGGACTAAGCGTTTCGGAAAATCGGCGAAAAGCGGACAAAACCGCCCGTCGCGGGTCCGGCCCGCCATCGTGGATGGCTAGCGGGGTGCCCAAAAGGCGCTCCATGCGTTTCAGCGCCAGCGGTGTACGCCCGGGTTTCGGGCGCCCAGGCGCGAGGGGGGAGCGGTGGGCAGAAATAGGCCGTGGACTAGCGTTTCGGAAAATCGGCGAAAAGCGGACAAAACCGCCCCCGTCCGCGCGGGTCCGGGCCATCGTGGATGGCTAGGGGGGTGCCAAAAGGCGCTCCATGCGTTTCCGCGCCCGTGGTACGCCCGGGTTTCGGGCGCCCGCGGGCGAGGGGGGGCAGGCGGTGGGCAGAAATAGGCCGTGGACTAAGCGTTTCGGAAAATCGGCCAAAAGCGGACGGACAAAACCGCCCCGTCCGCGGGTCGGCCCGGCATCGTGGATGGCTAGCGGGGTGCCCAAGGCGCTCCATGCGTTTTCAGCGCCCGTGATACGCCCGGGTTTCGGGCGCCACAGGCGCGAGGGCAGAGCGGTGGGCAGAAATAGGCCGTGGACTAGCGTTTCGGAAAATCGGCGAAAGCGGACAAAACCGCCCGTCCGCGCGGGTCCGGCCCATCGTGGATGGCTAGCTAGCGGGGTGCCCAAGGCGCTCCATGTTTTCCGCGCCCGTGATACGCCCGGGTTTCGGGCGCCCAGGGGCGCGAGGGGGCGAGGCGGTGGGCAGAAATAGGCCGTGGACTAAGCGTTTCCGGAAAATCGGCGAAAAGCGGACAAAACCGCCCCGTCCGCGCGGGTCCGGCCCGCCATCGTGGATGGCTAGCGGGGGGTGCCAAAAGGCGCTCCATGCGTTTCAGCGCCCGTGGTACGCCCGGGTTTCGGGCGCCCGGGCGCGGGGGCGGAGGCGGTGGGCAGAAATAGGCCGTGGACTAAGCGTTTCGGAAAATCGGCGAAAAGCGGACAAAACCGCCCGTCCGCGCGGGTCCGGACCATCGTGGATGGCTAGCGGGGCGGGGTGCCCAAGGCGCTCCATGCGTTTCGCGCCCGTGATACGCCCGGGTTTCGGGCGCCCGCAGGCGTGGGGGGGCCAGGCGATTGGGCAGAAATAGGCCGTGGACTAGCGTTTTCGGAAAATCGGAAAAGCGGACAAAACCGCCCGTCCGCGCGTCGGTCCGGCCATCGTGGATGGCTAGCGGGGGTGCCCAAGGCGCTCCATGCGTTTTCAGCGCCCGTGATACGCCCGGGTTTCGGGCGCCCGCGGGCGCGAGGGGAGGGCAGGCGGTGGGCAGAAATAGGCCGTGGACTAAGCGTTTCGGAAAATCGGCGAAAAGCGGACAAAACCCCCCCGTCCGCGCGGGTCCGGGCCATCGTGGATGGATGGCTAGCGGGGTGCCCAAAGGCGCTCCATGCGTTTCAGCGCCCGTGATACGCCCGGGTTTCGGGCGCCGCAGGGCGCGGGGGCGGAGGCGGTGGGCAGAAATAGGCCGTGGACTAAGCGTTTTCGGAAAATCGGGCGAAAAGCGGACAAAACCGCCCGTCCGCGCGGGTCGGGCCATCGTGGATGGCTAGCGGGGTGCCCAAAGGCGCTCCATGCGTTTTCGCGCCCGTGATACGCCCGGGTTTCGGGCGCCCGCAGGCGCGAGGGGCGGGCGGTGGGCAGAAATAGGCCGTGGACTAAGCGTTTCGGAAAATCGGCCGAAGGACAAAACCGCCCGTCCGCGCGGGTGGGCCCATCGTGGATGGCTAGCGGGGTGCCCAAAGGCGCTCCATGCGTTTCAGCGCCCCATGATACGCCCGGGTTTCGGGCGCCCGCAGGCGCGGGGGAGGGAGGCGGTGGGCAGAAATAGGCCGTGGACTAAGCGTTTTCGGAAAATCGGCCGAAAAGCGGACAAAACCGCCCGTCCGCGCGGGTCCGGGCCATCGTGGATGGCTAGCGGGGTGCCCAAAGGCGCTCCATGCGTTTCAGCGCCGTGATACGCGCCCGGGTTTCGGGCGCCCGCAGGCGCTGAGGGCGGAGGCGGTGGGCAGAAATAGGCCGTGGACTAGCGTTTCGGAAAAAAATCGGCGGACGGACAAAACCGCCCGTCCGCGGGGTCGGGGCCATCGTGGATGGCTAGCGGGGTGCCAAAAGGCGCTCCATGTTTTTCGCGCGCCCCATGATGTGCGCCCGGGTTTCGGGCGCCCCAGGCGCTGAGGGGGCAGGCGGTGGGCAGAAATAGGCCGTGGACTAAGCGTTTCGGAAAATCGGCCGAAAAGCGGAAAAAACCGCCCGTCCGCGGGTCAGGGCCATCGTGGATGGCTAGCGGGGTGCCAAAAAGCGCTCCATGCGTTTCAGCGCCCCGTGATACGCCCGGGTTTCGGGCGCCGCGGGCGCGAGGGGGGGGAGGCGGTGGGCAGAAATAGGCCGTGGACTAAGCGTTTTCGGAAAATCGAAAAGCGGACAAAACCGCCCGTCCGCGCGGGTCCGGCCGCCATCGTGGATGGCTAGCGGGGTGCCCAAGACGCTCCATGCGTTTTCGCGCCCTTGATACGCCCGGGTTTCGGGCGCCCAGGCGGGGCGGGGGGGCAGGCGGTGGGCAGAAATAGGCCGTGGACTAAGCGTTTTCGGGAAAATCGGCCGAAAAGCGGACAAAACCGCCCGTCCGCGCGGGTCCGGCCCGCCATCGTGGATGGCTAGCGGGGTGCCCAAGGCGCTCCCATGCGTTTCAGCGCCCGTGTACGCGCCCGGGTTTCGGCGCCCGCAGGCGCGAGGGGGAGGCGGTGGGCAGAAATAGGCCGTGGACTAAGCGTTTCGGAAAATCGGGAAAAGCGGACAAAACCCGCCCGTCCGCGCGGGTCCGGGCCATCGTGGATGGCTAGCGGGGTGCCCAAAGGCGCTCCATGCGTTTTCAGCGCCCGTGATACGCCCGGGTTCGGGCGGGGCGCCACGGGCGCGGGGGGCGGGGCGGTGGGCAGAAATAGGCCGTGGACTAAGCGTTTTCGGAAAATCGGCGAAAAGCGGACAAAACCGCCCGTCGCGCGGGTCCGGCCCGCCATCGTGGATGGCTAGCGGGGTGCCCAAAGACGCTCCATGCGTTTCAGCGCCCATGATACGCGCCGGGTTTCGGGCGCCCGCAGGCGCGGGGGGCAGGCGCGGTGGGCAGAAATAGGCCGTGGACTAAGCGTTTTCGGAAAATCGGCCGAAAAGCGGACAAAACCGCCCGTCGCGGGTCCGGCCGCCATCGTGGATGGCTAGCGGGGTGCCCAAAGGCGCTCCATGCGTTTCGCGCGCCCATGATACGCCCGGGTTTCGGGCGCCCCAGGCAGGCGAGGGGGGGGCAGGCGGTGGGCAGAAATAGGCCGTGGACTAAGCGTTTCGGAAAATCGGCCGAAAAGCGGACAAAACCGCCCGTCCGCGCGGGTCCGGCCCGGCCATCGTGGATGGCTAGCGGGGTGCCCAAAAGGCGCTCCATGCGTTTCAGCGCCGTGATACGCCCGGGTTTCAGGCGCCACGGGCGCGGGGGCAGGGCGGTGGGCGGCGGTGGGCAGAAATAGGCCGTGGACTAAGCGTTTTCGGAAAATCGGCCGAAAACGGATAAAACCGCCCCGTCCGCGCGGGTCCGGGCCATCGTGGATGGCTAGCGGGGTGCCCAAAGGCGCTCCATGCGTTTCAGCGCGCCGTGATACGCCCGGGTTTCGGGCGCCGGGGCGCGAGGGGGGGCGGAGGCGTGGGCAGAAATAGGCCGTGGACTAAGCGTTTTCGGAAAATCGGCCGGAAAGCGGACAAAACCGCCCGTCCGCGCGGGTCCGGCCCCATCGTGGATGGCTAGCGGGGTGCCCAAAAGGCGCTCCATGCGTTTCCGCGCCCATGATACGCGCCCGGGTTTCGGGCGCCCGGGCGCGGGGCCAGGCGGTGGGCAGAAATAGGCCGTGGACTAAGCGTTTCGGAAAATCGGCGAAAAGCGGACAAAACCCGCCCGTCGCGCGGGTCCGGCCACCATCGATGGATGGCTAGCGGGGTGCCCAAGGCGCTCCATGCGTTTCCGCGCGCCGTGATGCGCCGGGTTTCGGGCGCCCGCAGGCGCTGGGGGGCGGAGCGGTGGGCAGAAATAGGCCGTGGACTAAGCGTTTTCGGAAAATCGGCCAAAAGCGGACAAAACCGCCCGTCGCGCGGGTCCGGCCCCATCGTGGATGGCTAGCGGGGTGCCCAAAGGCGCTCCATGCGTTTCCGCGCGCCGCGTGATACGCCCGGGTTTCAGGCGCCCAGGCGCTGGGGGGCGGAGCGGTGGGCAGAAATAGGCCGTGGACTAAGCGTTTCGGAAAATCGGCCGAAAAGCGGACAAAACCGCCCGTCCGCGCGGGTCCGGCCCATCGTGGATGGCTAGCGGGGTGCCCAAAGGCGCTCCATGCGTTTCAGCGCGCGCCCGTGATGCGCCCGGGTTTCGGGCGCCCGGGCGCGCGGGGGGGGAGGCGGTGGGCAGAAATAGGCCGTGGACTAAGCGTTTCGGAAAAAATCGGCGAAAAGCGGACAAAACCGCCCGTCCGCGCGGGTCGGCCACCATCGTGGATGGCTAGCGGGGTGCCCAAAGGCGCTCCATGCGTTTCGCGCGCCCGTGATGCGCGCCCGGGTTTCAGGCGCCAGGCGCGCGGGGGCGGAGCGCGGTGGGCAGAAATAGGCCGTGGACTAAGCGTTTCGGAAAATCGGCCGAAAAGCGGACAAAACCGCCCGTCGCGCGGGGTCGGGCCCGCCATCGTGGATGGCTAGCGGGGTGCCCAAAGACGCTCCATGCGTTTCAGCGCCCGCGTGATACGCCCGGGTTCGGGCGCCGGGCGCCGCGGGGCGAGGGGGGGGGCGGAGGCGGTGGGCAGAAATAGGCCGTGGACTAAGCGTTTCGGAAAATCGGCGGAAAAGCGGACAAAACCGCCCCCGTCCGCGGGTCGCCCCCATCGTGGATGGCTAGGGGTGCCCAAAGACGCTCCATGCGTTTCAGCGCCCCATGATACGCCCCCGGGTTTCGGGCGCCCAGGGCGAGGGGGCGGGCGGTGGGCAGAAATAGGCCGTGGACTAGCGTTTCGGAAAATCGGCCAAAAAAGCGGACAAAACGCCCCCCGTCGCGCGGGTCCGGCCGCCATCGTGGATGGCTAGCGGGGTGCCCAAGGCGCTCCATGCGTTTCAGCGCGCCGTGATACGCGCCGGGTTTCGGGCGGGCGCCACGGGCGAGGGGGCGGAGCGGTGGGCAGAAATAGGCCGTGGACTAAGCGTTTTCGGAAAATCGGCGAAAAGCGGACAAAACCGCCCGTCCGCGCGGGTCCGGCCATCGTGGATGGCTAGCGGGGTGCCCAAAGACGCTCCATGCGTTTCAGCGCCCCATGATACGCCCGGGTTTCGGGCGCCCGCAGGCGAGGAGGGGGGGAGGCGGTGGGCAGAAATAGGCCGTGGACTAAGCGTTTCGGAAAATCGGCCGGACAAAAATCGGCCGAAAAGCGGACAAAACCGCCCGTCCGCGCTCCATGCGGTCGGCCCCATCGTGGATGGCTAGCGGGGTGCCAAAAGACGCTCCATGCGTTTCCGCGCCCCCGTGATACGCCCGGGTTTCGGGGCCCGCCGCAGGCGCGAGGGCGGGAGGCGCGGTGGGCAGAAATAGGCCGTGGACTAAGCGTTTCGGAAAATCGGCCGAAAAGCGGACAAAACCGCCCGTCGCGCGGGTCCGGCCGCCATCGTGGATGGCTAGCGGGGTGCCCAAAGGCGCTCCATGCGTTTTTCGCGCCCGCCGATCGGGCGCGCCGGGTTTCGGGCGCCGCAGGCGCGGGGGGGCGGAGCGGTGGGCAGAAATAGGCCGTGGACTAAGCGTTTTCGGAAAATCGGGAAAAGCGGACAAAACCGCCCGTCCGCGGGTCCGGCCGCCATCGTGGATGGCTAGCGGGGTGCCCAAAGGCGCTCCATGCGTTTCAGCGCCCGTGATACGCCCGGGGTTTCGGGCGCCCAGGCGCGAGGGCGGGCGGTGGGCAGAAATAGGCCGTGGACTAAGCGTTTCGGGAAAATCGGCCGAAAAGCGGACAAAACCGCCCGTCCGCGGGTCCGTCCGCCATCGTGGATGGCTAGCGGGGTGCCCAAAGGCGCTCCATGCGTTTCAGCGCCCGTGATACGCCCGGGTTCGGGCGCCCGCGGGCGCGAGGGGGGGCGGGCGGTGGGCAGAAATAGGCCGTGGACTAAGCGTTTCGGAAAATCGGCCGAAAAGCGGACAAAAAACCGCCCGTCCGGCGGGTCCGGCCGCCATCGTGGATGGCTAGCGGGGTGCCCAAAGGCGCTCCATGTTTTTCGCCCCGCATGATACGCCCGGGTTTCGGGCGGGCCCGCAGGCGCGGGGGGCGGAGGCGGTGGGCAGAAATAGGCCGTGGACTAAGCGTTTCGGAAAATCGGCCGAAAAGCGGACAAAACCGCCCGTCGCGGGTCCGGCCGCCATCGTGGATGGCTAGCGGGGTGCCCAAGGCGCTCCATGCGTTTCGCGCCCGTGATGCGCCGGGGTTCGGGCGCCCGCAGGCGCTGGGGGGCGGAGCGGTGGGCAGAAATAGGCCGTGGACTAAGCGTTTCGGAAAATCGGGAAAAGCGGACAAAACCGCCCGTCCGCGCGGGTCGGCCGCCATCGTGGATGGCTAGCGGGGGGCCCAAAGGCGCTCCATGCGTTTCAGCGCCCGCGCCATGTACGCCGGGTTTTCAGGCGCCGGGCGCGCGGGGGCGGGGGCGGCGGTGGAAGAAATAGGCCGTGGACTAAGCGTTTCGGGAAAATCGGCCGAAAGCGGACAAAACCGCCCCGTCCGCGCGGGTCGGCCCGCCATCGTGGATGGCTAGCGGGGGTGCCAAAAGGCGCTCCATGCGTTTCAGCGCGCATGATACGCCCGGGTTTCGGGCGCGCGCAGGCGCGGGGGGGCAGGCGGTGGGCAGAAATAGGCCGTGGACTAAGCGTTTCGGAAAATCGGCGAAAAGCGGACAAAACCGCCCGTCCGCGCGGGTCCGGGCCATCGTGGATGGCTAGCGGGGTGCCCAAAGGCGCTCCATGCGTTTCAGCGCCCGTGATACGCCCGGGTTTTCGGGCGCCCAGGCAGGCGCGAGGGGGCGGAGGCGGTGGGCAGAAATAGGCCGTGGACTAGCGTTTCGGAAAAAATCGGCAGCGGACAAAACCGCCCGTCCGCGCGGGTCCGGCCGCCATCGTGGATGGCTAGCGGGGGGTGCCCAAAGGACGCTCCATGCGTTTCAGCGCCCCGTGATACGCC
This sequence comes from Chrysopogon serrulatus, assembly GCA_015844335.1. NCBI lineage: Eukaryota > Viridiplantae > Streptophyta > Magnoliopsida > Poales > Poaceae > Chrysopogon > Chrysopogon serrulatus. The sequence continues at coordinate 9,473 of JADLZL010001128.1, forward strand.
CGGGTTTCGGGCGCCCAGGCGCGGGGAGGGCGGAGGCGGTGGGCAGAAATAGGCCGTGGACTAAGCGTTTTCCGGAAAATCGGCGAAAAGCGGACAAAACCGCCCGTCCCGCGGGTCGGCCGCCATCGTGGATGGCTAGCGGGGTGCCAAAAGGCGCTCCATGCGTTTCGCGTGATACGCCCGGGTTCAGGCGCCCGGGCGCGAGGGCAGGCGTGGGCAGAAATAGGCCGTGGACTAAGTTTTTCGGAAAATCGGCCGAAAAAAGCGGACAAAACCGCCCGTCCGCGCGGGTCCGGCCATCATGGATGGATGGCTAGCGGGGTGCCCAAAAGGCGCTCCATGCGTTTCGCGCGCCCGTGATACGCCCGGGTTTCGGGCGCCGCAGGCGCGGGGGGGCGGAGGTGGGCAGAAATAGGCCGTGGACTAAGCGTTTCGGAAAATCGGCCAAAAGCGGACAAAACCGCCCGTCCCGCGCGGCCGGCCGGCCATCGTGGATGGCTAGCGGGGTGCCAAAAGGCGCTCCATGCGTTTTCGCGCGCCGATGATACGCCCGGGTTTCGGGCGCCGCAGGGGCGCGAGGGCGCAGGCGGTGGGCAGAAATAGGCCGTGGACTAGCGTTTTCGGAAAATCGGCCGAAAAGCGGACAAAACCGCCCGTCGCGGGTCCGGCCCCATCGTGGATGGCTAGCGGGGTGGGGGTGCCCAAAAGGCGCTCCATGCGTTTCAGCGCCCGATGCGCGCCCGGGTTTCGGGCGCCCGCAGGCGGGGGGGCAGGCGGTGGGCAGAAATAGGCCGTGGACTAAGCGTTTCGGAAAATCGGCGAAAAGCGGACAAAAACCGCCCGTCCGCGCGGGTCGGCCACCATCGTGGATGGCTAGCGGGGTGCCCAAAGGCGCTCCATGCGTTTCAGCGCCCGTGATACGCCCGGGTTCGGGCGCCGCGGGCGCGAGGAGGGCGGAGGCGGTGGGCAGAAATAGGCCGTGGACTAAGCGTTTCGGAAAATCGGCGAAAAGCGGACAAAAAACCGCCCGTCGCGGGTCCGGCCATCGTGGATGGCTAGCGGGGTGCCCAAAAGGCGCTCCATGCGTTTCCGCGCCCGTGATACGCCCGGGTTTCGGGGCGCCGCAGGCGCGAGGGGGGCAGGCGGTGGGCAGAAATAGGCCGTGGACTAAGCGTTTCCGGAAAATCGGCGGAAAAGCGGACAAAACCGCCCGTCCGCGCGGGTCGGCCCATCGTGGATGGCTAGCGGGGTGCCCAAAGGCGCTCCATGCGTTTCAGCGCCCATGATACGCGCCCGGGTTTCAGGCGCCCGCGGGCGCGGGGGCGGGCGGTGGGCAGAAATAGGCCGTGGACTAGCGTTTTCGGAAAATCGGCCAAAAGCGGACAAAACCGCCCGTCCGCGCGGGTCCGGCCGCCATCGTGGATGGCTAGCGGGGGTGCCCAAGGCGCTCCATGCGTTTCAGCGCCCATGATGCGCCCGGGTTTCGGGCGCCCCAGGCGCGAGGGCAGGCGGTGGGCAGAAATAGGCCGTGGACTAAGCGTTTCGGAAAATCGGCCAGCGGACGGACAAAACCGCCCGTCCGCGCGGGTCCGGGGCCATCGTGGATGGCTAGCGGGGTGCCCAAGGCGCTCCATGCGTTTCAGCGCCCATGATACGCCGGGTTTCGGGCGCCGCGGGGCGCGAGGAGGGCGGAGCGGTGGGCAGAAATAGGCCGTGGACTAAGCGTTTCGGGAAAATCGGCGAAAGCGGACAAAACCGCCCCGTCGCGCGGGTCCGGCCCGCCATCGTGGATGGCTAGGGGGGTGCCAAAGGCGCTCCATGCGTTTCAGCGCCCGTGATACGCCCGGGTTTCGGGCGCCGCAGGCAGGCGGGGGGGCGGGCGGTGGGCAGAAATAGGCCGTGGACTAAGCGTTTCGGGAAAATCGGCGAAAAGCGGACAAAACCGCCCGTCCGCGGGTCCGGCCCGGCCATCGTGGATGGCTAGCGGGGTGCCAAAGGCGCTCCATGCGTTTCGCGCGCCCATGATACGCCCGGGTTTCGGGCGCCCGCAGGCGCGAGGGGGCAGGCGGTGGGCAGAAATAGGCCGTGGACTAAGCGTTTCGGAAAATCGGCAAAAGCGGACAAAACCGCCCGTCCGCGCGGGTCCGGCCCATCGTGGATGGCTAGCGGGGTGCCCAAAAGACGCTCCATGCGTTTCAGCGCGCCCCGTGATACGCCCGGGTTTCGGGCGCCCGGGCGCGGGGGCAGAGCGGTGGGCAGAAATAGGCCGTGGACTAAGCGTTTTCGGAAAATCGGCGAAAAGCGGACAAAACCGCCCGTCCGCGGGTCCGGCCGCCATCGTGGATGGCTAGCGGGGTGCCAAAAGGCGCTCCATGCGTTTTCAGCGCCCGTGATACGCCCGGGTTTCGGGCGCCCGGGCGGGAGGGCGGAGGCGGTGGGCAGAAATAGGCCGTGGACTAAGCGTTTCGGAAAATCGGCCAGCGGACAAAACCGCCCCGTCCGCGCGGGTCCGGGCCATCGTGGATGGCTAGCGGGGGGTGCCCAAGGCGCTCCATGCGTTTCAGCGCCCGTGATACGCCGGGGTTTTCGGGCGCCCGGGGGCGCGGGGGGGGGAGGCGGTGGGCAGAAATAGGCCGTGGACTAGCGTTTCGGAAAATCGGCCGAAAAGCGGACAAAACCGCCCCCGTCCGCGCGGGTCCGGCCCCATCGTGGATGGCTAGCGGGGTGCCAAAGGCGCTCCATGCGTTTCGCGCGCCCCATGATACGCGCCCGGGTTTCGGGCGCCACAGGCGCTGGGGGGCAGGCGGTGGGCAGAAATAGGCCGTGGACTAGCGTTTTCGGAAAATCGGCGAAAAGCGGACAAAACCGCCCGTCCGCGCGGGTCCGGCCGCCATCGTGGATGGCTAGCGGGGTGCCCAAAGGCGCTCCATGCGTTTCAGCGCCCGTGATACGCCCGGGTTTCGGGCGCCACGGGGCGCGGGGCGGAGGCGGTGGGGGCAGAAATAGGCCGTGGACTAAGCGTTTCGGAAAATCGGGAAAAGCGGACAAAAACCGCCCGTCCGCGCGGGTCCGGGCCCATGGATGGATGGCGGGCGGGGTGCCAAAGGCGCTCCATGCGTTTCAGCGCCCGCGGGCGCGCCGGGTTTCGGGCGCCGCAGGGGCGCGGGGGCGGGCGGTGGGCAGAAATAGGCCGTGGACTAAGCGTTTTCGGAAAATCGGCAAAAAGCGGACAAAACCGCCCGTCGGTCGGGTCGGGCCATCGTGGATGGCTAGCGGGGTGCCCAAAGGCGCTCCATGCGTTTCCGCGCCCGTGATACGCCCGGGTTTCGGGCGCCACGGGGCGCGGGGGGCAGGCGGTGGGCAGAAATAGGCCGTGGACTAGCGTTTTCGGAAAATCGGCAAAAGCGGACAAAACCGCCCGTCCGCGCGGGTCCGGGCCATCGTGGATGGCTAGCGGGGTGCCCAAAGGCGCTCCATGCGTTTCCGCGCCCGTGATACGCCCGGGTTTCAGGCGCCCAGGCGCGAGGGGGGGCGCGGTGGGCAGAAATAGGCCGTGGACTAGCGTTTTCGGAAAATCGGCCGAAAAGCGGACAAAACCCCCCCCGTCGCGGGTCCGGCCGCCATCGTGGATGGCTAGCGGGGTGCCCAAAGGCGCTCCATGCGTTTCGCGCCCGTGATACGCCCGGGTTTCGGGCGCGCCAGGCAGGCGGGGGGGCGGAGGCGGTGGGCAGAAATAGGCCGTGGACTAAGCGTTTCGGAAAATCGGCGAAAAGCGGACAAAAAACCGCCCGTCCGCGGGTCCGGCCCCATCGTGGATGGCTAGCGGGGTGCCCAAAGGCGCTCCATGCGTTTCAGCGCCCCGTGATACGCCGGGTTTCAGGCGCCACAGGCGCGAGGGGCGGAGGCGGTGGGCAGAAATAGGCCGTGGACTAAGCGTTTCGGAAAATCGGCGAAAAGCGGACAAAACCGCCCGTCCGCGCGGGTCCGGCCGCCATCGTGGATGGCTAGCGGGGTGCCCAAGGCGCTCCATGCGTTTCGCGCCCGTGTACGCCCGGGTTTCGGGCGCCACGGGCGCGAGGGGGCAGGCGGTGGGCAGAAATAGGCCGTGGACTAAGCGTTTTCGGAAAATCGGGAAAAGCGGACAAAACCGCCCGTCCGCGCGTCGGTCCGGGCCATCGTGGATGGCTAGCGGGGTGCCCAAAAGACGCTCCATGCGTTTTTTCAGCGCCCGTGGCGCGCCGGGTTTCGGGCGCCCGCAGGCGAGGGGGGGCGGAGGCGGTGGGCAGAAATAGGCCGTGGACTAAGCGTTTCGGAAAATCGGCCAAAAGCGGACAAAACCGCCCCGTCGCGCGGGTCCGGGCCGGCCATGGATGGATGGCTAGCGGGGTGCCCAAAGGCGCTCCATGCGTTTCAGCGCGCCCATGACGCGCCGGGTTTCGGGCGCCCGGGGCGCGGGGGCAGGCGGTGGGCAGAAATAGGCCGTGGACTAAGCGTTTCGGAAAATCGGCCGAAAAGCGGACAAAACCGCCCGTCCGCGCGGGTCCGGCCCGCCATCGTGGATGGCTAGCGGGGTGCCCAAAGGCGCTCCATGCGTTTCAGCGCGCCCGTGATACGCCCGGGTTTCGGGCGCCCGCAGGCGCGCGAGGGCGGGCGGTGGGCAGAAATAGGCCGTGGACTAGCGTTTTCGGAAAATCGGCCAGCGGACAAAACCGCCCGTCCGCGCGGGTCCGGCCCGCCATCGTGGATGGCTAGCGGGGTGCCCAAAGGCGCTCCATGCGTTTCCAGCGCCGCCTTGATACGCCCGGGTTTCGGGCGCCACAGGCGCGAGGGGGGATGGGCGGTGGGCAGAAATAGGCCGTGGACTAAGCGTTTCGGAAAATCGGCAAAAGCGGACAAAACCGCCCGTCCGCGGGTCGGGCCCATCGTGGATGGCTAGCGGGGTGCCCAAAGGCGCTCCATGCGTTTCCGCGCCGTGATACGCCCCGGGTTTCGGGCGCCACAGGCGCGAGGGGGCAGGCGGTGGGCAGAAATAGGCCGTGGACTAAGCGTTTCGGAAAATCGGCCGAAAAGCGGACAAAACCGCCCGTCCGCGCGGGTCCGGGCCATCGTGGATGGCTAGCGGGGTGCCCAAAGGCGCTCCATGCGTTTCCAGCGCCCGTGATACGCCCGGGTTTCGGGCGCCCGGGCGCGGGGGCGGAGGCGGTGGGCAGAAATAGGCCGTGGACTAAGCGTTTCGGGAAAATCGGCGAAAAGCGGACAAAACCGCCCCGTCGCGCGGGTCGGGCCATCGTGGATGGCTAGCGGGGTGCCCAAGGCGCTCCATGCGTTTCAGCGCCCGTGATACGCCCGGGTTTCGGGCGCCCGCAGGCGCGAGGGGGCGGCGCGGTGGGCAGAAATAGGCCGTGGACTAAGCGTTTTCGGAAAATCGGCCGAAAAGCGGACAAAACCGCCCGTCCGCGGTCCGGCCCGCCATCGTGGATGGCTAGCGGGGTGCCCAAAGGCGCTCCATGCGTTTCAGCGCCCTTGATACGCCCGGGTTTCGGGCGCCCCGGGCGCGAGGGGGAGGCGGTGGGCAGAAATAGGCCGTGGACTAAGCGTTTCGGAAAAATCGGCCAGCGGACAAAACCGCCCGTCCGCGCGGGTCTGGGCCATCGTGGATGGCTAGCGGGGTGCCCAAGACGCTCCATGCGTTTCAGCGCCCGTGATACGCCCGGGTTTCGGGCGCCCGCGGGGCGGGAGGGGCGGGGCGGTGGGCAGAAATAGGCCGTGGACTAAGCGTTTCGGAAAATCGGCCGAAAGCGGACAAAAAAACCGCCCGTCCGCGCGGGTCCGGCCGGCCATCGTGGATGGCTAGCGGGGTGCCCAAAAGGCGCTCCATGCGTTTCAGCGCCCGTGATACGCCCGGGTTTTCGGGCGCCACAGGCGAGGGGGCGCAGGCGGTGGGCAGAAATAGGCCGTGGACTAAGCGTTTCGGGAAAATCGGCGAAAAGCGGACAAAACCGCCCGTCCGCGCGGGTCCGGGCCATCGTGGATGGCTAGCGGGGTGCCAAAGACGCTCCATGCGTTTCAGCGCCATGATACGCCCGGGTTTCGGGCGCCCGCAGGCGCGAGGGGGCAGAGGCGGTGGGCAGAAATAGGCCGTGGACTAAGCGTTTCGGAAAATCGGCCGAAAAGCGGACAAAACCGCCCGTCCGCGCGGGTCCGGCCCCATCGTGGATGGCTAGCGGGGTGCCCAAAGGCGCTCCATGCGTTTCAGCGCCCGTGATACGCCCGGGTTTCGGGCGCCGCAGGCGCTGAGGGGCGGAGGCGGTGGGCAGAAATAGGCCGTGGACTAGCGTTTCGGGAAAATCGGCCGAAAAGCGGACAAAACCGCCCGTCCGCGCGGGTCCGGCCCGCCATCGTGGATGGCTAGCGGGGTGCCCAAAGACGCTCCATGCGTTTCCGCGCGCCCGTGATACGCCCGGGTTTCGGGCGCCACAGGCGCGAGGAGGGCGGAGGCGGTGGGCAGAAATAGGCCGTGGACTAGCGTTTTCGGAAAATCGGCCGAAAAGCGGACAAAACCGCCCGTCCGCGCGGGTCCGGCCCCCGCCATCGTGGATGGCTAGCGGGGTGCCCAAAAAGACGCTCCATGCGTTTCAGCGCCGCGATACGCCCGGGTTTCGGGCGCCGCAGGCGCGAGGGGCAGGCGGTGGGCAGAAATAGGCCGTGGACTAAGCGTTTCGGAAAATCGGCCGAAAGCGGACAAAACCGCCCGTCCCCGGGTCCGGCCCGGCCATCGTGGATGGCTAGCGGGGTGCCCAAAAGGCGCTCCATGCGTTTTCGCGCCGTGGTACGCCCGGGTTTCGGGCGCCACAGGCGCTGAGGGGCGGAGGCGGTGGGCAGAAATAGGCCGTGGACTAAGCGTTTCGGAAAATCGGCGAAAAGCGGACAAAACCGCCCGCCCGTCCGCGGGTCCGGGCCATCGTGGATGGCTAGCGGGGTGCCCAAAGGCGCTCCATGCGTTTCAGCGCGCCCATGATACGCGCCGGGGTTTCGGGCGCCACAGGCGCTGGGGGGCGGAGGCGGTGGGCAGAAATAGGCCGTGGACTAAGCGTTTCGGAAAATCGGCCGAAAAGCGGACAAAACCGCCCGTCCGCGCGGGTCCGGCCCGGCCATCGTGGATGGCTAGCGGGGTGCCCAAAGGCGCTCCATGCGTTTCAGCGCCCGTGATACGCCCGGGTTTCAGGCGCCACGGGCGCGGGGGGCGGGCGGTGGGCAGAAATAGGCCGTGGACTAAGCGTTTCGGAAAATCGGCCGAAAGCGGACAAAACCGCCCGTCCGCGCGGGTCCGCCGGCCATCGTGGATGGCTAGCGGGGTGCCAAAGGCGCTCCATGCGTTTCAGCGCCGTGATACGCGCCCGGGTTTCGGGCGCCCAGGGCGCGGGGGCAGGCGGTGGGCAGAAATAGGCCGTGGACTAAGCGTTTCGGAAAATCGGCGAAAAGCGGACAAAACCGCCCGTCCGCGCGGGTCGGCCCATCGTGGATGGCTAGCGGGGGGTGCCAAAGGCGCTCCATGCGTTTCCGCGCCCCGTGATACGCCCGGGTTTCGGGCGCCACAGGCGCGCGAGGGCGGAGCGGTGGGCAGAAATAGGCCGTGGACTAAGCGTTTCGGAAAATCGGCCAGCGGACAAAACCGCCCGTCCGCGCGGGTCCGGCCCCATCGTGGATGGCTAGCGGGGGTGCCCAAAGGCGCTCCATGCGTTTCAGCGCCGTGATACGCCCGGGTTTCGGGCGCGCCAGGGCGCGAGGGCAGGCGGTGGGCAGAAATAGGCCGTGGACTAAGCGTTTCGGAAAATCGGCGAAAAGCGGACAAAACCGCCCCGTCCGCGGGTCCGGGACCATCGTGGATGGCTAGCGGGGTGCCCAAAGGCGCTCCATGCGTTTCCGCGCCCCATGATACGCCCGGGTTTCGGGCGCCCACAGGCGCGAGAGGGGCAGGCGGTGGGCAGAAATAGGCCGTGGACTAAGCGTTTCGGAAAATCGGCCGAAAGCGGACAAAACCGCCCGTCCGCGCGGGTCCGGCCATCGTGGATGGCTAGCGGGGTGCCCAAAGGCGCTCCATGCGTTTCAGCGCCCGTGATACGCCCGGGTTTCAGGCGCGCCAGGCGCGAGGGGGGGCGGAGGCGGTGGGCAGAAATAGGCCGTGGACTAGCGTTTCGGAAAATCGGCCGAAGCGGACAAAACCGCCCGTCGTCGCGGGTCCGGCCCGCCATCGTGGATGGCTAGCGGGGTGCCCAAAAGGCGCTCCATGCGTTTCAGCGCCGCGCCCGTGATACGCCCGGGTTTCGGGCGCCCGCAGGCGCGGGGGGGCGGAGCGGTGGGCAGAAATAGGCCGTGGACTAAGCGTTTCGGAAAATCGGCGAAAAGCGGACAAAAAACCGCCCGTCCGCGCGGGTCCGGCCCCATCGTGGATGGCTAGCGGGGTGCCCAAGAGGCGCTCCATGCGTTTCCGCGCCCGTGATACGCCCGGGTTTCGGGCGCCACAGGCGCGAGGGGCAGGCGGTGGGCAGAAATAGGCCGTGGACTAAGCGTTTTCGGAAAATCGGCCGAAAAGCGGACAAAACCGCCCGTCGCGCGGGTCCGGCCCGCCATCGTGGATGGCTAGCGGGGTGCCCAAAGGCGCTCCATGCGTTTCAGCGCCCGTGATACGCCCGGGTTCGGGGCGCCGGCGGGCGAGGAGGGGGAGGCGGTGGGCAGAAATAGGCCGTGGACTAAGCGTTTCGGGAAAATCGGGAAAAGCGGACAAAACCGCCCGTCCGCGCGGGTCCGGGCCATCGTGGATGGCTAGCGGGGTGCCCAAAAGGCGCTCCATGCGTTTCAGCGCCGTGATACGCGCCGGGTTTCGGGCGCCGCAGGCGCGAGGGGGGCAGGCGGTGGGCAGAAATAGGCCGTGGACTAAGCGTTTCGGAAAATCGGCGAAAAGCGACAAAACCGCCCGTCGCGCGGGTCCGGCCCCATCGTGGATGGCTAGCGGGGTGCCCAAAGGCGCTCCATGCGTTTCAGCGCGCCGTGATACGCCCGGGTTTCAGGCGCCACAGGGGCGCGAGGGGCGGAGGCGGTGGGCAGAAATAGGCCGTGGACTAAGCGT
>JADLZL010001129.1:0-60237 GCA_015844335.1 Chrysopogon serrulatus
GATCTTGCCTCATTCCTTGACTTGGCCGCCATCGATGTATCGGCATCTTCGTCACAAGGTTGCCCTACTTGTTCTTGCACCATGTGAACCACACTTGATCCCATCGTCCATCGGGTCCCTCGAACCAAGCCTACTTGTCTCTCCATCACCCAGGAGGCCACCCCGGCTAAGACCTTTCTACTTTGTTCTTCACTAGCAACAATGCAAATCAAGTCACATCCTACACCTACAATACTTAAGCCAAGGCAAATGTCAGTCCACACCACGTTGTCAATCACTCATCATCCTTTGGAGAGCAACCATCCTCTCGGTCCTCGGACACACTGGTCCTCACTGGGGGCCCAGACAAAGGCGGTGGCAGACGAGCCGGGCCCGGTTCGGCCGACCCACCGGGTTTGGCCGAACCGGCCTTGGCATCGTGCCGCGACGCTTTGGTGGGAGTGGCCCCTACGCAAGACCTATGGTGGTTGAGCATGATTCCATATTTACCTCGCCCTACCTCCCTCTACACCCTATAAAAGGAGCCCCTCTCTACCTCTCTTGGGACGGAACCCTAACGGAGTCGATGCCGAGTCACTCCACCTCTAGAGAATAGAAGAAGAGTAGGAGGTACCCACCTCATAGTTAGAAGTAGTGTAGATTTAGCTAGTGTGTGGGTGGAAGTCGGAGAAGAGCCGAATTGTCGGCCTCGCTCTTCTTCGCCGGCGGATATGAACTTTTGAGTAAGTATCCGAGTTACCTTGGTATTTAAGTATTCAGTACTTATATTCTTTCATATTCTATACGCTTGTGGATTCGTCGCTTGTCCTTGTGGCAAGGGCTCTAGTCTAAGCATTGGTGTCTATAGACGGAGTGTGGCCGGGGCTAGAGTTATGGTTGATAGCATAGGCGTGGTGCCTAGGCTTGAGATCGCCTTCGTTTGCTACCTTACCACATAGATTGAGAGGTAGGCGGTAGGTGGTGATAGCCCTATCCATCTTTGGTAACCCTCCACGTTCGGGTTCAGCGTAGAGCTAATAGCCGGAGCGGGTGCAAGAGCATCGCCCGGCCGGTGCCTGAAGCAAGTGTATAGTGTGCAAGGGATATAGATCCTGGGTATCTTGTGCCAAGTTATCTACCCTACCTAAGCCTACCTATCTCTTCATTCCTTTCTCTGGGTACGACCAGCTAGAAGATCTCTGCTCAGCCATCCTTGTATTTTTACGATACCCAAATACTCTCCGGGTGAAGTGCTACAGCGGTATCTCCGTGCACTTGTAGATTCATCTATGATCATTAAGAAATACAATAGTAATTCTCTCAAGTCGAGGAATGAAGAGCTTGAGGAGCAATATAGTCTCCTTTGGAGTAGCACCTCACATCCTTCTAAGGCAAATGTCAGCACTAGTGCATCTACTAGCAAAGGATATGAAAAATGCTATAACATTGATTTGGATTCTTATGCAACTAATCTTGCTAACATGGATGCTATGAAGAAAGAAATTGCTAGGCTAAACTCAATCATAGCTATGGGATGTATCAATGATGAAAACTAGAAGGAAAAGATTCAATACAAGAAAAGAAGAAGGCCCGGCATCAAGGATGGTCTTGGTCACACCAAAGGTGGCAAGACCGCAGAGAGAGACATCATCAAAGACAAGGAATGCATCAGGTTTGTGAGCAAAGGGAAGCTCAAGAAGGATGAGTACATGTTGTCTGCCCAGAACGTGGAGGTTTCGCAAGAAACCAGGAGGTTCCGTGAAATTTCACAGAGGTTCTGCGTTCACAGCGCGGAGGTTCCGTGGTGCAGGAGGACAAGCATGCAAGAACAAGTTCAAGGATCACTCTGTTGGCATTTCTTAACGTCATCACTAAAAAGTAGAGATAAGAGCTACCCCTAGCAACAACGTCGAAGTGGTCGGTATTTAATTAACTTGTCATTAGCAACTAGCCATTCTTTTATTACTAACATTCCTAGGCATGAATTAAGTTGTCATCCTTAATTATATTGCTAGAAAATAATTATAGATTTACATGCACTAATATGACTAGGCAGATATAAAAGATATGAATATGATATGAATATAAACTAACCGGGTTCTACAAGCGGATAGATAATTATATCGTTGTAGCATTTTACCTAGAGAGTTTATCTAGGTTGTTGATTTATATTTATACCACTGGGAAAGCTTGTTATAAACTCTATTTATTATATTGATAAGAAAGTATATACAATGAATAAGTGATATTATCAATGTTATCTACTCTACTCATAATAGGCAAGAGGTCACAAGATAAATATAAATATGGGTGATAGCATAATCAAGCATCATAATTATAAAGATAATCATCGAGCATTTACTAGTTATAATTATAGTTAGCCAATGGATATACTAAGAAGGTAACCATCTAAGGTAATTCTATAACTACATTAATGAATAACTCTAATTAGTGCAACTACATCTAGTAATCATCGCTAAGTCAACCCTATATCATGATCACATGTAAGGGGCATCAACTAGGAAGGATGTAAAACAGAGTCACTATCCAACTTCACGACCGTGCCCCCGCCGTCCCTACATACGGAGGGTGGACTACAGAGGAACCAACGTAGCTATCACCTACGCGGACTACCACACGTCCCGGCATGTCAGGGTGCACTCGTAGACAAACAAGATATCTAGACACTACATCTACATATTGTCTATCATCTACCCATTGTACACTTGGATAAACGCTATACGAGCAATTACATGAATTCAATAAGATCAAACTAACTAAACTAGACATATAATCAAAGTAGACAATGAACATTGTAATTAAGAACATATGAACTATTAAGAATAATGTCTCCTTAATCTAAATAATGAATACAATAAGAAAGAACTAGAACTATACCGAACTCCTGCGCTCCAGACAGACGCCGGGGGCTCCAGATCCCGATGAAGAACTAGATCTCCTCTACTTCTAATCTGACTAACTAGAACTATGAACTAGAAGGCTCTTGATGAACTTGAAGGCTTCTTGATGCTTGATGGCTTGAGGCCTTGATGAATAAGGAATTGGGGGCCCTTTCCAAAGGGGGTCTACCCACATATTTATAGTCCGGTGGAATGCGCGGCGCCGCAGATCAAACCGACTTAACCAAGGGCCGAGATGCATTAGGAGAGGTGGTGGAGGAAGCTTCTAGAAGGAGGGAGCAAACCCTAGAGGGGGGCGCCGCTCGGTGCCATGGTGGGGCCGGCCAGCCCCACCTGGCGGCCTCTGGCTCCCCTGTTGCTTCGGGTGTCTTCTAGAGTGTTCCTGAGTCCAATCGTGATGTCTCCCGTAGCGGATAAGTTTCATGTTTATTTTGCACTTAAATCCCTCTTTTTAGCTTTTTCTAAAATAATCCCTAGAAAATATAGAATATACAAAACTCATAGAAATTGTCAGTTAAAACCCTAGACTAGTGTGTATTCGTGTATCCTCTTGTGTCTAAAGTTCTAATAAATGTTGACATTATCCACCGTCAACACACTCCCAGTATGTTCCCAAGGCATCTAACACCTATGTGTAGGTTTAGGACCTTCCTATCATACCCAAGTGGAACAAGTTTGCTCATAAGAACAAGGCTCATGCATCCACCAACATTCCCCCTAGCTATGTATTGAGACGCAACAACCTTGGTAAAGTTGTTGCCACGTATGTTGGAGCTGAGTCCAACATATATGTGAAGAGATCACTATGGGTTCTGAAAGTCTTGGTTGCTAATGTTGAAGGCCCCAATGTGAATTAGGGACCTAAAAGAAGGAACTAAACTTGTTTTGTAGGCATACTCTTCCGGTGGATCAAGTTGGGTGCTTGATAGTGGATGTACACATCATATGACCAGAGAAAAGAGTACGTTCTCATCATACCTCCATGAGGAAGGACCAAGAGAAATAGTTGCCTATGGAGGGGATTCTAGAGGAGAAGTCGCCGAGTTGGTGATATTCCTATCTCTCAAGAATACTCTCTTCATGATGTTCTTCATGCTGATCCGTTGGGTTACATCTTGTTATCCGTCTCTCAATTTTGTCAAATGGGTTATGATTGTCACTTTTACGGATAAGGGTGTGACCGCCCTTAGAAGGAAGGATTCCTCTATTGTCTTTAGGGGCCATTGAAGGGCAAGCTTTACCTAGTTGATTTCAACAAAAGTAATGGTCCGCTTGAGACTTGTTTAGTGGCAAAATCTAGCATGGGTTGACTATGGCACCGCCCGACTAGCCCATGTTGCATGAGGAACTTGGCCAAACTTCTAAAAGATGAGCACATTCTTGGACTAACGAATGTTTATTTTGAGAAAGATAGGATATGCAAAGCATGCCAAGCCGTAAAGCAAGTAGGTGTACCTCACTACATCAAGCCCGTTGGAGCTAATCCATATGGATCTCTTTGGACCAAGTGGCCTCGGCCGCTTGGGAGTCGCCAGAGTAGTCTTCCCACCGCCCCGATCGAGCACACTTGGCATACGTTGCAGCGCAAAGGCCTGAAGGGGCGTTGGCTGAAAGCTCCACCGGGCAAATTAATGCCCGACCTTCCGAACACGTGATCTTTAAGGCAGTCCTTTCTTGTACCGCAACTGAACATTCAATAGGGGAAAGCTATGTGTTTTTGTAGGACTCGTGGGGTCCATAAAAGGTAGAGAAAAAGTGGCAGCTAGGAAATGCGATGGAGAATGCACACTGGCCACCTAAGAGGCAAAAGGACAACCAAAAAAGAAAAAAAACATGAACCTTCATATGATAGAGGGAGGTAAGGAGTGCACCTAGAATGTCGTCGGTGATGCAGATGACTGGGAAAGCACGCTGTTGCCTCTAGTGCTGAGGGTTACGCCGGAACGTCATCGGCGTCATCGAATATGGTGGGACAAGCGCACGGTTGCCTCCCCCAGTGATGTTGATGTAGAACGTCACGCCAGAACACCATCAGCGGTAACGTAGGTTGAGGAGGCCACTATTGCCCCCAGTGTTGTTGATGTAGATCATCATGTCGGAACGCCATCGGCAGCGAAGTACGCTGAGGAGGTACACTGTTGCCCCTAGTGTTGTTGATGTAGAACGTCACGCCGGAACGCCGTCGGTGGTGAAGCACGTTGAGGAGGCACACTGTTTGCCCCCGGTGTTGAAGGATGTGCCAGAATGCCATCGATGGTGTAGAAGGCCACGCGCGGAACACCATCGGCAGTGTAGATGACCGAGGGGTGCAGTGTTGCCCGTAGTGTCGAATGATGCACCGGTATGCCGTCGGTGGTGTAGAAGGCCATGCCAGAATCCCGTCGGCGGTGCAGATGACCGAGGGAGCACAGAGTAGCCCCGAGTGTAAAAGACCATACCAGAACACCATCGGCGGTGAGATGACTGAGGAGGCAGTGTCGCCTGTAGTGTCAAAGGATGCGCCGGTATGCCGTTGGTGGTGTAGAAGGCCACACCGGAATACAGTGGTGGTGCTGATGACCAAGGGAGTGCAGTGTAGCCCCGAGTGTACATGACCATGCTGGAACGTCGACGGCGGTGAGATGACTGAGGAGGCAATGTTGCCCGCAGTGTCAAAGGATGCGCCGGTATGCCATCGGCGATGTAGAAGGCTTTGTCGGAACGCCGTCGGTGGTGCAGATGACCGAGGGGCCACAGTGTTGAAGGATACACTGGAATGACATTGGTGGTGTAGGAGACCACGCCGGAATGCCATCGACGGTGAGATGATCGAGGAGGGCTCGGGCCGTGAGTTCCCAAAACATTAGCCCACGTATGCAGCCACTGAGCAAAGGGTCCGGCCAAGATTAGCCGACCATAGCCACCTGGGCCGCCGCAAGATGATGGCTAGCCATGAATGGCGGGGCCAGCCATGGCCACCGGCTAGCCATGGCTGGCCGCGCCGACATGGTCGGCCACCGGGGGTGCGAGGCATGGAGAGCGAGTCCTGGAGGAAACACGAGTGATCTCAAGTGGTTCCCCCATTTCTCAGCCAGCCACAATCCCTCACCCCCAATATACCGAGGGGCATCCCCCTCCGTAAGTTCTAGCAGTTTTCCTTATAGAATCATACACGTTTGGAGGACATCAGAAACTGTGTGACTTCGGGTTCCCGGTGTTTTGCTCAAAGAAGACGGTGTCGCCTCAGAGTCGCTTATTTTGTCGCTTATTCTCGGGATGGACCCAAGCTTGGACTTGGGGGGTGTGGGCCCCCATGGGTGGGTCTCCCAGGCCCCGTGGGCCACCCCGGTGGGGGTGGGTCCCGTGGCCCATTCGTGGCCCATCGTGGCCCGTTTTGGCCCGTTCTCGTCACGTTTTCACCGGTTCCCGCAGCGCTCTACACGTAGAGGGACTTAGCCATTATTTCACTCGGTGGTCGGGCCCGTTGTGGCCTGTTTCCTTGCCACGTGAGCTGCTTCGGTCCGTTCAAGGCCCGTTGCGCCCCCCGTAGCCCGTCAGGCGAGCACGCCCGGGTTTAGGGTGCCTGGGGCGCCGAGGGGACGGAACGGTGGGCGAAATAGGCCGTGTACTAGCGTTTCGGAAAAATCAAAAAACGGACAAACCCGCGCCCGTCCCGCTGGTCCGGCCGGCATCGCGGATGGCTAGCGGGGGTGCCCAAGACGCTCCATGCGTTTCCACGCCGCAAGACGCCCGGGGTGTCTGAGGACGGAACGGTGGACAGAAATAGGCCGTGTACTAGCGTTTCGGAAAATCGGCCGAAAACGAACAAACCCGCCCGTCCCGCTGGTCCGCCGGCATCGCGGATGGCTAGCGGGGGTGCCCAAGACGCTCCATGCATTTCCACGCCGCGGTACGCCCGGGTTTAGGGCGTTCGGGCGCCCGAGGACAGAACGGTGGGTAGAAATAGGCCGTGTACTAGCGTTTCTAGAAAATCGGCCGAAACGCGGACAAACCCGCCCCATCCGCGCTGGTCCGGCCGGCATCGCGGATGGCTAGCGGGTGCCCAAGACGCTCCATGCATTTCCACGTCGCGGTACGCCTGGGTTTAGGGCGCTCGGGGCGCCTGAGGACGGAATGGTGGGCAGAAATAGGCCGTGGTACTAGCGTTTCTAGAATATCGGGCCGAAAACAGACAAACCCGCCCGTCCGCGTGGGTCCGGCCGACTTCGCGGATGGCTAGCGGGTGCCCAAGACGCTCCATGTATTTCCACACCACGGTACGCCTGGGTTTAGGGTGCCCGGGCGCCCGAGGACGTAACGGTGGCGAAATAGCCCGTGTACTAGCGTTTCGGAAAATCGGCCGAAAACGGACAAACCCGCCTGTCCGCGCTGGTCCGGCCGGCATCGCGGATGGCTAGCGGGGTGCCCAAGACGCTCCATGCATTTCCACGCCGCGGTACACCCGGGTTTAGGGCGCCCGGGGCGCTTGAGGACGGAACGGTGGGCAGAAATAGGCCGTGTACTGGCGTTTCTGGAAAATCGGCCGAAAACGGACAAACCCGCCCCGTCCACGCGGGTCCGGCGGGCATTGCAGATGGCTAGCGGGGTGCCCAAGACGCTCCATGCGTTTCCACGCCGCGGTACGCCCGGGTTTAGGGCGCCCGGGGCGCCTGAGGACGGAACGGTGGGTAGAAATAGGCCGTGTACTAGCGTTTCCAGAAAATCGGCCGAAAACAGACTAACCTGCCCTGTTCGCGCGGGTCTAGCTGGCATCGCGGATGGCTAGCGGGGTGCCCAAGACGCTCCATGCGTTTCCACGCTTTGGTACGCTTGGGTTTAGGGCGCCCGGGGCGCCTGAGGACGGAACGGTGGGCAGAAATAGGCCGTGTACTAGCGTTTCCGGAAAATCGGCCGAAAACGGACAAACCCGCCCCGTCCGTGCGGGTCTGGCCGGCATCGCGGATGGCTAGCGGGGTGCCCAAGACGCTCCATGCATTTCCAAGCTGCAGTACGCCCGGGTTTAGGGCGCCCGGGGCACCTGAGGACGGAACGGTGGGAAGAAATAGGCCGTGTACTAGCGTTTCCGGAAAATCCGCCAAAAACGGACAAACCCGCCCCGTCCGCGCGGGTCCGGCCGGCATCACGGATGGCTAGCGGGGTGCCCAAGACGCTCCATGCGTTTCCACGCCGCGGTACGCCCGGGTTTAGGGCACCCAGGGCGCCTGAGGACGGAACGATGGGCAGAAATAGGCCTTGTACTAGCGTTTCCGGAAAATCGGCCGAAAATGGACAAGCCCGCCCCGTCCGCGTGGGCCCGGCCGGCATCGCGGATGGCTAGCGGGGTGCCCAAGACGCTCCATGCGTTTCCACATCGCAGTACGCCCGAGTTTAGGGCGCCCGGGGCGTCTGAGGACGAAATGGTGGGCAGAAATAGGCCGTGTACTAGCGTTTCTGGAAAATCAGCCAAAAACGGACAAACCCGCCCCGTCCGCGTGGGTCCGGCCGGCATCGCGGATGGCTAGCGGGGTGCCCAAGACGCTTCATGCATTTCCACGCCACGGTGCACCCAGGTTTAGGGCGCCCGGGGCGTCTGAGGACGGAACGGTGGACAGAAATAGGCCGTGTACTAGCATTTCTGGAAAATCGGCCGAAAACGGACAAACCCGCCCCGTCCGCGTGGGTCCGGCCAGCATCACGGATGGCTAGCGGGGTGCCCAAGGCGCTCCATGTGTTTGCACACCGCGGTACGCCTGGGTTTAGGGCGCCCGGGGCGTCTGAGGACGAAACGGTGGGCAGAAATAGGCCGTGTACTAGCGTTTTCGGAAAATTGGCCAAAAACAGACAAATCCACCCTGTCCGCGTGGGTCCGGCCGGCATCGCGGATGGCTAGCGGGGTGCCCAAGACGCTCCATGCGTTTCCGCACCGCGGTAGGCGCGGGTTTAGGGCGCCGCGGGCTCCTGAGGACGGAACAGTGGGCAGAAATAGGCCGTGTACTAGCGTTTCCAGAAAATTAGCCAAAAACGGACAAAACCGCCCTGTCCGCGTGGGTCCGGCCGGCATCGTGGATGGCTAGCGGGGTGCCCAAGATGCTCCATGTGTTTCTCGCCCCACGGGTAGGCCCAGGTTTAGGGCGCCGTGGGCTCCTGAGGACGGAACGGTGGGTAGAAATAGGCCGTGTACTAGCATTTCCAGAAAATCTGCCGAAAACGGAAAAAACCGCCCTGTCCGCGCGGGTCCGGCCGGCATCGTGGATGGCTAGCGGGGTGCCCAAGATGCTCCATGCGTTTCCGCGCCACAGTAGGCCCGGGTTTAGGGCACCGCTGGCCTCGAGGACGGAACGGTGGGAAAATAGGCCGTGTACTAGCGTTTCTGGAAAATCGGCCAAAACGGATAAAACCGCCGGTCCGCGCGTGGGTCCGGCCGGCATCGTGGATGGCTAGCGGGGTGCCCAAGACGCTCCATGCGTTTCCACGCCGCAGTACGCCCGGGGTGTCTGAGGACGGAACGGTGGACAGAAATAGGCCGTGTACTAGCGTTTCCAGAAAATCGGCTGAAAACGAACAAACCCGCCCCGTCCGCGCGGGTCCGGCCGGCATCGCGGATGGCTAGCGGGGTGCCCAAGATGCTCCATGCATTTCCACGCCGCGGTACGCCCGGGTTTAGGGCGTTCGGGGCGCCTGAGGACAGAACGGTGGGTAGAAATAGGCCGTGTACTAGCGTTTCTAGAAAATCGGCCAAAAACGGACAAACCCGCCCCATCCGCGCGGGTCCGGCCGGCATCGCGGATGGCTAGCGGGGTGCCCAAGACGCTCCATGCATTTCCACGTCGCGGTACGCCTGGGTTTAGGGCGCTCGGGGCGCCTGAGGACGGAATGGTGGGCAGAAATAGGCTGTGTACTAGCGTTTCTAGAATATCGGCCGAAAACAGACAAACCCGCCCCGTCCGCGTGGGTCCGGCCGACTTCGCGGATGGCTAGCGGGGTGCCCAAGACGCTCCATGTATTTCCACACCACGGTACGCCTGGGTTTAGGGTGCCCGGGGCGCCTGAGGACAGAACGGTGGGCAGAAATAGCCCGTGTACTAGCGTTTCTGGAAAATCGGCCGAAAACGGACAAACCCGCCCCGCCCGCGCGGGTCCGGCCGGCATCGCGGATGGCTAGCGGGGTGCCCAAGACGCTCCATGCATTTCCATGCCGCGGTACACCCGGGTTTAGGGCGCCCGGGCGCTTTGAGGACGGAGCGGTGGGCGAGAAATAGGCCGCGGTAATCGGGCGTTTTCGAAAAATCGGCCGAAAACGGACAAACCCGCCCGCCCACGCGGGTCCGGGCGGGCATTGCAGATGGCTAGCGGGGTGCCCAAGACGCTCCATGCGTTTCCACGCCGCGGTACGCCCGGGTTTAGGGCGCCCGGGGCGCCTGAGGACGGAACGGTGGGTAGAAATAGGCCGTGTACTAGCGTTTCCAGAAAATCGGCCGAAAACAGACTAACCTGCCCTGTTCGCGCGGGTCTAGCTGGCATCGCGGATGGCTAGCGGGGTGCCCAAGACGCTCCATGCGTTTCCACGCTTTGGTACGCTTGGGTTTAGGGCGCCCGGGGCGCCTGAGGACGGAACGGTGGGCAGAAATAGGCCGTGTACTAGCGTTTCCGGAAAATCGGCCGAAAACGGACAAACCCGCCCCGTCCGTGTGGGTCTGGCCGGCATCGCGGATGGCTAGCGGGGTGCCCAAGACGCTCCATGCATTTCCAAGCTGCAGTACGCCCGGGTTTAGGCGCCGGGGGCACCCGAGGACGGAACGGTGGGAAGAAATAGGCCGTGGTACTAGCGTTTCCGGGAAAATCCGCCAAAAACGGACAAACCCGCCCGTCCGCTGGTCCGGCCCGGCATCACGGATGGCTAGCGGGGTGCCCAAGACGCTCCATGCGTTTCCACGCCGCGGTACGCCCGGGTTTAGGGCACCCAGGGCGCCTGAGGACGGAACGATGGGCAGAAATAGGCCTTGTACTAGCGTTTCCGGAAAATCGGCCGAAAATGGACAAACCCGCCCCGTCCGCGTGGGCCCGGCCGGCATCGCGGATGGCTAGCGGGGTGCCCAAGACGCTCCATGCGTTTCCACACCGCAGTACGCCCGAAGTTTAGGGCGCCCGGGCGTCGAGGACGAAATGGTGGGCAGAAATAGGCCGTGTACTAGCGTTTCTGGAAAATCAGCCAAAAAACGGACAAACCCGCCCGTCCGCGTGGGTCCGGCCGGCATCGCGGATGGCTAGCGGGGTGCCCAAGACGCTTCATGCATTTCCACGCCATGGTGCACCCAGGTTTAGGGCGCCCGGGCGCCGAGGACGGAACGGTGGGCGTAAATAGGCCGTGTACTAGCATTTCGGAAAATCGCCGAAAACGGACAAACCCGCCCGTCCGCGTGGGTCCGGCAAAGCATCACGGATGGCTAGCGGGTGCCCAAGGCGCTCCATGTGTTTGCACACCGCGGTACGCCTGGGTTTTGGGCGCCCGGGGCGTCTGAGGACGAAACGGTGGGCAGAAATAGGCCGTGTACTAGCGTTTTCGGAAAATTGGCCAAAAACAGACAAATCCACCCTGTCCGCGTGGGTCCGGCCCGGCATCGCGGATGGCTAGCGGGTGCCCAAGACGCTCCATGCGTTTCCGCAACGCGGTAGGCGCGGGGTTTAGGCGCCGCGGCTCTCGAGGACGGAACAAGGCGAGAAATAGGCCGTGTACTAGCGTTTCCGCAAAAATCAGCCAAAACGGACAAAACCGCCTCGTCCGCGTGGGTCCGGCCGGCATCGTGGATGGCTAGCGGGTGCCCAAGATGCTCCATGTGTTTCCGCCCCACCGGGTAGGCCCAGTTTAGGGCGCCGTGGGCCCCGAGGACGGAACGGTGGGTAGAAATAGGCGCGGTACTAGCATTTTAAAAATCTGCTGAAAACGGAAAAAACAGCCCCTGTCCGCTGCTGGTCCGGCCGGCATCGTGGATGGCTAGCGGGTGCCCAAGATGCTCCATGCTTTTCCGCGCCACAAGAGGCCCGGGTTTAGGGCACCGCTGGGCCCCGAGGACGGAACGGTGGGTAGAAATAGGCCGTGTACTAGCGTTTTTCGAAAATCGGCCGAAAACGACAAAACCGCCTGCCCGCGTGGGTCCGGCCGGCATCGTGGATGGCTAGCGGGTGCCCAAGACGCTCCATGCGTTTCTGCACCGCAGTAGGCCCGGTTTAGGGCGCCGCGGGCTCGAGGACAGAACGGTGGGCGTAAATAGGCCGCGGTACTTGCGTTTCTAGAAAATCGGCCGAAAACGGACAAAATCGCCTGCCCACGCTGGTCCGGCCGGCATCGCGGATGGCTAGCGGGTGCCCAAGACGCTCCATGCGTTTCTGCGCGCCGCGGTAGGCCCGGATTTAGGCGCCGCGGGCCCTCGAGGACGTAACGGTGGGCGAAATAGGCCTGGTACTAGCGTTTCTGAAAGTCGGCCGGAAAACGGACAAAACCGCCCTATCCGCGCGGGTCCGCCGGCATCGTGGATGGCTAGCGGGTGCCCAAGACGCTCCATGCGTTTCTGCACCACGGTAGGCTCGGGTTTAGGCGCCGCTGGCGCCTCGAGGATGGAACGGTGGGCGAAATAGGCCGCGGTACTAGCGTTTTTAGAAAATCGGCCGAAAACGGACAAAACCGCCCTCCGCGCTGGTCCGCCGGCATCATGGATGGCTAGCGGGTGCCCAAGACGCTCCATGCATTTCGCGCTGCGGTAGGCCCGGTTTAGGGCACCACGGGGCCCGAGGATGGAACGGTGGGCGAAATAGGCCGTGTACTAGCGTTTTGGAAAATCGGCCAAAAACGGACAAAACCACCCCTGTCCGTGGGTCCGGCCGGCATCGAGGATGGCTAGCGGGTGCCCAAGACGCCCATGTGTTTCTGCGCCGTGGTAGGCCGGGTTTAGGCGCCACGGGCCCCGAGGACGGAATGGTGGGCGTAAATAGGCCGTGTACTAGCGTTTGGAAAAATCGGCCGAAAACGAACAAAACCGCCTCGTCCGCAAGAGCAGTCCGGCCGACATCGTGGATGGCTAGCGGGTGCCCAAGACGCTCTATGCGTTTCCACACCGTGGTAGGCCCGGGTTTAGGCGCCGCTGGCTCCCCGAGGACGGAACGGTGGGCGTAAATAGGCCGCGGTACTAGCGTTTTGGAAAATCGGCCGAAAACGGACAAAACCGCCCGTCCGCAGGCAGGTCCGACCGGCATCGTGGATGGCTAGCAGGGTGCCCAAGATGCTCCATGCGTTTTCGCACCGCGGTAGGCCCGGGTTTAGGGCGCCGCGGGCTCCTGAGGACGGAACGGTGGGCAGAAATAGGCCGTGTACTAGCGTTTCTTGAAAATCGGCCGAAAATGTACAAAATCGCCCTGTCCGCGCGGGTCCGGCCGGCATCGTGGATGGCTAGCGGGGTGCCCAAGACGCTCCATGCATTTCCGCACCACGGTAGGCCCGGGTTTAGGGCACCGTGGGCTCCTAAGGATGGAACGGTGGGCGGAAATAGGCCGTGTACTAGCGTTTCCGGAAAATCGGCCGAAAACGGACAAAACCACCCCGTCCGCGCGGGTCCGGCCGGCATCGTGGATGGCTAGCGGGGTGCCCAAGACGCTCCATGCGTTTCTGCGCCGCGGTAGGCCCGAGTTTAGGGCGCCACGGGCTCCTGAGGACGGAACGGTGGGCAGAAATAGGCCGTGTACTAGCGTTTCCGGAAAATCGGCCGAAAATGGACAAAACCGCCGTGTCCACGCGGGTCCGGCCGACATCGTGGATGGCCAGCGGGGTGCCCAAGACGCATGCGTTTCCGGGCAGAAATAGGTCGCCGGAGGATGGTACTAGCGTTTCCAGAAAATCAGCCGAAAACGGACAAAACCGCCCTGTCCGCGCGGGTCCGGCCGGCATCGTGGATGGCTAGCGGGGTGCCCAAGATGCTCCATGCGTTTTTGCACCACGGTAGGCCCAGGTTTAGGGCGCCGCGGGCTCCTAAGGACGGACCGGTGGGCAGAAATAGGCCGTGTACTAGCGTTTCTGGAAAATCGGCCGAAAACGGACAAAACCGCCCGTCCGCGCGGGTCCGGCCGGCATCGTGGATGGCTAGCGGGGTGCCCAAGACGCTCCATGCGTTTCCGCACCGCGGTAGGCCCAGGTTTAGGGCGCCGCAGGATCCTGAGGACGGAACGATGGGCTGAAATAGGCCGTGTACTAGCGTTTCCAGAAAATCGGCCGAAAACGGACAAAACCGCCCTGTCCGCACGGGTCCGGCCGGCATCGTGGATGGCTAGCGGGGTGCCCAAGACGCTCCATTCGTTTTCGCGCTGCGGTAGGCCCGGGTTTAGGGCGCCGCGAGCTCCTGAGGATGGAACGGTGGGCAGAAATAGGCCGTGTACTAGCGTTTCCAGAAAATCGGCCGAAAACGGACAAAACCGCCCTGTCCACGCGGGTCCGGCCGGCATCGTGGATGGCTAGCGGGGTGCCCAAGACGCTCCATGCATTTCCGCGCCGTGAGCTCCTGAGGACGGAACGGTGGGCAGAAATAGGCCGTGTACTAGCGTTTCCGAAAAATCGACCGAAAACGGACAAACCCGCCCCGTCCACGCGGGTCCGGTCGGCATCGCGGATGGCTAGCGGGGTGCCCAAGACGCTCCATGCTTTTCCGCACCGCGGTAGGCCTGGGTTTAGGGCGCCGCGGGCTCCTGAGGACGGAACGATGGGCAGAAATAGGCCGCGGTACTAGCGTTTCGTAAAAATCGGCCGAAAACGGACAAAACCGCCTGTCCGCGCAGGTCCGCCGGCATCGTGGATGGCTAGCGGGTGCCCAAGACGCCCATGCGTTTCCGCACCGTGGTAGGCCCGGGTTTAGGTGCCCGGGCTCCCCGAGGACGGAACGGTGGGCGTAAATAGGCCGCGGTACTAGCGTTTTCCTAAAAAATCGGCCGAAAACGGACAAAACCGCCTGCTCGCATGGGTCCGGCCGGCATCATGGATGGCTAGCGGGGTGCCCAAGACGCTCCATGCGTTTCCGCGCCGTGGTAGGCCCGGGTTTAGGGCGCCGTGGGCTCCTGAGGACGGAACAGAGGGCAGAAATAGGCCGTGTACTAGCGTTTCCAGAAAATCGGCCAAAAACGGACAAAACCGCCTTGTCCGCGTGGGTCCGGCCGGCATCGTGGATGGCTAGCGGGGTGCCTAAGATGCTCCATGCGTTTCCGCACCACGGGTAGGCCCGGGTTTAGGGCGCCGCGGGCTCCTATGGACGGAACAGTGGGTAGAAATAGGCCGTGTACTAGCATTTCCGGAAAATCAGCCGAAAACGGACAAAACCGCCCTGTCCGCGCGGGTCCGGCCGGCATCGTGGATGGCTAGCGGGGTGCCCAAGATGCTCCATGCGTTTCCACGCCACGGTAGGCCCGGGTTTAGGGCACCGCGGGCTCCTGAGGACGGAACGGTGGGCAGAAATAGGCCGTGTACTAGTGTTTTTGGAAAATCGGCCGAAAACGGACAAAACCGCCCTGTCCGCGTGGGTCCGGCCGGCATCGTGGATGGCTAGCGGGGTGCCCAAGACGCTCCATGCGTTTCTGCACCGCGGTAGGCCCGGGTTTAGGGCACCGCGGGCTCCTGAGGACAGAACGGTGGGCAGAAATAGGCCGTGTACTAGCGTTTCTAGAAAATCGGCCGAAAACGGAAAAAACTGCCCTATCCACGCGGGTCCGGCCGGCATCGTGGATGGCTAGCGGGGTGCCCAAGACGCTCCATGCATTTCCGCGCCGTGGTAGGCCCGGGTTTAGGGCGCCACGGGCTCCTGAGGACAGAACGGTGGGTAGAAATAGGCCGTGTACTAGCGTTTCCGGAAAATCGGCCGAAAACGGACAAAACCGCCCTGTCCGCGCGGGTCCGGCCGGCATCGTGGATGGCTAGCGGGGTGCCCAAGAGGCTCCATGCAATTCCGCACTGCGGTAGGCCCGGGTTTAGGGCGCCGCGGGCTCCTGAGGATGGAACGGTGGACAGAAATAGGCCGTGTACTAGCGTTTCTAGAAAATCGGCCGAAAACGGACAAAACCGCCTGTCCGCGCGGGTCCGGCCGGCATCGTGGATGGCTAGCGGGGTGCCCAAGACGCTCCATGCATTTCCGCGCCGCGGTAGGCCCGGGTTTAGGGCACCACGGGCTCCTGAGGATGGAACGGTGGGCAGAAATAGGCCGCGTACTAGCGTTTCTGGAAAATCGGCCGAAAACGGACAAAACCACCCTGTCCGCGTGGGTCCGGCCGGCATCGTGGATGGCTAGCGGGGTGCCCAAGATGCTCCATGCGTTTTCGCACCGCGGTAGGCCCGGGTTTAGGGTGCCGCGGGCTCCTGAGGACGGAACGGTGGGCAGAAATAGGCCGCGGTACTAGCGTTTCCGGAAAATCGGCCGAAAATGGACAAAATCGCCTCGTCCGCTGGTCCGGCCGGCATCGTGGATGGCTAGCGGGGTGCCCAAGACGCTCCATGCATTTTTCGCACCGCGGTAGGCCCGGGTTTAGGGGGCACCGTGGGCCTCGAGGATGGAACGGTGGGCGGAAATAGGCCCGGTACTAGCGTTTCCGGAAAATCGGCCGAAAAACGGACAAAACCACCCCTGGCCCGCGGGTCCGGCCGGCATCGTGGATGGCTAGCGGGTGCCCAAGACGCTCCATGCGTTTCGCGCCGCGGTAGGCCGGGTTTAGGGCACCGCGGGCTGCCTCGAGGACGGAACAGTGGGCGAAATAGGCCGCGGTACTAGCGTTTTCTGGAAAATCGGCCGAAAACGGACAAAACCGCCCTGTCCACGCGGGTCCGGCCGACATCGTGGATGGCCAGCGGGTGCCCAAGACGCTCCATGCATTTCCACACCACGGTAGGCCGGGTTTAGGGCGCAGCGGGCCCCGAGGACTTAACGGTGGGCGAAATAGGCCGCGGTACTAGCGTTTCGGAAAATCGGCGAAAACGGACAAAACCGCCTTTGTCCGCACGGGTCCGCCGGCATCGTGGATGGCTAGCGGGTGCCCAAGACGCCCATTCATTTTCGCGCTGCGGTAGGCCCAGGTTTAGGCGCCGCGGGCTCCTCGAGGATGGAACGGTGGGGCAGAAATAGGCCGTGTACTAGCGTTCCGGAAAATCGGCCGAAAACGGACAAAACCGCCCGTCCGCGCGGGTCCGGCCGGCATCGTGGATGGCTAGCGGGGTGCCCAAGACGCTCCATGTGTTTCCGCACCATGGTAGGCCCAGGTTTAGGGCGCCGCGAGCTCCTGAGGATGGAACGGTGGGCAGAAATAGGCCGTGTACTAGCGTTTCTAGAAAATCGGCCGAAAACGGACAAAACCGCCCTGTTCGCGCGGGTCCGGCCGACATCGTGGATGGCTAGCGCTAGCCCAAGACGCTCCATGCGTTTCCGCGTCACGGTAGGCCCGGGTTTAGGGCGCCGGGCTCCCGAGGATGGAACGGTGGGCGAAATAGGCTGTACTAGCGTTTCTAGAAAATCGGCCGAATTGGACAAAACCGCCTGTCCAAGGCTGGTCCGCCGGCATCGTGGATGGCTAGCGGGTGCCCAAGACGCTCCATGCGTTTCCACACCGCTGTAGGCCCAGGTTTAGGCACCGTGGGCTCCCCGAGGACGGAACGGTGGGCGAAATAGGCCGGTACTAGCGTTTCAGAAAATCGGCCGAAAACGGACAAAACCGCCTGCTCGCGCTGGTCCCGGCCGGCATCGTGGATGGCTAGCGGGTGCCCAAGATGCTCCATGTGTTTCCGCCCCGCGGCAGGCTGGGCTTAGGCGCCGCGGGCTCCCCGAGGACGGAAAGGTGGGCGTAAATAGGCCGTGTACTAGCGTTTCCGGAAAATTGGCCGAAAACGGACAAAACCGCCTGTCCCGCGGGTCCGGCCGGCATCGTGGATGGCAAGCGGGTGCCCAAGACGCTCCATGCATTTCCGCACCGTGGTAGGCCGGGTTTAGGGCGCGGGGGCCCCGAGGATGGAACGGTGGGCAGAAATAGGCCGTGTACTAGCGTTTCCAGAAAATCGGCCGAACACGGACAAAACCGCCCTGTCCGCGCGGGTCCGGCCGGCATCGTGGATGGCTAGCGGGGTGCCCAAGATGCTCCATGCATTTCCGCGCCACGGTAGGCCCGGGTTTAGGGCACCGCGGGCTCCTGAGGATGGAACAGTGGGCAGAAATAGGCCGTGTACTAGCGTTTCTGGAAAATCGGCCGAAAACGGACAAAACCACCCTGTCCGCGTGGGTCCGGCCGGCATCGTGGATGGCTAGCGGGGTGCCCAAGACGCTCCATGCGTTTCTGCGCCGCGGTAGGCCCGAGTTTAGGGCGCCACGGGCTCCTGAGGACGGAATGGTGGGCAGAAATAGACCGTGTACTAGCGTTTCCGGAAAATCGGCCGAAAACGGACAAAACCGCCCTGTCCGCGCGGGTCCGGCCGACATCGTGGATGGCTAGTGTTGACGGTCCTTAATGATCAAATCCAACCATCAACTAATCTTCCAAAATGATATAAAAGCAATTCAACTACCTAGAGTAGGGTTTTAACTAACGAATTCCACGAGTTTTGGTGAATCAATGGTTTTGTAGGTAAATACCAGAAAATGACACACTTTTGAGCTATACCGCAACATAGAATGCAAGATTGGACGCCACGGCAACACAGGAACATTCCGTAAGAGACGAGAAGGGACCACACCGAGCCAGAGCCCGGGCGGCTAGGCAGACCGGCCGGTCTCGGCCTCGACCGGCCCGGTTCGGGGTGGCGCCACTGGTTCGCGCCCGGTTCGCCTTGGGTTTACTCCACCGCCTTTGAGGAATGATCTCCACCCTCCGTCAAGGTCGGTTTGATCCAAGGGCTCACATTGATTCGCCGTGGCTATAAAAGGAGAGGCACACCCCCCAGAAGAGAGAAGAAGAGAAGAGCTTGACTAGAAAACCTAATTAGGATTCTCTGAGGTGTCCCTTGAATGGATGACCTCGAAGTTAGCATTCCAAGAGAGAGTTGGTTCTATACCTCTAGAAGCTAGTTCTTCAGAGGGAGAGAAATAGAGTTTAAAGAGAAAGTTTTGAGGAGTATCGGCCTGTCGGTGCTACCTCTACGGCTTGTATCTGAGACTACTTGGGAATCAACTTCTGTGTTCAAGTAAGTAACATTGTTTATTCTGTTTTGCTAGTTTGCGACTCTTTTGAGTACTTTAATCCTTATAGCTCTTGGGTTAGAGTAGTATTTATAGTGTAAGCGTGGTGCTTAGACTCCATTGCTCGTAGATGTACCCTATTGTCTGGATTTGGTGGTAGCTCGCGGAGGTGACTTATAGCTCTGTTGAATCTTACATAATCCACTATCCCGTCAAGAGGCCTAGCAGAGAATAGTTGGTAGCTAAGTATAGTTTTGCCTGTGCTTATCCTATCCAACTCCCTAGCTTAAACATTTTAATCATAATTTGCTTGAGCCCCGAACTAGAAGCCCTAGTTGTCCCCTCTATATCCCTACCTTCTACAGCCTTGTTTGCTACTCAGTTGGTTAAGTGTAGTTTAGAAGACCCTCACACATCTTCCTTTGGGTTCGATATTAAAACTGGGTATACTTATCCGGTGAAGTGCTACAACGTATCCGTGCGCTTGCGGAATTATTCAGTAGGCATTAACAGATACCAACAAGCATTTCTGGCACCGTTGTCGGGGAAGACGTCGCTGAGATCATTCTGAACTTATCTTAACCTGTATCATAATCTTATCTTTTCTTTGTATACTATCACTCTTTACCTTTTCCATTTCTCTTTACCTTTTCTATCCTTCAATGGATCAACTTAATTCCACGCCTATCTATAAATATAACTTCATGAGCCTACGCTTAGGGCCAGAGCCATCCGCAAAGCCAATCTTAGCCTCTGACTATAAGCTACGCCCATGTTTAATAGACATGGTCAGAAATCAATCTTTCTCAGGAGAAGACAATGCTAGCCCTTATTCTCACCTCAATGAATTCGAACAAACCTGTGCGTGTTTGCGCATCAAGGATATGTCCGATGAGACTATCCGATGGAAGCTTTTTCCTTTCTCTTTGACTGGAGAAGCTAGACATTGGTATGATCTCCACGTTGAGAGTGTTAAAGGTGACTGGGGAGCATTATGTGCTGAATTCTGCCTTCAATTTTATCCTATTTCTAGGGTAGTAGATCTCCGCTTAGAAGTTCTATCCTTTAGACAAGAGAAGGAGACTCTAATTGAAGCCTGGGAACGCTTTAACTGTTTAACTCATTCTAGACCTAGTCTATCCATACCAGACCCCGTTCTACTTCAACATTTCTATAAGGGTCTGAATAGAAAAACCACAAAGTTTCTCAACCTTGCTTCAGGAGGATCATTCTTGCATATCACTCCTGATGTTGCAAGAAATGTCCTTACGAAAATTCACGAAAATGAAGCATCTTTAAAGAAGCTAGTAGAGGAAGAAGATCCGATAGTTGATCAGGAATCCACACCTACCACATCCCAGCCTGCAACTATCAACGAGCTTGAACCACAGGAGGAGGAAGAAATTCCACTTCTAAAATTCATGCTCAAGATCGAGGATGATGTATTTGCTGATTATGGAAATACCTTGAATTATTATGCTATTAGGAGACCACAAAAGTCAACAAAGTTGTCACCTAGTAGTAGAGTCTTAAACTCTTCTGAGGTGACTTTCCTTAAGCAAAGTGCTAAAGAGCTTGTGTCGATTATAAGCAATGATTGGTTGAATGAATCAGAGCTTTCCTCTGATATCATCCGAGTTGATTTTACATCAACCACCATACCTTGCCGACTCCACAAGGGATCTTTTGAAGCACTATACAACCCTGTTGTGGGAGTTAACATCATGTCTACAATATTTGCTCAAGATCTTTTAAAAGACATGCCCTTAACCCCAACAACAAAGTTTATGAAAAGTCCTTTAGGCCATCTTATTCCAAGCTTTGGAATTCTCTATGTCTTACCTATTTATGTCAAAGAGATAAGAGTTCATTTGAGCTTCTATGTCTTTGATGTTATAGAGTTTGACGCATTGATTGGACAGCCTATAGAGAGACTTTTACAAGAAGGACAAGAAGGGAATTTGAACATTAGCCTTGGGAAGAATTTTAAACCGCCTATATCCATAACTCGAGTTCTCAATAGTGAGGACCGAGTCACTTCCCCGAGCCCCGATCCTATGGAAGAAGTCTTAGAGACAACCTCTGAATCATCTTTCGAACTGGACTTCGAGGATGATCCCGAACCACTAGAAGAGGAAGGAGATAGTATGCTAGAACCTGACCCTCTAGATGAGTCTAAGGAACCACCTAAGCCTCCCATAGAACTCAAACCCCTGCCTTCTGGACTTAAATATGCTTTCCTAAATAATGATCAAGAATCTCCTGTAATAATAAATGACAAACTTTCTGAGGAGGAAATCTTTTGATTGATCACAGTCTTAGAAAAGCATAGATCTGCTTTTGGCTATTCACTCCAAGACCTTAAAGGAATCAGTCCTGTTCTTTGCACCCATCGCATTCCTACAGATCCTAAGATAACACCTTCTAGAGAACCACAACGTAGATTAAATAATGCGATGAGAGAGGTTGTTAAGAAAGAGGTTTTGAAGCTGTTACATGCCGGGATCATATATCCTGTGCCACACAGTGAGTGGGTAAGCCCCTGTGCAAGTTGTGCCTAAAAAGAGAGGCATGACAGGTTGTTAGAAATGACAAGAATGAATTAATTCCACAAAAGGACATCACGGGATGGCGGATGTGTATTGATTACCGAAAGCTAAACAAAGCAACAAGGAAAGATCATTTTCCACTTCCCTTCATTGATGAGATGTTGGAAAGATTAGCAAATCACTCTTTCTTTTGTTTTCTTGATGGGTATTCGGGATATCATCAAATACCAATCCACCCCGATGATCAAAGCAAAACCACGTTTACATGTCCATACGGAACCTATGCTTATCGTAGAATGTCTTTTGGACTATGTAATGCTCCAGCTTCATTTCAAAGATGCATGATGTCTATATTTTCTGATATGATTGAAGTGATAATGGAAGTTTTCATGGATGATTTTTCTGTGTATGGCAAAACTTTTGATAAATGCCTTGAAAACTTAGATAAGGTTTTGCAAAGATGTGAAGAAAAGCACCTAGTTTTTAATTGGAAAAAATGCCATTTCATGGTTAGAGAAGGAATAGTGCTTGGACATTTGGTGTCTGAAAAGAGGGATAGAGGTAGATAGAGCTAAAATTTAAGTAATTGAGCAACTACCTCCTCCCGTTAATGTAAAGGGGATTCGAAGCTTCTTAGGTCACGTAGGTTTTTATAGACGGTTCATACACAACTTCTCATACATTGCTAGACCTCTAACAAACCTGCTAGCTAAGGATGCTCCCTTTTACTTTGATGACGCTTGTTTGAAAGCTTTTGAAACCCTTAAGAAAGCGCTCATCTCTGCACCAATCATTCAACCCCCTGATTGGTCGATGCCTTTTGAATTGATGTGTGATGCAAGTGATTATGCTGTGGGGGCAGTTTTGGGACAAACTAAGGACAAGAAACATCACGCAATTACATTGCTATAGACAAGTTTAGATCTTACTTAGTAGGAGCAAAGGTAATTGTGTATACTGATCATGCTGCTCTTAAATACCTGCTCACTAAGAAAGATGCTAAACCCCGACTCATAAGATGGATTTTGCTACTCCAAGAATTTGACTTAGAAATAAAAGATAAAAGAGGAGTAGAAAACCCTGTTGCCGATCACTTGTCTAGGATGCAATTTAAGAATATGCAGGAACTACCAATCAATGACTCTCTTCGAGACGACACGCTCTACGCCATCTCCCGGTCGGATCCCTGGTACGCGAATATTGTCAATTTTATGGTTGCACGATATGTACCACCAGGAGCAGACAGGAGGAAGCTTATTTATGAAAGTCGTCTACATATATGGGATGATCCTTATCTCTTCCGAGTATGTGCTGATGGACTACTCCGAAGATGTGTGCCCACTGAGGAAGGACTACAGATCATTGAAAAATGTCATTCATCATCATATGGAGGTCATTATGGCGCATTCCGAACTCACGCAAAGATCTGGCAAAGTGGATTCTTTTGGCCAACCATGTATGAAGACACCAAGAACTTCGTCCGAAGATGTGGAGCATGCCAGAGGCACGGCAATATCAACTCAAGAGATGCTATGCCCCTCACCAACAATCTTCAGATCGAGCTCTTTGATGTCTGGGGAATTGATTACATGGGACCATTTTCGAGATCAGGCAACTATGAGTACATTCTAGTGGCAGTTGATTATGTCTCAAAATGGGTAGAAGCACAGCCATGCAAAGCTGCCAATTCTACAAATTCCAAGAAGATGTTTCGTGGAGAGACGATATTTCCAAGATTCGGTGTTCCAAGAATGGTAATCAGTGATGGGGGAACTCACTTCATTGACAAAGACTTTCGTAACTACTTAATGAAGCAAGGGATTCAACATCACGTGGCTACTCCTTACCATCCTCAAACAAGTGGCCAAGCTGAGACTTCCAATAAACAAATCAAGAATATCCTACAGAAGACAGTTAATGAGATGGGAACCGCTTGGAAGGAGAAGCTACCAGATGCATTATGGGCATACCGAACCGCTTACAAGACACCTCTTGGCATGTCACCTTACTAGTCGGTTCACGGCAAGACCTGTCATTTTGCCAATAGAGCTCGAGTTCAAAGCTCATTGGGCAATCAAGAGGTGGAACATGGATCTTGAGGCCACTGGAACAAAAAAGAAAATGCAACTCTCAGAATTAGATGAATGGCGAGAAAAAGCATATCATAACTCGAAGATCTATAAAGAGAGAACCAAAAGGTGGCACGATAAGCGAATCAAGAAGAAGAGCTTCAATCCTGGAGACAAGGTGCTATTATTCAACTCCAGGGTAAGATTATTCGGACATGGAAAGCTACGAAGCAAATGGGAAGGACCATTCACGGTGGTAAATTCATCATCACATGGAGCGGTGACACTTCAAAATCACGAAGGTACGTTATTCAAGGTAAATGGCCAACGTCTTAAAATTTTTTTCGGAACCTTCTAGACCACCTGAGGAATTGGATGAGATTTATTTCTTAACTTTTCCCTAACATATTAAAAATAAAAAAATTCCGCCGCGAATTGGGTCGCGACGGGAGAAAATTTGGAGAGAAGATGGGCCAAGAGTGCAACCCGCGAAAGGGCACCGCACCCGGGCCGTGGCGGGACCGGCCGGTCCCACCCTGCACGGTCGGGTCCGCCTGTGCACCGCCTCGGGGTCCGCCGCCTCTCGTTACGAAGTCTGTTCTGTTAGGGTTCCGAATATTCTGCCGTGATCCATATCCGCCGCCGCCTTATCGCGATAGATGCTCGGGATAGATTAGGATGGAATGACCCCTACCCCAAGGAATCGGGACTATATAAACAAGCCCCCCGGGGTCATTCTCCCCTCATCCCAAGAGCTTTCCTCTCTTAGCCAGTGCAAGGAAGCTCTCAATCTCTCCATCTACCACCAATGGCCAACCCAAGCCTTCCCTACACCGTCGAAGAGCCGGAGGAGGTCCTCCCACTGGCGATCATCCCGCCAAAGCAGCTGGCGGTGGTGCCATCGAAGGCGATCGTCCCGGTGCCATCGAAGGAGGTCGTCCGAGCTCGACCTCAAGGAGCTCCACTGGAGGAGGCACGCTTCGCTCAAGCCATCAGGAGGTCAACCATCGCGCCTCCAGCACGTCGGCCACTTCTCGGAGATAAGCCTCGCCCGCTTGGGCAGCCTAGCATCTCTCTTCCCCAAGGCACCAAGTTATTACCTGCAAGAGAGGGGGAGAGGCTGCTGAGTGTTTCCACCAAGTTTGGGGTGGTGACTGGAGCAAAGTACACCATAGAGAAAGAGCGAGTGACTCTGGATGGTGTGCGGGTGGATCCCACGAAGGTCAAGTTCACTCCACCACCAAGAGCTGATCCAGAGCCTCCAAAGAAGAAAGCAAGGACTGCACAAGCTCCGGGTCATGCTGTGCAGCGCGTAGCTAATCTAGAGCTTAAGCATGAGGAGATGCGTCTCAAGAATAAGGCGCTAAAGGCTAGAGTTGAGGAGTTAGAGAAAAAAGAGTAGAGATTGAGATGTATAGGCACACGTGAGAGTCATTCATTAGTTTACTTAATTAGTTCATTAGTTCGATTAGTTACTTTGCTAGTTGATTGGTTAATTCCTTTGTTCATTGTGTAATAAATATGCCTCATTAATAAAGTCAAGTTTTAGAGTCATCATCTCTCTCTAGATATATGTTTTGTTTGTCTCCACCTTGTTGTGCATAAAGGAAAACAGAAAATAAGTGTGGGGGAGACAACCAGTGAAGAACACAGAAGAATATCTACAGGAGCTAGGTACGCACTCCAAAACACTCTCATTTTTTTGACAACTGAGCTTAATTGAATATCCTTAAATGAATCATGATTACACCTCAAGGATGAGTGGTTTAGTCATAACTTAAGACAAGAATCACATAAATTCATCTCCTGTACACTTGCAGCTGATGGGAACTCTTTATAGGGACCCCATGCTTCTTAAGTTGTTGACAAGTATGAGATAGTGAAACATGAAAATCTGAATTTCTCTGCCTGGATATTGGAGTTTTATTTCAAAAATACAAAAACCATAGCTAAGCTACTCCTCTGTGGTTTTAAATGCCTATAGAGCCATACATGATCATAACTTGCTACATAAGTTACTTATTTTGCAATCGAGCTCTGTCGCTTTTTTGAGACCCGTGTTGTAGAGACTTATCATGCTCTCAAGATCAAGGTTCACTTGCACTACATATATGCACTATCCCTACACTGGGGGTGGGCGCAGCTTTTTCCATCCATATAGAAAATGTGCTGCTCTTATACTAAGAGTACGCACCTAAAAAAAAATCTTTGGTAGGATTGTGTTCATCTATGCTCTAACATTATCAGAATCTCTATCTTGCATAAAGTTCTTGTGCAGGATGACATGGGCTATGCAAAAAGAAAGAAGAGAGTTAAAATAAATTGGACAAGGGTCCAAATGTTGAAAAGAACAAAAGGCACAAGATGCCTAGCTCTCTAGAAAGAAAAGAAAAATTCAAGATAGCCCATTGTCTCCAAGCACTTCAATTCAAGCAAGAGAGATATATCCTTCAAAGAGCATGAGCATAAGTAGAACAAGATAGCCACCATACATTCCACACACATGCACATCTTGATCTAAGAGTATGACATTTCTCTCCTTGGGACTCTACTGGCTTAGTGATATGCAAAGTAAGTATACTATCCCTTGCCAAACCTATGAACTCCACATAAGCCTATTAGAGGTAGGTTGCAAGGAAGGGCATCACTCAGTGACATCCAAAAATACCACAAATACAATGAGTGATTTGAGAGTACCACATTGAGGAGCAGGTAAGCTATATGTTCATTTCAAAAATCTTACAAAACCTCCAATGGCCCTAGCAGTGAGATAAAGGTAATCTGTTCAGCTGTTCTACTTATCAACTTCTTAAAGTTGTTTGGTAGACACTTTGAATCTCACAGTGCAGGAATCACCAGGAATGAGCATATGTTGATCTCTTTGTCCTAAGCTATGTCTGATCCAACCTTTTCTTGAGGACGAGTAAAAGCCTAAGTGTGGGGGTGTTGTTGACGGTCCTTAATGATCAAATCCAACCGTCAACTAATCTTCCAAAATGATATAAAAGCAATTCAACTACCTAGAGTAGGGTTTTAACTAACGAATTCCACGAGTTTTGGTGAATCAATGGTTTTGCAGGTAAATACCAGAAAAAGACACACTTTTGAGCTATACCGCAACATAGAATGCAAGATTGGACGCCACGGCAACACAGGAACATTCCAGAAGAGACGAGAAGGCACCACACCGAGCCAGGAGCCCGGGCGGCAGGCCGACCCGGCCGGTCGGCCTGGACCGGCCGGGCCTGGTGGCGCCACGGTTCGCGCCCTGGTTCGCCCGGTTTACTCCACCGCCTTTGAGGAATGATCTCCACCATCCGTCAAGGTCGGTTTGATCCAAGGGCTCACGTTGATTCGCCAGGGCTATAAAAGGAGAGGCACACCCTCCCTAGAGAGAGAATCCAGAGAAGAAGAGAAGAGCTTCAGCTAGAAAACCTAATTAGGATTCTCGGAGGTGTCCCTTGAATGGATGACCTCTCGAGTTAGCATTCCAAGAGAGAGCTGGTTCTATACCTCTAGAAGCTAGTTCTTCAGAGGGAGAGAAATAGAGTTTAAAGAGAAAGTTTTGGAGGAGTATCGACCTGTCGGTGCTACCTCTATGGCTTGTATCTAAGACTACTTGGGAATCAACTTCTGTGTTCAAGTAAGTAACATTGTTTATTCTGTTTTGCTAGTTTGTGACTCTTTTGAGTACTTTAATCCTTGTAGCTCTTGGGTTAGAGTAGTATTCGTAGTGTAAGCATGGTGCTTAGACTCCGTTGCTCGTAGATGTACCCTATTGTCTGGATTTGGGGTTGCTCGCGGAGGTGACTTATAGCTCCGTTGAATCTTACATAATCCACTATCCCGTCAGTAGGCCTAGCAGGAGAATAGTTGGTAGCTAAGTATAGTTTTGCCTGTGCTTATCCTATCCAACTCCCTAGCGAAACATTTTAATCACAATTTGCTTGAGCCTGAACTAGAAGCCCTAGTTGTCCCCTCTATATCCCTACCTCCTACAGCCTTGTATGCTACTCAGTTGGTTAAGTGTAGTTTAGAAAACCCTCACACATCTTCCTTTGGGTTCGATATTAAAACTGGGTATACTTATCCGGTGAAGTGCTACAACGTATCCGTGCGCTTGCGGAATTATTCAGTAGGCATTAACAGATACCAACAGCTAGCGGGGTGCCCAAGACGCTCCATGCGTTTCCACACCGTGGTAGGCCCAGGTTTAGGGCGCCGCGGGCTCCTGAGGACGGAACGGTGGGCAGAAATAGGCCGTGTACTAGCGTTTTTAGAAAATCGGCCGAAAACGGACAAAACCGCCCCGTCCGCGTGGGTCCGGCCAGCATCGTGGATGGCTAGCGGGGTGCCCAAGATGCTCCATGCGTTTCCGCACCGTGGTAGGCCCGGGTTTAGGGCACCGTGGGCTCCTGAGGATGGAACGGTGGGCAGAAATAGGCCGTGTACTAGCGTTTCTAGAAAATCGGCCGAAAACGGACAAAACCGCCCTGTCCGCGCGGGTCCGGCCGGCATCGTGGATGGCTAGCGGGGTGCCCAAGACGCTCCATGCGTTTCAGCGCCCCTTGATGTAGGCCCGGGTTTATGGCGCCGCAGCACGAGGACGGAACGGTGGGCAGAAATAGAGCGTGTACTAGCGTTTCCGGAAAATCGGCCGAAAAACGGACAAAACCGCCCTGTCCACGCGGGTCCGGCCGACATCGTGGATGGCCAGCGGGGTGCCCAAGACGCTCCATGCATTTCCACACCACGGTAGGCCCGGGTTTAGGGGCGCAATGGGCTCCCCGAGGACGGAACGGTGGGCGAGAAATAGGCCGTGTACTAGCGTTTCGAGAAAATCGGCCGAAAATAGACAAAAACCGCCCTGTCGCTGGTCCGGCCGGCATCGTGGATGGCTAGCGGGGTGCCCAAGACGCTCCATGCATTTCAGCGCGCGCGGCAGGCCCAGTTTAGGCGCGCCGCGGCCTCGAGGACGGAACGGTGGGCAGAAATAGGCCGTGTACTAGCGTTTCCAGAAAATCGGCCGAAAACGGACAAAACCGCCCTGTCCGCGTGGGTCCGGCCGGCATCGTGGATGGCTAGCGGGGTGCCCAAGACGCTCCATGCGTTTCCGTACCACGGTAGGCCCAGGTTTAGGGCGCCGCGGGCTCCTGAGGACGGAACGGTGGGCAGAAATAGGCCGTGTACTAGCGTTTCCAGAAAATCGGCCGAAAACGGACAAAACCGCCCTGTCCGTGTAACACCTCTGGTGTTTGGTCTACTAAATCACCTGCATAAACTGATCATAAGCATCATCATCATCTCATGAATGCATATGTGTGACAAATTCTTATGCCATTCCTATGTGTATGTTTATGAAAAGTGCATGTGATGCTTGCTTTGCTTGTTTGATTCTAAGTCATGACATGTAATGTTGTTAAAAGTGCTCTACAGTAGCTTAACTATGTTTAGGACACTAAATGGAACAATGTTCATGTTGGACATCTTGGTTAATTATGCTCCTAATCACTAGTTTGACTTGGCATGCTCCCTAGAGCTCTTTTCTTTGACTGTTTCAAATCTGCAAGCTACCGTCTTTGCATGGCTGTGAGTCCTTAATAAAAGTTGTAGATAATTTTATATAGAACAAACTTTATTTAAGGCTCAACCCATGAAAAATGTGTGTGAGGTGCTCAAAACCCACATCTCTGCCTGAAACAGTGCTGTTTTCAGCTCTGAAAATTTGGCTAAGTCCTAAGGGGTGTGCAGTGTGTTTTTACCTCTGTTCTTGGCCTTGTAGTTTGCAAACCAAGCAGAACCAGAGAAAGTTCATATAAGTAAAGTTGTAGCTCACCTATCCACCTACAATTTATATTACTGAAGTTTGCTCTAGTTCGGCTTCGTTTTTGAGTTGTGATCACCTGAATGTAGCAGTTTCAGTCAAATTCAATTGAAATTGAATTCAGAGAAGGGGGGGAAGGTGGCCGACCGGCGCCAGTCGCGCGCCACTTGGCATCCGTAGACGCCGGCGCTGGGCCCGCACGCCAGGCCGTCGTGGCACGACGGCGTCTCCAAGTCGCCACGATGCCACCCCAGACCCTCTCTCTCGCCGCATTCTCTCCTTGCCATCTGTTCGCGCTGGCGGAGGAAGAAGGAGGCGACGACCCGACGCCAGCGACTCCGCCCGGGCGAAAGCAGCACCGCAGCCACCGCACCATCCTCCAATCGCCACCGCTAGAAGCTTCACCATGACGCCTCCATCACCCGACGCTGCTAGCACCATCTTTCGCCCGCAGGTGAGCTCGCATTGTGAGTTCCGCCACCACCCGCCATCGCCGAGCGCCGCCGAAGCTTGGCTCACCATGGCACGGCGATGCTCCGCCTCTCTCGCTCTCGCTGGTGTAATCGCCTAGAGTCGCCGTGAGTAGTTGATGGTGAAGCCCTAGATGGTTGAGCCAGTTAGGGTTCCGCTAGCTTGAACAAAGCGCGCCGCCGCTACGCTGGGTCGCCGCGCCGCGCCACGCACGCGAACCGAGCGAACCGCCTTTGCAACCCTAGTCCTTAACCCCTTTGCTCGATTCGCCTTGTGCCCTAGAGCTTTGCGCCAAGAACCCAATTGAGCTTGGTAGAGCTCGGGCCGGGCGTCGGCGCCGTTGAGCAGCGCCGCCCCGTGCCGCCATCATCGCCGTCGAGCTTGCTCGGCCGATGCGAAGCGCTTGCAATGTACCTCAATCGATGCGCTAGGTCTAGGCGAGCATGTTGGTGGTGATGGCTTCGCCGGAGACGCCACCGCCGGGCGAGCCGTCGCCCGGTCAAAATCCGCCGCCGCGCTGCTCTGCTCTGTCTCACTGGCCAGTGGGCCCGTTGACCCCTGGGCCCCGCGTGTCAGCCAAAGTGTAGGATTAGGTTTTATTTTTATTCTTTTCCAAAAAAATGTTTGTAACTTGTTTAATTCATAACTCGAGCAAATGAAGTCCAAATTGAGTGGTTCCAATTTTGCTGGGTTCCTGGAGATGTCTAGTTTTTATTAAAAATATGAAACATGGTATGTTCTGCAG
This sequence comes from Chrysopogon serrulatus, assembly GCA_015844335.1. Taxonomy (NCBI): domain Eukaryota; kingdom Viridiplantae; phylum Streptophyta; class Magnoliopsida; order Poales; family Poaceae; genus Chrysopogon; species Chrysopogon serrulatus. Next base: position 30,716 of record JADLZL010001129.1, read on the forward strand.
TAAATTTTGTTTGGTGTATTTATTTTGTTCTAGGCCTTGAAAAGGGTTTAATGCATAACTAATTATTAATAGGTGTTAAAAATGTGAAACCAGTGGGGATAGTTTTGTTTTGACCTGCTCTGTCTAGGAAAAATATTGGTTGGCTTGTACCCCCTGTTTTGCAGAGCAGTTTGCTATATAAGTTGCTTTTAGGCATTGTTTGGTAATATATTTACCATGTTTTCTATATGCATGTTTATGAGGTGAAAATTTGAGCAGAGTATATTGATGCTATGTAAATGCTAAGAAAAATTATAAATCTGTTGTTTGATACTTTTCAAATGGATTTGTGAATTATCCATCTTTAATCTTGTGTGACTTGTTCTTTTGGTACAGGCAGTTATACTTAGAATTTTAAGGTGAATTTTGAACTGGGATCTATGTGAGCTATAAGTAGTCCACTGTAATTTTTATGGATTTTTCTGGGTGGTTTTACTATGTGCTCACTTGTGCCCCTAAATGATGGGATTAAATGAAAAAGGTGTTTTAATTAATGTTTTAGAATGGCTTGTTAGGTTTTCTGTTGATCATTAGTCATGTTTTAACTGTTGGTCAGGTTGGGTGAGCTTGAATTGCAAGTTTGAACATGAGTAAATAATTAATTCTTCAATTTGAGCTGTTCTGGATAGCTGGTGGTACTTTTACTTTTGCATAGCTTAGATTTGGTTTTCTGGCTTTATGGTCAATAGCAAAGTGGTAGATAAATTCATTATCTAGTTGCTGTTAAAATTTGAGAGCATTTGGTGGAGTAGTTTAAGAGTTACGAAGTTATCTTGTGAGGTTCCAGAAAAGAGGTCTTCTCTGGAATTTCTGGACAGATCTGGGAAATCTGTTTGTTTGACCTTTTTGAATTGTGAATCTGTCTATAATGTCTAAATAAGAGTTGTAGACAATTTCTTGAGCTTTCCAGAATGTCCTCATACATGTCATTTGGAGCTTTAGAACTCCAGTTTGAGTTGTTTCTTTCAGCTGCTCTGTGTAGGACAGAAATCCTGAAATGTGTTTGCTTGAATACTTGCCCTTGTTTGTGTGTGAATTATATATTGTAGATGTTTTGCTAATTCATACAAGTGATTAGGTGCAGGTTGTATGTCCTTAACTGATGATGAAAAGTTATATCTTGAATTGCTTGGTGAGTGTTAATCTTGTTTTAGAGAAGAGATATGCACCTATTCTGTAATTTAAAGTGATTTGAATAGAGCTCATCACACTAGCTGGAAGGTTTAGTGTTGTTGCTGTTATTCACTCTCTTGCATGATCCTCTTGTGCATTCATTATCCTCATTTATGCATTGCATTCAATAGGTTCACCGAAGGGGGTGACGCTCTTGGAGTTCGGGGACTTGCAGCCGGAGCACCAGGAGGAGGAGCAGGGGAGTAGCCGGCGAAAAAGCAACTCCGTCGGAGAAGAAGAACTAAGCGAGTGCCCGAATCACGAGCCTGCTACTTTTGTGAAAGGCAAGCCCCGGAGCATATTAAGTTCCCAAGTTTTATAAAATGCACTTGAGTACTTTATGTTGTTTATTGCATTAAGTTTAGGAGTTGGTTGAAGATGTTGTTGCACTTACCCTATCCTTGTCCAGTATATATTTTATATCCTGAATCCCATGTCTAGGTTAGGAGCGATGCAAATGCTTAGCCCTGCTTAGACAGGTAGAAGTCGGGTGATTTCCTGTCATCCGCGAGTTATAGGTGGTAACTCTTTGGTCACCATTGGCTTTATGTAGTATCATGAAAGTGAACCTGGTGATTAATTAAAAAGAAGACCGGGCAGGGGCAGTGGACCCTGTCCGAGTCGATTAAGGACTGGAGTCGTTGTTTCACTCTTGGTCATGTTGAACGCAGCCTAACACATAGTTGGCCCGGCCCTGTGTGCCAAGTGGCCGCGATGGCTTCGTTAGTTCAACTCAAGACGGGAAAGCGGGGGCGGTTGGGCAATTCGCGGGGATAGCGGCATACTAGACCAAGGGCAAGCATGTATAACTGTCCTGGCGTCGTCCTTGGGTTAGCATGGCTTGAACATCCTGGCTATCCGACTTTCCGGTTTTGCCGACGCGAGAACCGGGCCCGCGCCTGAGTTGTACGAAGAGTAACCTAAGGCGACTCTGATCCAGTCTGCCTGGGTGTGTGTTGGGAATACCCCCTGAGCTCAGTTGAAATCGATTCGAATTGCCGTCTCTCCCGGATAGTGAGAACTTGACCTTGCCTGGCAATCGTAGATCTCACTAAAATAATTATGGTTCAAGTTTGATGTTGATATGAATGAAAGCTGTATTAAAATGAATATGGTAATTAATGCTTGTTATAATAAGTGTTTGCTTAGTACAGGGTACACTTAGATGGAAGGTGAAATAATTTAAGCTGCTGCTAGTATAATTACTTCATCAACTATCGCTTATGCTTTTATGCAAATTGTTGTCAAGCTAGCTCCACTTATATTTCAGCCTTGCATAATCCTTGGTGTCACTTTATTTCTGAATTTTGACGGGTAAGTCTAGCTGAGTACATCCTCGTACTCAGGGTTTATTCCCTCTTGTTGCAGATGATATGCTTTATACAAAGCTCTTGCTTGGTATGTCTTCACCCCCTGGGATGAGGACTAGATCTCGGCAAAGATCGGTTTCCTTTACCTTATCAGGTGCTTTTGTGGGATGACTATGGAACTGGCATGTATCTGAATAAAGTGTGTGTTCTCGAATGGTTTTAAAACTATGTTGCTTTTATTACTGCAAACTGGTATTGTAATAACTAAGTACTTCTATGTTATGTAACTTGTGAACTATTTGTGAACTCTGATGTAACGGATGGTGAATTATGTTAAGTTGCGTTCGATCTTGGCTTGTATGTTTTGTTGGTTTGAAATCCTTCGAGATTTCTGGACTACCGGGATTATATGGGCTCAAGTGTGAAATTAATCACCTCGGTGAGAGTTTTATATTTGTGCTCTTATAATTTGGTCGGTTCTGTTACAGTCCGCACGGGTCCGGCCGGCATCGTGGACGGCTAGCGGGGTGCCCAAGACGCTCCATTCGTTTTCGCGCTGCGGTAGGCCGGGGTTTAGGGCGCCCGCGGCTCCTCGAGGATGGAATGGTGGGCAGAAATAGGCCGTGTACTAAGCGTTTTTTGGAAAATCGGCCGTAAAACGGACAAAACCGCCACGTCCCACGCGGGTCCGCCGGCATCGTGGATGGCTAGCGGGGTGCCCAAGACGCTCCATGCATTTCAGCGCCGCGAGCTCCCCGAGGACGGGCGGTGGGCAGAAATAGGCCGTGTACTAGCGTTTTGGAAAATCGGCCAAAAGCGGACAAAACCGCCCGTCCGCGCGGGTCCGGCCGGCATCGTGGATGGCTAGCGGGGTGCCCAAGACGCTCCATGCGTTTTCGCGCGCTGATAGGCCGGGTTTAGGGGCGCCGCGGGCGCCGAGGATGGAACGGTGGGCGAAATAGGCCGTGTACTAGCGTTTTTGGAAAATCGAAAAGCGGACTAAACCGCCCGTCCCGCGCGGGTCCGGCCGGCATCGTGGATGGCTAGCGGGGGGCCCAAGGCGCTCCATGCGTTTCCAGCGCCGCGGTAGGCCCGGGTTTAGGGCGCCCGCGGGCGCGAGGATGGAACGGTGGGCGAAATAGGCCGTGTACTAGCGTTTTTGGAAAATCGGCCGAAAGCGGACAAAACCGCCCGTCAGCGCGGGTCCGGCCGGCATCGTGGATGGCTAGCGGGGTGCCCAAAGACGCTCCATGCGTTTCCGCGCCGCGGTAGGCCCGGGTTTAGGGCGCCGCGGGGCCCCGAGGGCGGAAGCGGTTGGGGGCGAAATAGGCCGTGTACTAGCGTTTTTTGGAAAATCGGCCGAAAAGCGGACAAAACCGCCCGTCCGCGTGGGTCCGGCCGGCATCGTGGATGGCTAGCGGGGTGCCCAAGATGCTCCATGCGTTTCAGCGCCCGATGGCAGGCGGGTTTAGGGCGCCCGCGGCGGAGCGGGGCAGGCGGTGGGCAGAAATAGGCCGTGTACTAGCGTTTTGGAAAATCGGCGAAAGCGGACAAAACCGCCCCCGTCAGCTGGTCCGGCCGGCATCGTGGATGGCTAGGGGGGGTGCCCAAAGATGCTCCATGCGTTTCCCGCCGCGGTGGTAGGCCCGGGTTTAGGGCGCCGCGGGCTGAGGAGGACAAACGGTGGGCAGAAATAGGCCGTGTACTAGCGTTTTTGGAAAATCGGCCGAAAACGGACAAAACCGCCCGTCCGCGCGGGTCCGGCCGGCATCGTGGATGGCTAGCGGGGTGCCCAAGACGCTCCATGCGTTTCCGCGCCACGGTAGGCCCGGTTTTAGGGCGCCGTGGGCGCGAGGACGGGCGGTGGGCAGAAATAGGCCGTGTACTAGCGTTTTTGGAAAATCGGCCGAATACGGACAAAACCGCCCGTCCGCGTGGGTCCGGCCGGCATCGTGGATGGCTAGCGGGGTGCCCAAGACGCTCCATGCGTTTCCGCGCCGCGGTAGGCCCGGGTTTAGGGCGCCCCGCGGGCGCGGGACGAGCGGTGGGCAGAAATAGGCCGTGTACTAGCGTTTTTGGAAAATCGGCCGAAAGCGGACAAAACCGCCCGTCCCGCGGGTCCGGCCGGCATCGTGGATGGCTAGCGGGGGGTGCCCAAGACGCTCCATGCGTTTCAGCGCCGTGGTAGGCCCGGGTTTAGGGCGCCCGCGGGCGCATGAGGACGGGCGGTGGGCAGAAATAGGCCGTGTACTAGCGTTTTTGGAAAATCGGCCGAAAACGGACAAAACCGCCCGTCCGCGCGGGTCCGTCCGGCATCGTGGATGGCTAGCGGGGTGCCCAAGACGCTCCATGTGTTTCCGCGCCGCGGTAGGCCCGGGTTTAGGGCGGGTTGGCGGCGCGAGGACGGAGCGGTGGGCAGAAATAGGCCGTGTACTAGCGTTTTTGGAAAATCGGCCGAAAACGGACAAAACCGCCCCGTCCGCGCGGGTCCGGCCGGCATCGTGGATGGCTAGCGGGGTGCCCAAGACGCTCCATGCGTTTCCGCGCCGTGGTAGGCCCGGGTTTAGGCGCGCGCCCGGGGGCGAGGGAGGGCAGGGAGGCGGTGGGCAGAAATAGGCCGTGTACTAGCGTTTTGGAAAATCGGCCGAAAAGCGGACAAAACCGCCCGTCCGCGCGGGTCCGGCCGGCATCGTGGATGGCTAGCGGGGGTGCCCAAGACGCTCCATGCGTTTCCGCGCGCCGTGGTAGGCCCGGGTTTAGGGCGCCGCGAGGCGCGAGGGGCAGGCGGTGGGCAGAAATAGGCCGTGTACTAGCGTTTTGGAAAATCGGCCGGAAAAGCGGACAAAACCGCCCGTCCGCGCGGGTCCGGCCCGGCATCGTGGATGGCTAGCGGGGTGCCCAAGACGCTCCATGCGTTTTCACGCCGTGGTAGGCCCGGGTTTAGGGCGCCGCAAAGGCGCGAGGGAGGGCGGGCGGTGGGCGAGAAATAGGCCGTGTACTAGCGTTTTTGGAAAATCGGCCAGCGGACAAAACCGCCCGTCCGCGTGGGTCGGCCCGGCATCGTGGATGGCTAGCGGGGTGCCAAAGACGCTCCATGCGTTTCCGCGCGCCGCGGTAGGCCGGGTTTAGGGCGCCGCGGGCGCGAGAGGATGGAGCGGTGGGGAGAAATAGGCCGTGTACTAGCGTTTTTGGAAAATCGGCCGAAAAGCGGACAAAACCGCCCGTCCGCGCGGGTCCGGCCCGGCATCGTGGATGGCTAGCGGGGTGCCCAAAGACGCTCCATGCGTTTCCGCGCCATGGTAGGCCGGGTTTAGGGCGCCCGCGGGCGCGGGAGGCAGAGCGGTGGGCGAAATAGGCCGTGTACTAGCGTTTTTGGAAAATCGGCGAAAAGCGGACAAAACCGCCCGTCCGCGGGTCCGGCCGGCATCGTGGATGGCTAGCGGGGTGCCCAAGACGCTCCATGCGTTTCCGCGCCGCGGTAGGCCCGGGTTTAGGGCGCCGCGGGCGCGCGAGGGCAGGCGGTGGGGAGAAATAGGCCGTGTACTAGCGTTTTTGGAAAATCGGCCGAAAGCGGACAAAACCGCCCGTCCGCGCGGGTCCGGCCGGCATCGTGGATGGCTAGCGGGGTGCCCAAAGACGCTCCATGCGTTTCCGCGCCATGTAGGCCCGGGTTTAGGGCGCCGCGGGCGCGAGGGCGGAGCGGTGGGGCGAAATAGGCCGTGTACTAGCGTTTTTTGGAAAATCGGCCGAAAAGCGGACAAAACCGCCCCGTCCGCGCAGGTCCGGGCCGGCATCGTGGATGGCTAGCGGGGTGCCCAAGACGCTCCATGCGTTTCCGCGCCGCGGTAGGCCCGGGTTTAGGGCGCCGCGCGGGCGCGAGGGGCAGGCGGTGGGCGAAATAGGCCGTGTACTAGCGTTTTTGGAAAATCGGCCGAAAGCGGACAAAACCCGCCCGTCCGCGCGGGTCGGCCCGGCATCGTGGATGGCTAGCGGGGTGCCAAAGACGCTCCATGCGTTTCCGCGCCGCGGTAGGCCCGGGTTTAGGGCGCGCGGGCGCGCGAGGGGAGAGGCGGTGGGCGAAATAGGCCGTGTACTAGCGTTTTTGGAAAATCGGCCGAAAAGCGGACAAAACCGCCCGTCCGCGCGGGTCCGGCCGGCATCGTGGATGGCTAGCGGGGTGCCCAAAGGCGCTCCATGCGTTTCCGCGCCGTGGTAGGCCGGGTTTAGGGCGCCCGCCGCGGGCGCGAGGGCGGAGCGGTGGGCAGAAATAGGCCGTGTACTAGCGTTTTTGGAAAATCGGCAAAAGCGGACAAAACCGCCCGTCCGCGCGGGTCCGGCCGGCATCGTGGATGGCTAGCGGGGTGCCCAAGACGCTCCATGCGTTTCCGCGCCCATGGTAGGCCGGGTTTAGGGCGCGCGGGGGCGCGGGGGCAGGCGGTGGGCGAAATAGGCCGTGTACTAGCGTTTTTGGAAAATCGGCCGAAAGCGGACAAAACCGCCCCGTCCGCGCGGGTTCGGCCGGCATCGTGGATGGCTAGCGGGGTGCCCAAGACGCTCCATGCGTTTCCGTGCCGCGGTAGGCCGGGTTTAGGGGCGCCGCGGGCGCGAGGACGGAGGCGATTGCGGTGGGCAGAAATAGGCCGTGTACTAGCGTTTTTGGAAAATCGGCCGAAAAGCGGACAAAACCGCCCGTCCGCGCGGGTCCGGCCGGCATCGTGGATGGCTAGCGGGGTGCCCAAAAGACGCTCCATGCGTTTCCGCGCCGCGGTAGGCCGGGTTTAGGGCGCCGCGGGCGCGAGGGGCGGAGCGATTGGGCGAAATAGGCCGTGTACTAGCGTTTTTGGAAAATCGACCGAAAACGGACAAAACCGACCCGTCCGCGCGGGTCCGGCCGGCATCGTGGATGGCTAGCGGGGTGCCCAAGACGCTCCATGCGTTTCCGCGCCCCGCGGTAGGCCGGGTTTAGGGCGCCGCGGGCGCGAGGGGCAGAGCGGTGGGCGAAATAGGCCGTGTACTAGCGTTTTTGGAAAATCGGCGAAAAGCGGACAAAACCGCCCCGTCCGCGCGGGTCCGGCCGGCATCGTGGATGGCTAGCGGGGTGCCCAAGACGCTCCATGCGTTTCCGCGCCGTGGTAGGCCCGGGTTTAGGGCGCCGCGGGCGCGAGGGGCGGAGCGGTGGGCAGAAATAGGCCGTGTACTAGCGTTTTTGGAAAATCGGCCGAAAAGCGGACAAAACCGCCCGTCCGCGCGGGTCCGGCCGGCATCGTGGATGGCTAGCGGGGGTGCCAAGACGCTCCATGCGTTTCAGCGCCGTGGTAGGCCGGGTTTAGGGCGCCCGCGGGCGCGAGGGGCAGGCGGTGGGCGAGAAATAGGCCGTGTACTAGCGTTTTTTGGAAAATCGGCGAAAAGCGGACAAAACCGCCCGTCCGCGCGGGTCCGGCCGGCATCGTGGATGGCTAGCGGGGTGCCCAAGACGCTCCATGCGTTTCCAGCCGCGTGTAGGCCGGGTTTAGGGCGCCGCGGGGCGCGAGGGCAGAGCGGTGGGCGAGAAATAGGCCGTGTACTAGCGTTTTTGGAAAATCGGCGAAAGCGGACAAAACCGCCCCCGTCGCGGGTCCGGCCGGCATCGTGGATGGCTAGCGGGGTGCCCAAGGCGCTCCATGCGTTTCCGCGCCGCGGTAGGCCGGGTTTAGGGGGCGCCGCGGGCGCGAGGGCGGAGGCGGTGGGCAGAAATAGGCCGTGTACTAGCGTTTTTGGAAAATCGGCCGAAAGCGGACAAAACCGCCCGTCCGCGCGGGTCCGGCCGGCATCGTGGATGGCTAGCGGGGTGCCCAAAGACGCTCCATGCGTTTCCGCGCCGCGGTAGGCCCGGGTTTAGGGGCGCCGGGCGCGCGGGGACAGGCGGTGGGCGAAATAGGCCGTGTACTAGCGTTTTTGGAAAATCGGCCGAAAGCGGACAAAACCGCCCGTCCGCGCGGGTCCGGCCGGCATCGTGGATGGCTAGCGGGGTGCCCAAGACGCTCCATGCGTTTCCGCGCCGCGGTAGGCCGGGTTTAGGCGCCGCGGGCGGCGCGGGGCGGCGAGCGGTGGGCAGAAATAGGCCGTGTACTAGCGTTTTTGGAAAATCGGCGAAAAGCGGACAAAACCGCCCGTCCGCGCGGGTCCGGCCGGCATCGTGGATGGCTGGCTAGCGGGGTGCCCAAAGACGCTCCATGCGTTTCCGCGCCGCGGTAGGCCGGGTTTAGGGCGCCGCGGGCGCGGGGGCAGGCGGTGGGCAGAAATAGGCCGTGTACTAGCGTTTTTTGGAAAATCGGCGAAAGCGGACAAAACCGCCCGTCCGCGCGGGTCCGGCCCGGCATCGTGGATGGCTAGCGGGGTGCCCAAGACGCTCCATGCGTTTCAGCGCCGCGGTAGGCCGGGTTTAGGGGCGCCGCGGGCGCGAGGGGCAGGCGGTGGGCGAAATAGGCCGTGTACTAGCGTTTTTGGAAAATCGGCCGAAAAGCGGACAAAACCGCCCGTCCGCGGGTCCGGCCGGCATCGTGGATGGCTAGCGGGGTGCCCAAGACGCTCCATGCGTTTCGCGCGCGTGGTAGGCCCGGGTTTAGGGCGCCGCGGGCGCGAGGGGCGAAGCGGTGGGCGAGAAATAGGCCGTGTACTAGCGTTTTTGGAAAATCGGGAAAGCGGACAAAACCGCCCGTCCGCGTGGTCCGGCCGGCATCGTGGATGGCTAGCGGGGTGCCCAAGACGCTCCATGCGTTTCGCGCGCCGCGGTAGGCCGGGTTTAGGGCGCCGCGGGCGCGGGGAGGCAGGCGGTGGGCGAAATAGGCCGTGTACTAGCGTTTTTGGAAAATCGGCCGAAAACGGACAAAACCGCCCGTCCGCGCGGGTCCGGCCGGCATCGTGGATGGCTAGCGGGGTGCCCAAGACGCTCCATGCATTTCCGCGCCGCGGTAGGCCGGGTTTAGGGCGCCGCGGGCGCGGGACAGAGCGGTGGGCAGAAATAGGCCGTGTACTAGCGTTTTTGGAAAATCGGCCGAAAAGCGGACAAAACCGCCCGTCCGCGCGGGTCCGGCCGGCATCGTGGATGGCTAGGGGTGCCCAAGACGCTCCATGCGTTTCCGCGCCGCGGTAGGCCGGGTTTAGGGCGCCGCGGGGCGCGGGGCAGAACGGTGGGCGAAATAGGCCGTGTACTAGCGTTTTTGGAAAATCGGCGAAAGCGGACAAAACCGCCCGTCCGCGCGGGTCCGGCCGGCATCGTGGATGGCTAGCGGGGTGCCCAAAGACGCTCCATGCGTTTCCGCGCCCCGTGTAGGCCCCGGGTTTAGGGGGCGCCGCGGGCGGAGGAGGGGGCGGGGCGGTGGGCGAGAAATAGGCCGTGTACTAGCGTTTTTGGAAAATCGGCCGAAAACGGACAAAACCGCCTCGTCCGCGCGGGTCCGGCCGGCATCGTGGATGGCTAGCGGGGTGCCCAAGACGCTCCATGCGTTTCCGCACCGCGGTAGGCCGGGTTTTAGGCGCCGCGGGCGCGAGGGGGCGGCGGCGGTGGGCGAGAAATAGGCCGTGTACTAGCGTTTTTGGAAAATCGGCCGAAAAGGACAAAACCGCCCCGTCCGCGCGGGTCCGGCCGGCATCGTGGATGGCTAGCGGGGTGCCCAAGACGCTCCATGCGTTTCCACGCCGCGGTAGGCCGGGTTTAGGGCGCCGCGGGCGCGGGGGCGGAGGCGGTGGGCGAAATAGGCCGTGTACTAGCGTTTTTGGAAAATCGGCCGAAAAGCGGACAAAACCGCCCGTCCGCGGGTCCGGCCGGCATCGTGGATGGCTAGCGGGGTGCCCAAGACGCTCCATGCGTTTCGCGCGCGTGTGGTAGCCGGGTTTAGGGCGCCGCGGGGGCGCGGGGGGCAGAGCGGTGGGCGAAATAGGCCGTGTACTAGCGTTTTTGGAAAATCGGCGAAAAGCGGACAAAACCGCCCGTCCGCGCGGGTCCGGCCGGCATCGTGGATGGCTAGCGGGGTGCCCAAAGACGCTCCATGCGTTTCAGCGCCGTGGTAGGCCCGGGTTTAGGGCGCCGCGGGCGCGAGGGGGGGCAGGCGGTGGGCAGAAATAGGCCGTGTACTAGCGTTTTTGGAAAATCGGCAGAAAACGGACAAAACCGCCCCGTCCGCGCGGGTCCGGCCGGCATCGTGGATGGCTAGCGGGGTGCCCAAAGACGCTCCATGCGTTTCAGCGCCGTGGTAGGCCCGGGTTTAGGGCGCCGCGGGCGCGCGGGGACGGAGGCGGTGGGCGAAATAGGCCGTGTACTAGCGTTTTTGGAAAATCGGCGAAAGCGGACAAAACCGCCCGTCCGCGCGGGTCCGGCCGGCATCGTGGATGGCTAGCGGGGTGCCCAAGACGCTCCATGCGTTTCAGCGCGCATGGTAGTAGGCCGGGTTTAGGGCGCCGCGCGGGCGCGGGGGCAGAGCGGTGGGCAGAAATAGGCCGTGTACTAGCGTTTTTGGAAAATCGGCCGAAAGCGGACAAAACCGCCCGTCCGCGGGTCCGGCCCGGCATCGTGGATGGCTAGCGGGGTGCCAAAGACGCTCCATGCGTTTCAGCGCCCGTGGTAGGCCGGGTTTAGGGCGCCGCGGGCGCGAGGGCGGAGCGGTGGGCGAAATAGGCCGTGTACTAGCGTTTTTGGAAAATCGGCCGAAAGCGGACAAAACCGCCCGTCCGCGCGGGTCCGGCCGGCATCGTGGATGGCTAGCGGGGTGCCCAAGGACGCTCCATGCGTTTCGCGCCGCGGTAGGCCCGGGTTTAGGGGCGCCCGCGGGCGAGGGGACGGAGCGCGGTGGGCAGAAATAGGCCGTGTACTAGCGTTTTTGGAAAATCGGCGAAAAGCGGACAAAACCGCCCGTCCGCGCGGGTCCGGCCGGCATCGTGGATGGCTAGCGGGGTGCCCAAGGCGCTCCATGCGTTTCCGCGCCGTGGTAGGCCCGGGTTTAGGGCGCCGCGGGCGCGCGCGAGGGGCGGGCGGTGGGCGAAATAGGCCGTGTACTAGCGTTTTTGGAAAATCGGCCGAAAGCGGACAAAACCGCCCGTCCGCGCGGGTCCGGCCCGGCATCGTGGATGGCTAGCGGGGTGCCCAAGACGCTCCATGCGTTTCAGCGCCGTGGTAGGCCGGGTTTAGGGGCGCCCCGGGCGCGGGAGGCAGGCGTGGGCAGAAATAGGCCGTGTACTAGCGTTTTTGGAAAATCGGCGAAAGCGGACAAAACCGCCCGTCCCGCGCGGGTCCGGCCGGCATCGTGGATGGCTAGCGGGGTGCCCAAGACGCTCCATGCGTTTCCGCGCCGCGGTAGGCCGGGTTTAGGGCGCGCGGGCGCGAGGGGGGAAGGCGGTGGGCGAAATAGGCCGTGTACTAGCGTTTTTGGAAAATCGGCCGAAAAGCGGACAAAACCCCCCGTCCGCGGGTCCGGCCGGCATCGTGGATGGCTAGCGGGGTGCCCAAGACGCTCCATGCGTTTCCGCGCCGCGGTAGGCCGGGTTTAGGGCGCCCGCGGGCGCGAGGGGGCAGAGCGGTTGGGGCGAAATAGGCCGTGTACTAGCGTTTTTGGAAAATCGGCGAAAAGCGGACAAAACCGCCCGTCCGCGCGGGTCGGCCGGCATCGTGGATGGCTAGCGGGGTGCCCAAGACGCTCCATGCGTTTCAGCGCCGCATGTAGGCCGGGTTTAGGGCGCCGCGGGCGCGAGGGGCGGGCGGTGGGCGAAATAGGCCGTGTACTAAGCGTTTTTGGAAAATCGGCGAAAGCGGACAAAACCGCCCGTCGCGCGGGTCCGGCCGGCATCGTGGATGGCTAGCGGGGTGCCCAAAGGCGCTCCATGCGTTTCAGCGCCGCGGTAGGCCCGGGTTTAGGGCGCCGCGGGCGCGCGGGGGCAGGCGGTGGGGAGAAATAGGCCGTGTACTAGCGTTTTTGGAAAATCGGCCGAAAGCGGACAAAACCGCCCGTCCGCGCGGGTCCGGCCGGCATCGTGGATGGCTAGCGGGGTGCCCAAGACGCTCCATGTTTTCGCGCCGCGGTAGGCCGGGGCCCGGGTTTAGGGCGCCGCGGGGGCGGGCGCGGGGGGCAGGCGGTGGGCGAAATAGGCCGTGTACTAGCGTTTTTGGAAAATCGGCCGAAAGCGGACAAAACCGCCCGTCCGCGCGGGTCCGGCCGGCATCGTGGATGGCTAGCGGGGTGCCCAAGGCGCTCCATGCGTTTCAGCGCCGCGATAGGCCGGGTTTAGGGCGCCGCGGGCGCGAGGGCGGAGGCGGTGGGCGAGAAATAGGCCGTGTACTAGCGTTTTTGGAAAATCGGCCGAAAAGCGGACAAAACCGCCCGTCCGCGCGGGTCCGGCCGGCATCGTGGATGGCTAGCGGGGTGCCCAAGGCGCTCCATGCGTTTCCGCGCCGCGGTATAGGCCGGGTTTAGGGCGCCCGCGGGCGCGGGGGGACAGGCGGTGGGCGAAATAGGCCGTGTACTAGCGTTTTTGGAAAATCGGCCAAAAGCGGACAAAACCGCCCGTCCGCGCGGTCCGGCCGGCATCGTGGATGGCTAGCGGGGTGCCAAAGGCGCTCCATGCGTTTCCGCGCGCCGCGGTAGGCCGGGTTTAGGGCGCCCGCGGGCGGGGGGCAGGCGGTGGGGAGAAATAGGCCGTGTACTAGCGTTTTTGGAAAATCGGCGAAAAGCGGACAAAACCGCCCGTCCGCGCGGTCCGGCCGGCATCGTGGATGGCTAGCGGGGTGCCAAAGACGCTCCATGCGTTTCGCGCCGCGGTAGGCCCGGGTTTAGGGCGCCGCGGGCGAGGAGGGCAGGCGGTGGGCGAAATAGGCCGTGTACTAGCGTTTTTGGAAAATCGGCGAAAAGCGGACAAAACCGCCCGTCCGCGCGGGTCCGGCCGGCATCGTGGATGGCTAGCGGGGTGCCCAAGGCGCTCCATGCGTTTCGCGCCGCGGTAGGGCCGGGTTTAGGGCGCCCGCGGGCGCGGGGGCAGGCGGTGGGCAGAAATAGGCCGTGTACTAGCGTTTTTGGAAAATCGGCGAAAGCGGACAAAACCGCCCGTCCGCGCGGGTCCGGCCGGCATCGTGGATGGCTAGCGGGGTGCCAAAGACGCTCCATGCGTTTCGCGCCCGTGGTAGGCCGGGTTTAGGGCGCGCCGCGGCGCGCGAGGCAGGCGGTGGGCGAGAAATAGGCCGTGTACTAGCGTTTTTGGAAAATCGGCGAAAAGCGGACAAAACCGCCCGTCCCGCGCGGGTCCGGCCGGCATCGTGGATGGCTAGCGGGGTGCCCAAAGACGCTCCATGCGTTTCAGCGCCGCGGTAGGCCGGGTTTTAGGGCGCGCGGGGCGGGGAGGGCGAGGCGGTGGGCGAAATAGGCCGTGTACTAGCGTTTTGGAAAATCGGCCGAAAGCGGACAAAACCGCCCGTCCGCGCGGGTCCGGCCGGCATCGTGGATGGCTAGCGGGGTGCCCAAGGCGCTCCATGCGTTTCCGCGCCCATGGTAGGCCGGGTTTAGGGCGCCCGCGGGCGCGAGGGGCGGGCGGTGGGCGAAATAGGCCGTGTACTAGCGTTTTTGGAAAATCGGCCGAAAAGCGGACAAAACCGCCCGTCCGCGGGTCCGGCCGGCATCGTGGATGGCTAGCGGGGTGCCCAAAGACGCTCCATGCGTTTCGCGCCGCGGTAGGCCGGGTTTAGGGCGCCGCGGGCGCGAGGGGGCGGGCGGTGGGCGAAATAGGCCGTGTACTAGCGTTTTTGGAAAATCGGCCGAAAAGCGGACAAAACCGCCCGTCCGCGTCGGGTCGGCCGGCATCGTGGATGGCTAGCGGGGTGCCCAAGGCGCTCCATGCGTTTCCGCGCCCGATGGTAGGGCCGGGTTTAGGGCGCCGCGGGCGCGGGGGCAGGCGGTGGGCGAAATAGGCCGTGTACTAGCGTTTTTGGAAAATCGGCCAAAACGGACAAAACCGCCCGTCCGCGCGGGTCCGGCCGGCATCGTGGATGGCTAGCGGGGTGCCCAAGACGCTCCATGCGTTTTTCCGCCCGCGGTAGGCCGGGTTTAGGGCGCCCGCGGGCGCGAGGACACGGGCGGTGGGGGCGAAATAGGCCGTGTACTAGCGTTTTTGGAAAATCGGAAGCGGACAAAAACCGCCCGTCCGCGCGGGTCCGGCCGGCATCGTGGATGGCTAGCGGGGTGCCCAAGGACGCTCCATGCGTTTCAGCGCCGCGGTAGGCCCGGGTTTAGGGCGCCGCGGGCGCGGGGGCGGAGCGGTGGGCGAAATAGGCCGTGTACTAGCGTTTTTGGAAAATCGGCCGAAAACGGACAAAACCGCCCCGTCCGCGGGTCCGGCCGGCATCGTGGATGGCTAGCGGGGTGCCCAAGACGCTCCATGCGTTTCAGCGCCCGCGGTAGGCCGGGTTTAGGGCGCGCGCGGGCGCGGGGGGAGGCGGTGGGCGAAATAGGCCGTGTACCAGCGTTTTTGGAAAATCGGCCGAAAACGGAAAAAACCGCCCGTCCGCGCGGGTCCGGCCGGCATCGTGGATGGCTAGCGGGGTGCCCAAGACGCTCCATGCGTTTCCGCGCCGTGGTAGGCCGGGTTTTTAGGGCGCCCGCGGGCGCGAGGAGGAGGGGCGGTGGGCGAAATAGGCCGTGTACTAGCGTTTTTGGAAAATCGGCCGAAAACGGACAAAACCGCCCCGCCCGCGCGGGTCCGGCCGGCATCGTGGATGGCTAGCGGGGTGCCCAAGACGCTCCATGCGTTTCCGCGCCGTGGTAGGCCCGGGTTTAGGGCGCCCGGGCGCGGGGCGAGGGAGAGCGGTGGGGCGAAATAGGCCGTGTACTAGCGTTTTTGGAAAATCGGCGAAAACGGACAAAACCGCCCGTCCGCGCGGGTCCGGCCGGCATCGTGGATGGCTAGCGGGGTGCCAAGACGCTCCATGCGTTTCAGCGCCGTGGTAGGCCGGGTTTAGGGCGCCCGGGCGCGAGGGGGCAGGCGGCGGTGGGCAGAAATAGGCCGTGTACTAGCGTTTTTGGAAAATCGGCGAAAAGCGGACAAAGCGGACAAAACCGCCCCGTCCGCGGGTCCGGCCGGCATCGTGGATGGCTAGCGGGGTGCCCAAGACGCTCCATGCGTTTCCGCGCCGTGGTAGGCCCGGGTTTAGGGCGCCGCGGGCGCGAGGGGCAGAGCGGTGGGCGAAATAGGCCGTGTACTAGCGTTTTTGGAAAATCGAAAGCGGACAAAAACCGCCCGTCCGCGCGGGTCCGGCCGGCATCGTGGATGGCTAGCGGGGTGCCCAAGACGCTCCATGCGTTTCCGCGCCGTGGTAGGCCGGGTTTAGGGCGCCCGCGAGGGGCGCGGGGGGCGGCAGGCGGTGGGCGAAATAGGCCGTGTACTAGCGTTTTTGGAAAATCGGGCGAAAAGCGGACAAAACCGCCCGTCCGCGCGGGTTCGGCCGGCATCGTGGATGGCTAGCGGGGTGCCCAAGACGCTCCATGCGTTTCCGCGCCGCGGTAGGCCCGGGTTTAGGGCGCCGCGGGCGCGGGGGGCAGGGCGGTGGGCGAAATAGGCCGTGTACTAGCGTTTTTGGAAAATCGGAAAAGCGGACAAAAAACCGCCCGTCCGCGGGTCCGGCCGGCATCGTGGATGGCTAGCGGGGTGCCAAAGACGCTCCATGCGTTTCAGCGCCCGTGGTAGGCCCGGGTTTAGGGCGCCGCGCGGGCGCGGGAGGGCAGGCGGTGGGCGAGAAATAGGCCGTGTACTAGCGTTTTTGGAAAATCGGCCGAAAGCGGACAAAAACCGCCCGTCCGCGCGGGTCCGGCCGGCATCGTGGATGGCTAGCGGGGTGCCCAAGGCGCTCCATGCGTTTCCGCGCCCGCGGTAGGCCGGGTTTAGGGCGCCGCGGGCGCGAGGGGGCAGGCGGTGGGCGAAATAGGCCGTGTACTAGCGTTTTTGGAAAATCGGCGAAAGCGGACAAAACCGCCCCGTCCGCGGGTCCGGCCGGCATCGTGGATGGCTAGCGGGGTGCCCAAGACGCTCCATGCGTTTCCGCGCCGCGGTAGGCCGGGTTTAGGGCGCCGCGCGGGCGCGCGGGGCAGGCGGTGGGGCGAAATAGGCCGTGTACTAGCGTTTTTGGAAAATCGGCCGAAAGCGGACAAAACCGCCCGTCCGCGGGTCCGGCCGGCATCGTGGATGGCTAGCGGGGTGCCCAAGGCGCTCCATGCGTTTTCAGCGCCGTGGTAGGCCGGGTTTAGGGGCGCGCGGGCGCGGGAGGGCAGGCGGTGGGCGAGAAATAGGCCGTGTACTAGCGTTTTTGGAAAATCGGCCGAAAAGCGGACAAAACCGCCCGTCCGCGCGGGTCCGGCCGGCATCGTGGATGGCTAGCGGGGTGCCCAAAGACGCTCCATGCGTTTCCGCGCCGTGGTAGCCCGGGTTTAGGGCGCCGCGGGCGCGAGGGCGGGCGGTGGGCGAAATAGGCCGTGTACTAGCGTTTTTGGAAAATCGGCCGAAAAAGCGGACAAAACCGCCCGTCCGCGCGGGTCCGGCCGGCATCGTGGATGGCTAGCGGGGTGCCCAAGACGCTCCATGCGTTTTCCGCGCCCGTGGTAGGCCGGGTTTAGGGCGCCGCGGGCGCGGAGGCAGGCGGTGGGCGAAATAGGCCGTGTACTAGCGTTTTTGGAAAATCGGCCGAAAGCGGACAAAACCGCCCGTCCAGCGGGTCCGGCCGGCATCGTGGATGGCTAGCGGGGTGCCCAAAGGCGCTCCATGCGTTTCCGCGCCGTGGTAGGGCCGGGTTTAGGGCGCCGCGGCGGGCGCGGGCGGAGGCGGTGGGCGAGAAATAGGCCGTGTACTAGCGTTTTTGGAAAATCGGCGAAAGCGGACAAAAAACCGCCCGTCCGCGCGGGTCCGGCCGGCATCGTGGATGGCTAGCGGGGTGCCCAAGGCGCTCCATGCGTTTCAGCGCGCCGTGGTAGGCCGGGTTTAGGGCGCCGCGGGCGAGGAGGGCGGAGGCGGTGGGCGAAATAGGCCGTGTACTAGCGTTTTTGGAAAATCGGAAAAGCGGACAAAACCGCCCGTCCGCGCGGGTCCGGCCCGGCATCGTGGATGGCTAGCGGGGTGCCCAAAGACGCTCCATGCGTTTCAGCGCGCGCGGTAGGCCGGGTTTAGGGCGCCCGCGGGCGCGGGGAGGCGGAGCGGTGGGCGAGAAATAGGCCGTGTACTAGCGTTTTTGGAAAATCGGCCGAAAGCGGACAAAACCGCCCGTCCAGCTTGGTCCGGCCGGCATCGTGGATGGCTAGCGGGGTGCCAAAGACGCTCCATGCGTTTCCGCGCCGTGGTAGGCCCGGGTTTAGGGCGCCCGCGGGCGCGAGGGGGAGCGGTGGGGAGAAATAGGCCGTGTACTAGCGTTTTTGGAAAATCGGCGAAAAGCGGACAAAACCGCCCGTCCGCGCGGGTCGGCCGGCATCGTGGATGGCTAGCGGGGTGCCCAAGGCGCTCCATGCGTTTCCGCGCCCCGTGATGTAGGCCGGGTTTAGGGCGCCGCGGGCGCGGGGGGCAGGCGGTGGGCGAGAAATAGGCCGTGTACTAGCGTTTTTGGAAAAATCGGCGAAAGCGGACAAAACCGCCCGTCCGCGCGGGTCCGGCCGGCATCGTGGATGGCTAGCGGGGTGCCCAAGGCGCTCCATGCGTTTCCGCGCCGCGTGGTAGGCCGGGTTTAGGGCGCCCGCGGGCGCGGGGGGGACGGAGCGGTGGGCGAGAAATAGGCCGTGTACTAGCGTTTTTGGAAAATCGGCGAAAAGCGGACAAAACCGCCCGTCCGCGCGGGTCCGGCCGGCATCGTGGATGGCTAGCGGGGTGCCCAAAGACGCTCCATGCGTTTCCGCGCCGCGGTAGGCCGGGTTTAGGGCGCCCGGGCGCGAGGGCGGAGGCGGTGGGCAGAAATAGGCCGTGTACTAGCGTTTTTGGAAAATCGGCCGAAAGCGGCGGACAAAACCGCCCGTCCGCGCGGGTCCGGCCGGCATCGTGGATGGCTAGCGGGGTGCCCAAGGCGCTCCATGCGTTTCCGCGCCCGCGGTAGGCCGGGTTTAGGGGGCGCCGCGGGCGCGAGGGCGGAGGCGGTGGGCGAAATAGGCCGTGTACTAGCGTTTTTGGAAAATCGGCCGAAAAGCGGACAAAACCGCCCGTCCGCGCGGGTCCGGCCGGCATCGTGGATGGCTAGCGGGGTGCCCAAGACGCTCCATGCGTTTCCGCGCGCCGTGGTAGGCCGGGTTTAGGGCGCCCGCGGCGCGCGAGGACGGAGGCGGTGGGCAGAAATAGGCCGTGTACTAGCGTTTTTGGAAAATCGGCCGAAAGCGGACAAAACCGCCCGTCCGCGCGGGTCCGGCCGGCATCGTGGATGGCTAGCGGGGTGCCCAAGGCGCTCCATGCGTTTCAGCGCGCCGCGGTAGGCCGGGTTTAGGGCGCCGCGGCGCGCGGGGCGAGAGCGGTGGGCGAAATAGGCCGTGTACTAGCGTTTTTGGAAAATCGGCCGAAAAGCGGACAAAACCGCCCGTCCGCGCGGGTCCGGCCGGCATCGTGGATGGCTAGCGGGGTGCCCAAGACGCTCCATGCGTTTTCGCGCCGTGGTAGGCCGGGTTTAGGCGCGCCGGGCGGCGGGGAGGGGAGGCGGTGGGCGAAATAGGCCGTGTACTAGCGTTTTTGGAAAATCGGCCGAAAAGCGGACAAAACCGCCCGTCCGCGCGG
Organism: Chrysopogon serrulatus; assembly: GCA_015844335.1. Lineage (NCBI taxonomy): Eukaryota > Viridiplantae > Streptophyta > Magnoliopsida > Poales > Poaceae > Chrysopogon > Chrysopogon serrulatus. Next base: position 49,981 of record JADLZL010001129.1, read on the forward strand.
GTCCGGCCGGCATCGTGGATGGCTAGCGGGGTGCCAAGGCGCTCCATGCGTTTCAGCGCCGTGGTAGGCCGGGTTTAGGGCGCCGCCGGGGGCGGGGGCAGAGCGGTGGGCGAAATAGGCCGTGTACTAGCGTTTTTGGAAAATCGGCGAAAGCGGACAAAACCGCCCGTCCGCGCGGGTCCGGCCGGCATCGTGGATGGCTAGCGGGGTGCCCAAGGCGCTCCATGCGTTTCAGCGCCGTGGTAGGCCCGGGTTTAGGGCGCCGCGGGGCGCGAGGGGGAGCGGTGGGCGAAATAGGCCGTGTACTAGCGTTTTTGGAAAATCGGCGAAAGCGGACAAAACCGCCCGTCCGCGCGGGTCCGGCCGGCATCGTGGATGGCTAGCGGGGTGCCCAAGGCGCTCCATGCGTTTCCGCGCCGCGGTAGGCCGGGTTTAGGGCGCCGCGGGCGCGCGGGGGCGGCGGTGGGGAGAAATAGGCCGTGTACTAGCGTTTTTGGAAAATCGGCGAAAAGCGGACAAAACCGCCCGTCCGCGGGTCCGGCCGGCATCGTGGATGGCTAGCGGGGTGCCCAAGGCGCTCCATGCGTTTCGCGCCGCGGTAGGCCGGGTTTAGGGGGCGCCGCGGGCGCGAGGGGGGAGGCGGTGGGCGAAATAGGCCGTGTACTAGCGTTTTTGGAAAATCGGCGAAAGCGGACAAAACCGCCCGTCCGCGCGGGTCCGGCCGGCATCGTGGATGGCTAGCGGGGTGCCCAAGGCGCTCCATGCGTTTCCGCGCCGCGGTAGGCCGGGTTTAGGGCGCCGCGGGCGCGAGGGGCGGAGCGGTGGGCGAAATAGGCCGTGTACTAGCGTTTTTGGAAAATCGAAAAGCGGACAAAACCGCCCGTCCGCGCGGGTCCGGCCGGCATCGTGGATGGCTAGCGGGGTGCCCAAGACGCTCCATGCGTTTCAGCGCCGTGGTAGGCCGGGTTTAGGGCGCCGCGGGCGCGGGGCGGAGCGGTGGGCGAGAAATAGGCCGTGTACTAGCGTTTTTGGAAAATCGGCGAAAAGCGGACAAAACCGCCCCGCCCGTCCGCGCGGGTCCGGCCGGCATCGTGGATGGCTAGCGGGGTGCCCAAGACGCTCCATGCGTTTCAGCGCGCCGCGATGTAGGCCCGGGTTTAGGGCGCCGCGGGCGCGCTGAGGGCGGAGGCGGTGGGCGAAATAGGCCGTGTACTAGCGTTTTTGGAAAATCGGCCGAAAGCGGACAAAACCGCCCGTCCGCGGGTCCGGCCGGCATCGTGGATGGCTAGCGGGGTGCCCAAGGCGCTCCATGCGTTTCCGCGCCCATGTAGGCCCGGGTTTAGGGCGCCGCGGGCGCGAGGGGCGGAGGCGGTGGGCGAAATAGGCCGTGTACTAGCGTTTTTGGAAAATCGGCGAAAAGCGGACAAAACCGCCCGTCCGCGCGGGTCCGGCCCGGCATCGTGGATGGCTAGCGGGGTGCCCAAGGCGCTCCATGCGTTTCCGCGCCGTGGTAGGCCGGGTTTAGGGCGCGCGGGCGCGCGGGGGGCGGGGCGGTGGGCAGAAATAGGCCGTGTACTAGCGTTTTTGGAAAATCGGCCGAAAAGCGGACAAAAACCGCCCGTCCGCGCGGGTCCGGCCGGCATCGTGGATGGCTAGCGGGGTGCCCAAGGCGCTCCATGCGTTTCAGCGCCCGCGGTAGCCCGGGTTTAGGGCGCCCGGGGGCGCGAGGGCGGAGCGGTGGGCGAAATAGGCCGTGTACTAGCGTTTTTGGAAAATCGGCCGAAAAGCGGACAAAACCGCCCCCCGTCCGCGCGGGTCCGGCCGGCATCGTGGATGGCTAGCGGGGTGCCCAAGGCGCTCCATGCGTTTCCGCGCCGTGGTAGGCCGGGTTTAGGGCGCCGCGGGCGCGAGGGGCAGAGCGGTGGGGCGAAATAGGCCGTGTACTAGCGTTTTTGGAAAATCGGCCGAAAAGCGGACAAAACCGCCCGTCCGCGGTCCGGCCGGCATCGTGGATGGCTAGCGGGGTGCCCAAGGCGCTCCATGCGTTTCCGCGCCGCGGTAGGCCCGGGTTTAGGGCGCCCGCGGGCGCGGGGGCGGAGGCGGTGGGCGAGAAATAGGCCGTGTACTAGCGTTTTTGGAAAATCGGGAAAAGCGGACAAAACCGCCCGTCCGCGCGGGTCCGGCGGCATCGTGGATGGCTAGCGGGGTGCCCAAGACGCTCCATGCGTTTCAGCGCCGTGGTAGGCCCGGGGTTTAGGGCGCCGCGGGCGCGAGGGGGCGGGCGGTGGGCGAAATAGGCCGTGTACTAGCGTTTTTGGAAAATCGGCCAGCGGACAAAACCGCCCGTCGCGCGGGTCCGGCCGGCATCGTGGATGGCTAGCGGGGTGCCCAAGGCGCTCCATGCGTTTCAGCGCCGTGGTAGGCCCGGGTTTAGGGCGCCGCGGGGCGCGGGGGCGAGGCGGTGGGCGAAATAGGCCGTGTACTAGCGTTTTGGAAAATCGGTAGAAAAGCGGACAAAACCGCCCGTCCGCGCGGGTCCGGCCGGCATCGTGGATGGCTAGCGGGGTGCCCAAGACGCTCCATGCGTTTCCGCGCCGTGGTAGGCCGGGTTTAGGGCGCCGCGGGCGCGAGGGGGAGGCGGTGGGGCGAAATAGGCCGTGTACTAGCGTTTTTGGAAAATCGGCGAAAAGCGGACAAAACCGCCCGTCCGCGCGGGTCGGGCCGGCATCGTGGATGGCTAGCGGGGTGCCCAAGGCGCTCCATGCGTTTCCGCGCCGCGGTAGGCCCGGGTTTAGGGCGCCGCGGGGCGCGAGGGGACGGAGCGGTGGGCGAAATAGGCCGTGTACTAGCGTTTTTGGAAAATCGGAAAAGCGGACAAAACCGCCCGTCCGCGCGGGTCCGGCCGGCATCGTGGATGGCTAGCGGGGTGCCCAAGACGCTCCATGCGTTTCAGCGCCGTGGTAGGCCGGGTTTTAGGGCGCCCCGCGGGCGGGAGGCAGAGCGGTGGGCGAAATAGGCCGTGTACTAGCGTTTTTGGAAAATCGGCCGAAAAGCGGACAAAACCGCCCGTCGCGCGGGTCCGGCCGGCATCGTGGATGGCTAGCGGGGTGCCCAAGACGCTCCATGCGTTTCCGCGCCGTGGTAGGCCCGGGTTTAGGGCGCCCGCGGGCGCGGGAGGGGCGGAGCGGTGGGCGAGAAATAGGCCGTGTACTAGCGTTTTGGAAAATCGGCGAAAAGCGGACAAAACCGCCCCCGTCCGCGCGGGTCGGCCGGCATCGTGGATGGCTAGCGGGGTGCCCAAGACGCTCCATGCGTTTCCGCGCCGCGGTAGGCCGGGTTTAGGGGCGCCGCGGGCGCGAGGGGGGAGCGGTGGGGCGAAATAGGCCGTGTACTAGCGTTTTTGGAAAATCGGCGAAAAGCGGACAAAACCGCCCGTCCGCGCGGGTCCGGCCCGGCATCGTGGATGGCTAGCGGGGTGCCCAAGACGCTCCATGCGTTTCAGCGCCGCGGTAGGCCGGGTTTAGGGCGCCGCGGGCGCGGGGGGGAGGCGGCGGTGGGCGAAATAGGCCGTGTACTAGCGTTTTTGGAAAATCGGCGAAAAGCGGACAAAACCGCCCGTCCGCGGGTCCGGCCGGCATCGTGGATGGCTAGCGGGGTGCCCAAGACGCTCCATGCGTTTCAGCGCCATGATAGGCCGGGTTTAGGGCGCCCGCGGGCGCGGGGGGAGGCGGTGGGCGAGAAATAGGCCGTGTACTAGCGTTTTTGGAAAATCGGCCGAAAAGCGGACAAAACCGCCCGTCCGCGCGGGTCCGGCCGGCATCGTGGATGGCTAGCGGGGTGCCCAAGACGCTCCATGCGTTTTCAGCGCCGATGGTAGGCCGGGTTTAGGGCGCCGGGCGCGAGGGGCGGAGCGGTGGGCGAAATAGGCCGTGTACTAGCGTTTTGGAAAATCGGCCGAAAAGCGGACAAAACCGCCCGTCCCGCGCGGGTCCGGCCGGCATCGTGGATGGCTAGCGGGGTGCCCAAGACGCTCCATGCGTTTCCGCGCCCGCGGTAGGCCGGGTTTAGGGCGCCGCGGGCGCGCGGGGCGGAGCGGTGGGCGAAATAGGCCGTGTACTAGCGTTTTTGGAAAATCGGCCGAAAAGCGGACAAAACCGCCCGTCGCGCGGGTCCGGGCCGGCATCGTGGATGGCTAGCGGGGGTGCCCAAGGCGCTCCATGCGTTTCCGCGCCGCATGTAGGCCCGGGTTTAGGGGGCGCCCGGGGGCGGGGGGGCGGAGCGCGGTGGGCGAAATAGGCCGTGTACTAGCGTTTTTGGAAAATCGGCCGAAAGCGGACAAAACCGCCCGTCCGCGCGGGTCCGGCCGGCATCGTGGATGGCTAGCGGGGTGCCCAAGGCGCTCCATGCGTTTCCGCGCCGTGGTAGGCCGGGTTTAGGGCGCCCGGGGGCGCGGGGGCGGAGCGGTGGGCGAGAAATAGGCCGTGTACTAGCGTTTTTGGAAAATCGGCCGAAAGCGGACAAAACCGCCCGTCCCGCGCGGGTCGGCCGGCATCGTGGATGGCTAGCGGGGTGCCCAAGGCGCTCCATGCGTTTCGCGCCGCGGTAGGCCGGGTTTAGGGCGCGCCGCGCGCGCGGAGGGCGAGGCGGTGGGCAGAAATAGGCCGTGTACTAGCGTTTTTGGAAAATCGGCGAAAAGCGGACAAAACCGCCCGTCGTCCGCGCGGGTCCGGCCGGCATCGTGGATGGCTAGCGGGGTGCCCAAGGCGCTCCATGCGTTTCAGCGCCCCGCGGTAGGCCCGGGTTTAGGGCGCCGCGGGCGCGAGGGGGAGGCAGGCGGTGGGCAGAAATAGGCCGTGTACTAGCGTTTTTGGAAAATCGGCGAAAAGCGGACAAAACCGCCCGTCGCGCGCGCGGGTCCGGCCGGCATCGTGGATGGCTAGCGGGGTGCCCAAAGCGCTCCATGCGTTTCCGCGCCCGCGGTAGGCCGGGTTTAGGGCGCCGCGGGGCGGGGGGGAGGGCGGAGCGGTGGGCGAAATAGGCCGTGTACTAAGCGTTTTTGGAAAATCGGCAGAAAAGCGGACAAAACCGCCCGTCCGCGGGTCCGGCCGGCATCGTGGATGGCTAGCGGGGTGCCCAAGACGCTCCATGCGTTTCAGCGCCGCGGTAGGCCGGGTTTAGGGCGCCCGCGGGCGCGAGGGGGCGGAGCGGTGGGCGAAATAGGCCGTGTACTAGCGTTTTGGAAAATCGGCCCGAAAGCGGACAAAACCGCCCGTCCGCGCGGGTCCGGCCGGCATCGTGGATGGCTAGCGGGGTGCCCAAGGCGCTCCATGCGTTTCAGCGCGCCCGTGGTAGGCCGGGTTTAGGGCGCCGCGGGCGCGGGGGGAGGCGGTGGGCGAAATAGGCCGTGTACTAGCGTTTTTGGAAAATCGGCCGAAAAGCGGACAAAACCGCCCGTCCGCGCGGGTCCGGCCGGCATCGTGGATGGCTAGCGGGGTGCCCAAGACGCTCCATGCGTTTCAGCGCCCGCGGTAGGCCGGGTTTAGGGGCCCGCGGCGCGCGAGGGGCGGGGCGGTGGGGCGAAATAGGCCGTGTACTAGCGTTTTTGGAAAATCGGCGAAAGCGGACAAAACCGCCCGTCCGCGCGGGTCCGGCCGGCATCGTGGATGGCTAGCGGGGTGCCCAAAGGCGCTCCATGCGTTTCCGCGCCGCGGTAGGCCCGGGTTTAGGGGGCGCCGCGGCGCGCGGGGGGGCGGAGCGGTGGGCGAAATAGGCCGTGTACTAGCGTTTTTGGAAAATCGGCGAAAAGCGGACAAAACCGCCCGTCCGCGCGGGTCCGGCCGGCATCGTGGATGGCTAGCGGGGTGCCCAAGGCGCTCCATGCGTTTCCGCGCCCGTGGTAGGCCGGGTTTAGGGCGCCGCGGGCGCGAGGGGCAGGCGGTGGGGCGAAATAGGCCGTGTACTAAGCGTTTTTGGAAAATCGGCGAAAAGCGGACAAAACCGCCCGTCCGCGCGGGTCGGCCGGCATCGTGGATGGCTAGCGGGGTGCCCAAAGCGCTCCATGCGTTTCCGCGCCGTGGTAGGCCCGGGTTTAGGGCGCCGCGGGCGCGAGGGCAGAGCGGTGGGCGAAATAGGCCGTGTACTAGCGTTTTTGGAAAATCGGCCGAAAAGCGGACAAAACCGCCCCGTCGCGCGGGTCCGGCCGGCATCGTGGATGGCTAGCGGGGTGCCCCAAGACGCTCCATGTTTTCCGCGCCGTGGTAGGCCGGGTTTAGGGCGCCGCAGGGGCGCGAGGGAGGCGGGCGGTGGGCGAGAAATAGGCCGTGTACTAGCGTTTTTGGAAAATCGGCGAAAAGCGGACAAAACCGCCCGTCCGCGCGGGTCCGGCCGGCATCGTGGATGGCTAGCGGGGTGCCCAAGGCGCTCCATGCGTTTCAGCGCCCGCGGTAGGCCGGGTTTAGGGCGCCGCGGGCGGCGGGGGGCGGAGCGGTGGGCGAAATAGGCCGTGTACTAGCGTTTTGGAAAATCGGCCGAAAAGCGGACAAAACCGCCCGTCCGCGCGGGTCCGGTCCGGCCGGCATCGTGGATGGCTAGCGGGGTGCCCAAGACGCTCCATGCGTTTCAGCGCGCCGCGGTAGGCCGGGTTTAGGGCGCCGCGGCGCGCGAGGGCGGAGCGGTGGGCGAGAAATAGGCCGTGTACTAGCGTTTTTGGAAAATCGGCCCGAAAGCGGACAAAACCGCCCGTCCGCGCGGGTCCGGCCGGCATCGTGGATGGCTAGCGGGGGTGCCCAAGACGCTCCATGCGTTTCAGCGCCGCGGTAGGCCGCCGGGTTTAGGGCGCGCGCGGGCGCGGGGGGAGCGCGGTGGGCGAAATAGGCCGTGTACTAGCGTTTTTGGAAAATCGAAAAGCGGACGGACAAAACCGCCCGTCCCGCGCGGTCCGGCCGGCATCGTGGATGGCTAGCGGGGTGCCAAAGACGCTCCATGCGTTTTCGCGCCGCGGTAGGGCCGGGTTTAGGGCGCCCGCGGGGCGCGGGGCAGAGCGGTGGGCGAAATAGGCCGTGTACTAGCGTTTTTGGAAAATCGGCCGAAAACGGACAAAACCGCCCCGTCCGCGCGGGTCCGGCCGGCATCGTGGATGGCTAGCGGGGTGCCCAAGACGCTCCATGCGTTTCCGCGCCGTGGTAGGCCCGGGTTTAGGGCGCCGCGGGCGCCTGAGGACGGAACGGTGGGCCAGAAATAGGCCGTGTACTAGCGTTTTTGGAAAAATCGGAAAAGCGGACAAAACCGCCCGTCCAGCGGGTCCGGCCGGCATCGTGGATGGCTAGCGGGGTGCCCAAGGCGCTCCATGCGTTTCCGCGCCGTGGTAGGCCGGGTTTAGGGCGCCCGCGGGCGCGGGGGCGGAGGCGGTGGGGAGAAATAGGCCGTGTACTAGCGTTTTTGGAAAATCGGCGAAAAGCGGACAAAACCGCCCGTCCGCGCGGTCCGGCCGGCATCGTGGATGGCTAGCGGGGTGCCCAAGGCGCTCCATGCGTTTCCAGCGCCATGGTAGGCCGGGGTTAGGGGGCGCCGCGGGCGCGGGGCAGGCGGTGGGCAGAAATAGGCCGTGTACTAGCGTTTTTGGAAAATCGGCCGAAAAGCGGACAAAACCGCCCGTCCGCCGCGAGGTCGGCCGGCATCGTGGATGGCTAGCGGGGTGCCCAAGGCGCTCCATGCGTTTTCAGCGCCGCGGTAGGCCCGGGTTTAGGGCGCCGCGGGGGCGCGAGGGGGCAGAGCGGTGGGCAGAAATAGGCCGTGTACTAGCGTTTTTGGAAAATCGGCGAAAAGCGGACAAAACCGCCCGTCCGCGCGGGTCCGGCCGGCATCGTGGATGGCTAGCGGGGTGCCCAAGGCGCTCCATGCGTTTCAGCGCGCCGCGGTAGGCCGGGTTTAGGGCGCCGCGGGCGCGCGAGGGGCGGAGGCGGTGGGCAGAAATAGGCCGTGTACTAGCGTTTTTGGAAAATCGGCCGAAAGCGGACAAAACCGCCCGTCCGCGCAGGTCCGGCCGGCATCGTGGATGGCTAGCGGGGTGCCAAGACGCTCCATGCGTTTCCGCGCCATGGTAGGCCCGGGTTTAGGCGCGCCGCGGGCGCGAGGGCGGAGCGGTGGGCAGAAATAGGCCGTGTACTAGCGTTTTTGGAAAATCGGCGAAAAGCGGACAAAACCGCCCGTCCGCGCGGGTCCGGCCGGCATCGTGGATGGCTAGCGGGGTGCCAAGGCGCTCCATGCGTTTCCGCGCCCGCGGTAGGCCGGGTTTAGGGCGCCGCGGGCGAGGGGCAGGCGGTGGGCGAAATAGGCCGTGTACTAGCGTTTTTGGAAAATCGGCGAAAAGCGGACAAAACCGCCCGTCCGCGCGGGTCCGGCCGGCATCGTGGATGGCTAGCGGGGTGCCCAAGACGCTCCATGCGTTTCCGCGCCGTGGTAGGCCGGGTTTAGGGCCCGCGGGCGCGCGGGGGGCGGGCGGTGGGCGAAATAGGCCGTGTACTAGCGTTTTTGGAAAATCGGCCGAAAAGCGGACAAAACCGCCCGTCCGCGCGGGGGTCGGGCCGGCATCGTGGATGGCTAGCGGGGTGCCCAAGGCGCTCCATGCGTTTCCGCGCCGCGGTAGGCCCGGGTTTAGGGCGCCGCGGGCGCGAGGGGCAGGCGGTGGGCGAAATAGGCCGTGTACTAGCGTTTTGGAAAATCGGCCGAAAAGCGGACAAAACCGCCCGTCGCGCGGGTCGGCCCGGCATCGTGGATGGCTAGCGGGGTGCCCAAGGCGCTCCATGCGTTTCAGCGCCGCGGTAGGCCGGGTTTAGGGCGCCCGCGGGCGCGAGGGCGGAGGCGGTGGGCGAAATAGGCCGTGTACTAGCGTTTTGGAAAATCGGCGAAAGCGGACAAAACCGCCCGTCCCGCGCGGGTCCGGCCGGCATCGTGGATGGCTAGCGGGGTGCCCAAGGCGCTCCATGCGTTTCCGCGCCGCGGTAGGCCGGGTTTAGGGCGCCGCGGGGCGCGAGGGGGCGGAGGCGGTGGGCGAAATAGGCCGTGTACTAGCGTTTTGGAAAATCGGCGAAAGCGGACAAAACCGCCCGTCCGCGCGGGTCGGCCCGGCATCGTGGATGGCTAGCGGGGTGCCCAAGGCGCTCCATGCGTTTCGCGCCGTGGTAGGCCGGGTTTAGGGCGCCCGCGGGCGCTGAGGGGGCAGGCGGTGGGCGAAATAGGCCGTGTACTAGCGTTTTTGGAAAATCGGAAAAGCGGACAAAACCGCCCGTCCGCGCGGGTCCGGCCGGCATCGTGGATGGCTAGCGGGGTGCCCAAGACGCTCCATGCGTTTCAGCGCCCGCGGTAGGCCGGGGTTTAGGGCGCCATGGGCGCGCGGGGGCAGGCGGTGGGCAGAAATAGGCCGTGTACTAGCGTTTTTGGAAAATCGGCCGAAAAGCGGACAAAACCGCCCGTCCGCGCGGGTCCGGCCGGCATCGTGGATGGCTAGCGGGGGCCCAAGGCGCTCCATGCGTTTCAGCGCCGCGGTAGGCCGGGTTTAGGGCGCCGCGGGCGCGAGGGCGGAGGCGGTGGGCGAAATAGGCCGTGTACTAGCGTTTTTTGGAAAATCGGCCGAAAAGCGGACAAAACCGCCCGTCCGCGGGTCCGGCCGGCATCGTGGATGGCTAGCGGGGTGCCAAAGACGCTCCATGCGTTTCCGCGCCGCGGTAGGCCCGGGTTTAGGGCGCCGCGGGCGCGAGGCGAGCGGTGGGCAGAAATAGGCCGTGTACTAGCGTTTTTGGAAAATCGGCCGAAAAGCGGACAAAACCGCCCGTCCGCGCGGTCCGGCCCGGCATCGTGGATGGCTAGCGGGGTGCCAAAGACGCTCCATGCGTTTCCGCGCCGCGGTAGGCCGGGGTTTAGGGCGCCGCGGGCGCGAGGGCGGAGCGGTGGGCGAAATAGGCCGTGTACTAGCGTTTTTGGAAAATCGGCCAAAAGCGGACAAAACCGCCCCGTCGCGCGGGTCCGGCGGCATCGTGGATGCTAGCGGGGTGCCCAAGACGCTCCATGCGTTTCAGCGCCCGCGGTAGGCCCGGGTTTAGGCGCCGCGAGCGCGCGAGGGCGGAGCGGTGGGCAGAAATAGGCCGTGTACTAGCGTTTTTGGAAAATCGGCCGAAAAGCGGACAAAACCGCCCGTCGCGGTCCGTCGACCGGCGCATCGTGGATGGCTAGCGGGGTGCCCAAGGCGGCTCCATGCGTTTC
>JADLZL010001133.1:0-10734 GCA_015844335.1 Chrysopogon serrulatus
ACATCGTGGATGGCTAGCGGGGGTGCTTAAGGCGCTCCATGCGTTTCGCGCGTAGGCCCGGAGTTTAGGGCGCCAGCGAAGGCGCGTGGGAGGGGAACGGTGGGCGAAATAGGCCGTGTACTAGCGTTTTGGAAAATCGGCCGGCGGACAAAACCGCCCCGTCCGCCTTGGGTCGGGCGGCATCGTGGATGGCTAGCGGGGTGCCAAAGGCCGCTCCATGCGTTTTCACGCCCTTGTTAAGCCGGGTTTAGGGCGCCGGGCGGGAGCGAGGACAGGCGGTGGGCGAAATAGGCCGTGTACTGGCGTTTCGGAAAATCGGCGAAAAGCGGACAAAACCGCCCGTCGCGGGTCCGGCCCGGCATCGTGGATGGCTAGCGGGGTGCCCAAGACGCTCCATGCGTTTCTGCGCCGCGGTAGGCCCGGGTTTAGGGCGCCGCGGGCGCGGGGACGGGGAGCGGTGGGCGAAATAGGCCGTGTACTAGCGTTTTTGGAAAATCGGCGAAAAGCGGACAAAACCGCCCCGTCAGCGCGGGTCCGGCCGGCATCGTGGATGGCTAGCGGGGTGCCCAAAGGCGCTCCATGCGTTTCCGCGCCGCGGTCCGGCCGGGTTTAGGGCGCCGCGGGCGCGGGGATGGAGCGGTGGGCGAAATAGGCCGTGTACTAAGCGTTTTTGGAAAATCGGCGGCAGCGGACAAAACCGCCCCGTCCCGTGGGACCGGCCCGGCATCGTGGATGGCTAAGCGGGGTGCCCAAGACGCTCCATGCGTTTCCGCACCATGATACACGCCCGGGTTTAGGGCGCCGGCGCCTGGGGACGGAGCGGTGGGCGAAATAGGCCGTGTACTAGCGTTTTGGAAAATCGCGAAAAGCGGACAAAACCGCCCGTCAGCGGGTCCGGCCGGCATCGTGGATGGCTAGCGGGGTGCCCAAGGCGCTCCATGCATTTCCCACGGTAAGGCCGGAGTTTAGAGCGCCGGGCGCTGAGGGCGAGAACGGTGGGCAGAAATAGGCCGTGTACTAGCGTTTGGAAAATCGGCGAAAAGCGGACAAAACCGCCCGTCAGCGGGTCGGCCCGGCATCGTGGATGGCTAGCGGGGTGCCCAAGACGCTCCATGCATTTCAGCGCCCGCGGTAGGCCGGGTTTAGGGGCGCCGCGGGCGCTGAGGGGGAACGGTGGGCGGAAATAGGCCGTGTACTAGCGTTTTTGGAAAATCGGCGAAAAGCGGACAAAACGCGCCCGTCCGCGGGTCCGGGGCATCGTGGATGGCTAGCGGGGTGCCCAAGGCGCTCCATGCGTTTCCGCGCCCATGACCAGGGTTTAGGGGAGTTTCAGCGGCGCCCGGGCGCCGTGTACTGCGTTTCCGGGGCCGGGCGGTGGGCGGCGCTCGTGGATGGGCGTGTACTAGCGTTTTTGGAAAATCGGCCGAAAGCGGACAAAACCGCCCGTCGCGCCGGGTCGGCCGGCATCGTGGATGGCTGGCGGGGTGCCCAAAAGGCGCTCCATGCGTTTCAGCGCATGATGAAGCCCGGAGTTTAGGGCGCCCGCGGGCGCTGAGGAGGCAGTGGGCAGAAATAGGCCGTGTACTAGCGTTTTTGGAAAATCGGCCGAAAAGCGGACAAAACCGCCCGTCCGCGGGTCGGCGGCATCGTGGATGGCTAGCGGGGGTGCCCAAGGCGCTCCATGCGTTTCAGCGCCCGCGCCGGGTTTCGGGCGCCCGCAGGCGCGAGCAGGTGGGCGAAATAGGCCGTGTACTAAGCGTTTCCGGAAAATCGGCGAAAGCGGACAAAACCGCCCCGTCCGTGGGTCCGGCCCGGCATCGTGGATGGATAGCGGGGTGCCAAAGGCGCTCCATGCATTTCCGTCGCATACGGTAGGCCAGGTTTAGGGCGCCCAGCGAGGCGCGGGAGCAGGCGGTGGGCAGAAATAGGCCGTGTACTAAGCGTTTTTGGAAAATCGGTAAAACGGACAAAACACTTCCCGTCGCCTTGGGTCGGCCGGCATCGTGGATGGCTAGCGGGGTGCCCAAGGCGCTCCATGCGTTTCCGCGCGCGGTAGGCCGGGTTTAGGGCGCGCCGGGCGCGAGGGCAGGCGGTGGGCAGAAATAGGCCGTGTACTAGCGTTTTTTGGAAAATCGGCCGAAAAGCGGACAAAACCGCCCGTCCAGTGGGTCGGCCGGCATCGTGGATGGCTAGCGGGGGTGCCCAAAGGCAGCTCCATGCGTTTCAGCGCCGCACGGTAGGCCGGGTTTTAGGGCGCCCGTGGGCGCGAGGGACAGAACGGTAAGGCGAAATAGGCCGTGTACTAGCGTTCCGGAAAATCGGGTAAGCGGACAAAAACCGCCCCGGCGGGTCCGTGAAACATCGTGGATGGCTTCTTGGGGTGCCAAGAGCGCTCCATCCCGTTTCAGCGCCTGATAGGCCGGGTTTCGGGCGCCACGGGCGCCCGAGGGCCAGGCGGGTGGGCGAAATAGGCCGTGTACTAAGCGTTTCCGGAAAATCGGCCCGGCGGACAAAACCGCCGAATCCCGCGGCGGTCGGCCGACATCGTGGATGGTAAGCGGAGGTGCGAAGGGCTCTCCATGCGTTTCAGCGCCCGCCCGAAAGGCCGGGTTTCGGGCGCCGCGGGAAGGGCGGAGGCGATTGATTGAAATAGGCCGTGGACTAGCGTTTCGGAAAATCGTGAGGAAACGGACGGCGCCCGTCAGCTGGCGAGTCGGCCCGGCATCGTGGATAGCTGGCCAGGGGTGCCCAAGACGCTCCATGCGTTTCGCGCTGATACGCTTCGGAGTTCGAGCGCCACAGGCGCTGAGGGGGCGAGCGGTGGGCAGAAATAGGCCGTGTACTAGCGTTTTTGGAAAATCGAAAGCGGACAAAACCGCGCCCGTCCGCGTGGTCCGGCCGGCATCGTGGATGGCTAGCGGGGTGCCCAAGGCGCTCCATGCGTTTCAGCGCCCGCGGTAGGCCCGGGTTTAGGGCGCCGCGGGGGCGCGAGGGCAGGCGGTGGGCAGAAATAGGCCGTGTACTAGCGTTTTTGGAAAATCGGCCCGAAAAGCGGACAAAACCGCCCGTCCGCGCGGGTCCGGCCGGCATCGTGGATGGCTAGCGGGGTGCCCAAGGCGCTCCATGCGTTTCCGCGCCGCGGTAGGCCCGGGTTTAGGCGCGCCGCGGGCGCGAGGGCGGCAGGCGGTGGGCGAAATAGGCCGTGTACTAGCGTTTTTGGAAAATCGGCGAAAAGCGGACAAAACCGCCCGTCCGCGCGTGGGTCCGGCCGGCATCGTGGATGGCTAGCGGGGTGCCCAAGACGCTCCATGCGTTTCCGCCGCGGTAGGCCCAGGTTAGGGCGCCGCGGGCGCCGAGACAGGCAGTGGCAAATAGGCCGTGTACTGGCGTTTTTTGGAAAATCGGCCGAAAACGGACAAAACCGCCCGTCCGTATGAGGTCCGGCGGCATCGTGGATGGCTAGTGGGGTGCCCAAGACGCTCCATGCGTTTCCGCACCCGTGAAATGCGCCCGAGGTTTAGGGCGCCGCAGGCGCGAAGAGGACAGGCGATTGGCAGAAATAGGCCGTGGACTAAGCGTTTCCGGAAAATCGGCCAGCGGCGGACAAAACGCGTCAGCGCCGGAGTCCGGCCGGCATCGTGGATAGCTGGCAGGGTGCCCAAGGCGCTCCATGCGTTTCCATGCCCGCTGATGCGCCGAATGCACCGAGGTGCCCTGGCGGGGCGAGCGATGTAGGCAGAAATAGGCGTGACTGGCGTTTCGGAAAATCGGCGCTTGGACAAAAACGCCCGATCAGCATGAGTCCGGCGTATCGTGGATAGCTAGCGGGGGTGCCCAAGGCGGCTCCATGCGTTTCCGGCGCGTGCGCCGGGTTTTGAGGAGCGCCGCGAGCGCTTACGAAGACGGAGCGATTGAGCGAAAATAGGCGAATGGGAAGCTGGTTTCCGGAAAATCGGCCGAAAGCGGACAAAACCGCCCGATCAGCGGGTCGGGCCATCGTGGATGGCTAGCGGGAGGGGTGCCCAAAGACGCTCCATGCGTTCCGCGCCGCGGCAGCCCGGGTTTAAGGGCGCCGCGGGCCCTGAGGGAACAGTGGGCAGAAATAGGCCGTGGACTAGCGTTTTTGGAAAATCGGCCGAAAACGGACAAAAGCCGCCCGTCCGCGCAGGTCGGGCCATCGTGGATGGCTAGCAGGGTGCCAAGGCACGCTCCATGCGTTTCAGCGCGCAGCGATAGGCCGGGTTTAGAGGCGCCCGCGGGCGCGAGGGCAAACGATTGGGCAGAAATAGGCCGTGGACTAGCGTTTTTGGAAAATCGGCCGAAAACGGACAAAACCGGCCGGCATCGTGGATGGCTAGCGGGGTGCCCAAGGCGCTCCATGCGTTTCAGCGCCCCGTGATAGGCCGGGTTTAGGGCGCCCGCGGGCGCGAGGGGCGGGCGGTGGGCGAGAAATAGGCCGTGTACTAGCGTTTTTGGAAAATCGGCCGAAAAGCGGACAAAACCGCCCGTCCGCGCGGGTCCGGCCGGCATCGTGGATGGCTAGCGGGGTGCCCAAGGCGCTCCATGCGTTTCAGCGCCCGCGGTAGGCCGGGTTTAGGGCGCCGCGGGCGCTGAGGGGCAGGCGGTGGGCGAGAAATAGGCCGTGTACTAGCGTTTTTGGAAAATCGCGAAAAGCGGACAAAACCGCCCGTCCGCGCGGGTCCGGCCGGCATCGTGGATGGCTAGCGGGGTGCCCAAGACGCTCCATGCGTTTCCAGCGTGGTAGGCCGGGGTTTAGGGCGCCCAGCAGGCGCTGAGGGGCGAGCGGTGGGCGAGAAATAAGGCCGTGTACTAAGCGTTTTTGGAAAATCGACCCGAAAAGCGGACCAAAACCGCCCGTCAGCGAGGTCCGGCCGGCATCGTGGATGGCTAGCGGGGGTGCCCAAAGAGCGCTCCATGCGTTTCAGCGCCAGCGTGTAGGCCAGGTTTAGGGGCGCCACCGGGCGCGGGAGGACAATGGTGGGCAAGAAATAGGCCGTGTACTAGCATTTTTTTGGAAAAATCGGCCGGCAGCGGACAAAACCGCCCGTCCAGCGCGGGTCGGCCGGCATCGTGGATGGCTAGCGGGGGTGCCAAAAGGCAGCTCCATGCGTTTCAGCGCCCATGACCATGGCCGGGTTTCGGGCGCCAGGCGCGGGGGAGGGCAGGCGGTGGGCAGAAATAGGCCGTGTACTAAGCGTTTTCGGGAAAATCGGCGAAAAGCGGACAAAAACCGCCCGTCCAGCGAATCCCGGCCGGCATCGTGGATAGCTAGCGGGGTGCCCAAAGGCGCTCATGCGTTTCAGCGTGACAGGCCGAGTTTAGGGGCGCCTTGGCTGAGGGCAGGCAGTGGGCGAAATAGGCGTGTACCGCGTTTTTGGAAAATCGGCCGAAAGCGGACAAAACCCGCCCGTCCAGCAGCGAGGTCCGGCCGGCATCGTGGATGGCCCTAGCGGGGTGCCCAAGATGCTCCATGCGTTTCCCGGCGCCTTGACCAGGCCGGGTTTAGGCGCCCCGCGGGCGCCGGGCCAGGCAGTGGGCAGAAATAGGCCGTGTACTAAGCGTTTTTGGAAAATCGGCCGAAAGCGGACAAAAGCGCCCGTCCAGCGGGTCGGCCCGGCATCGTGGATGGCTAGCGGGGTGCAAGATGCTCCATGCCTTCCGGCGCCAGTGGTAGGCCGAGGTTTAGAGGCGCGCCCGCTGGGCTGAGGAGACAGGCAGTGGGCAGAAATAGGCCGTGTACTAAGCGTTTTTGGAAAATCGGCCAAAGCGGACAAAACCGCCGGTGGCGAATCCGGCCGACATCGTGGATGGCTAGCGGGGTGCCCAAAGGCGCTCCATGCGTTTCAGCGCCCATGATAGGCCGGGTTTCGGGCACCGAGAGGACGGGGCAGTGGCGAGAAATAGGCCGTGTACTAAGCGTTTTTGGAAAATGCCCGAAAAGCGGACAAAACCGCCCCGTCATGGCGGGTCCGGCCGGCATCGATGGATGGCTAGCGGGGTGCCAAGACGCTCCATGCGTTTCAGCGCCCCGCGGCCAGGCCGGGTTTGGGGCGCCACGGGCCGAGGAGGACAGAGCAGTGGGTAGAAATAGGCCGTGTACTAAGCGTTTTTTGGAAAATCGGCGAAAAGCGGACAAAAACCGCCCGTCCAGCGCGGGTCCGGCCGGCATCGTGGATGGCTAGCGGGGTGCCCAAAGACGCTCCATGCGTTTCCGCGCCACGGTAGGCCCAGGTTTAGGGCGCCAGGCGCGCACCTAAGAATGGAGACAATTAGGCGAAAATAGGCCGTGTACTAGCGTTTTTGGAAAATCGGCCAGCGGACAAAACCGCGCCCCGTCGCCTTGGTCGGCCGACATCGTGGATGGCTAGCGGGGGGTGCCCAAGGCGCTCCATGCGTTTTCTGCGCCCATGATAGGCCAGGTTTAGGGCGCCACAGGCGCGAGGGGCAACAATTGGGCAGAAATAGGCCGTGTACTAAGCGTTTTTGGAAAATCGGCCGGCGGACAAAAGCCGCCCCGTCCGCGCAGGTCAAGCCCGGCATCGTGGATGGCTAGCGGGGTGCCAAGGCGGCTCCATGCGTTTCCGCGCCCCATGATAGGCCAGGTTTAGGGCACCGCGGGCGCCTGAGGACAGGCGATGGGCAGAAATAGGCCGTGTACTAGCGTTTTTGGAAAATCGGCGAAAAGCGGACAAAACCGCCCGTCCGCGCAGGTCCGGCCCGGCATCGTGGATGGCTAGCGGGGGGTGCCCAAAGACATCCATGCGTTTCCGCGCCGCAGTAGGCCGGGTTTAGGGCGCCGCAGGCGCGAAGGGCAGAAGCGGTGGGCAGAAATAGGCCGGTGTACTAAGCGTTTCCGAAAATCGGCCAGCGGACAAAACCGCCCGTCCGCGCAGGTCCGGCGACATCGTGGATGGCGGGGTGCCAAAGACGCTCCATGCGTTTCCGCAGCGGTAGGCCGAGTTTAGGGCGCGCGGCTATACGAGGGAGGCAGAGCGGTGGGCAGAAATAGGCCATGAACTAAGCGTTCCCGGAAAATCGGCAGCGGACAAAACCGCCCCGTCCGCAGCGAATCCGGCCCGGCATCGTGGATGGCTAGCGGGGTGCCAAGACGCTCCATGCGTTACGCCCACGCGGTAGGCCGGGTTTAGAGCGCCCGCGAAGCGCGGGGGAATGACGATTAGGCGAGAAATAGGCCCGTGTACTAGCGTTTCCGGAAAATGCGGCCGAAAACGGACAAAACACGCCCGTCCGTGGGTCCGGCCGGCATCCTGGATGGCTAGCAGGGTGCCAAAAGGCGGCTCCATGCGTTTCCAGCGCCCATGATAGGCCCCGGGACCGAGGCGCGCGAAGCGCCCCCAAGGGCAAACGGTGGTAGAAATGGAAAGCCGTGAATGCGTTCCGGAATCGGCCCAGCAGGGACAAAACCGCCCGTCATGGCAGGTGAAGCCGACATCGTGGATGTAGCTAGCGGGGTGCCCAAAGACGCTCCATGCGTTTCCGCGCCCGCTGACAGGAAGGCCAGGTTTAGGGCGCCCAGCAGGCTGAGATGGAGCAGTGGTCGAAATAGGCCGTGGACTAGCGTTTCAGGAAAATCGGGTAAGCGGACAAAACCGCCCGTCCCGCGCAGATCCGGCCCGGCATCGTGGATAGCTAGCGGGGTGCCCAAGACGCTCCATGCGTTTCCACGCCGCAGTGGTAGGCCCAGGTTTTAGGAAGCGCAGCGGGCCCCCGGGGCAAACGGTGGGCGAGAAATAGGCCGTGTACTAAGCGTTCCGGGAAAATCGGCGAAAAGCGGACAAAAACCGCCCGTCATGCGGGTCCAGCGGCATAAATGGATGGCTAAGCGGGTGCCCAAAGACGCTCCATGCGTTTCAGCGCTTGTGATAGTAGGGGAGTTTAGGGCGCCGCGGGCGCTTGAAAGACGGAATGGTGGGCGGAAATAGGCCGGACTAGCGTTTCCGGAGGAAAATCGAAAAGCGGACAAAACCGCCCGTCCGCGCGGAGTCCGGCGGCATCGTGGATGGCTAGCGGGGTGCCCAAGACGCTCCATGCGTTTCCGCGCCCGCGACCAGGCCAGGTTTAGGGGCCCACATGAGGCGCGGGAATCTCGACAGTGGGCGGCTAAGCCCGTGGACTAGCGTTTCCGGGAAAATCGGCGAAAGCGGACAAAACCGCCCGTCCGCAGGTCAAACCGGGCATCGTGGATGGCTAGCGGGCTGCCAAAAGGCGGCTCCATGCGTTCCGCGCATGTAGGCCGGGTTTAGGGCGCCCAGCGGGCGCGAGAATGAGAGTGATTAAGGCGAGAAATAGGCCGTGGACTAAGCGTTTTTGGAAAATCGGCGAAAAGCAGGACAAAACCGCCCGTCAGCGAGATACATCGTGGATCTAGCGTGCTTAAAGACGCTCCATGCATTCAGCGCCCCTTATGGATAGCTGGGCGAGAAATAGGCCGTGGACTAAGCGTTTCGGAGAAAAATCGGCGAAAGCGGACAAAATGCTCCGGGTACGTGGATTTCCAAGACGCCCATGCGTTTCAGCGCCCTTGAAGGCCAGTTTAGGGGCGCATGGTGCACGGGAGGCCAGGCAGGTGGGCGAGAAATAGGCCGTGTACTAGCGTTTTAAATCGGCCAGCAGACCGGCTCGCACCCGTCCGCGCGAGTCCGGCCCGGCATCGTGGATAGCTATGCAGGAGGTGCCAGAGACGCTCCATGCGTTTCCCGCACCCGCAATAGGCCCGGGTTTAGGGCGCCGCGGGCGCTGAGGACAGGCGGTGGGCGAAATAGGCCGTGTACTAGCGTTTTTGGAAAATCGGCCGAAAAGCGGACAAAACCGCCCCGTCCGCGCGGGTCCGGCCCGGCATCGTGGATGGCTAGCGGGGTGCCCAAAAGGCGCTCCATGCGTTTCCGCGCCATGGTAGGCCCGGGTTTAGGGCGCCCGCGGGCTTGGGGCAGGCGGTGGGCGAAATAGGCCGTGTACTAAGCGTTTTTGGAAAATCGGCCGAAAAGCGGACAAAACCGCCCGTCCGCGCGGGTCCGGCCCGGCATCGTGGATGGCTAGCGGGGTGCCCAAGGCGCTCCATGCGTTTCAGCGCCCTTGGTAGGCCCGGGTTTAGGGCGCCCGGGCGCTGAGGGCAGAGCGATTGGGCGAAATAGGCCGTGTACTAGCGTTTTTGGAAAATCGGAAAAGCGGACAAAACCGCCCGTCCGCCTTGGTCCGGCCGGCATCGTGGATGGCTAGCGGGGTGCCCAAAGGCGCTCCATGCGTTTCAGCGCCCATGGTAGGCCGGGTTTAGGGCGCCGCGGGCGCGGGGGGCAGGCGGTGGGCGAGAAATAGGCCGTGTACTAGCGTTTTTGGAAAATCGGCCGAAAACGGACAAAACCGCCCGTCGCGCGGGTCCGGCCGGCATCGTGGATGGCTAGCGGGGTGCCCAAAGGCGCTCCATGCGTTTCAGCGCCCGTGGTAGGCCGGGTTTAGGGCGCCGCGGGCGCGAGGGCGGAGGCGGTGGGCGAAATAGGCCGTGTACTAGCGTTTTGGAAAATCGGCCGAAAAGCGGACAAAACCGCCCGTCGCGTGGGTCCGGCCCGGCATCGTGGATGGCTAGCGGGGTGCCCAAGGCGCTCCATGCGTTTCAGCGCCGCGGTAGTAGGCCGGGTTTAGGGCGCGCAGGCGCGCGGGGGCAGGCGGTGGGCGAAATAGGCCGTGTACTAGCGTTTTGGAAAATCGGCGAAAAGCGGACAAAACCGCCCCGTCCGCGGTCCGGCCCGGCATCGTGGATGGCTAGCGGGGTGCCCAAGGCGCTCCATGCGTTTCCGCGCCGTGGTAGGCCGGGTTTAGGGCGCCCAGCGAGGCGCGGGGGCAGAGCGGTGGGCAGAAATAGGCCGTGTACTAAGCGTTTTTGGAAAATCGTTTTTGGAAAAGCGGACAAAACCGCCCGTCCCGGATCCGGCCCGGCATCGTGGATGGCTAGCGGGGTGCCCAAGACGCTCCATGCGTTTCCGCGCCATGCGGAGGCCGGGTTTAGGCGCCGGGCGCGAGGGCAGAGCGATTGGGCGAAATGGGCCGTGTACTAAGCGTTTTTGGAAAATCGGCCGAAAAGCGGACTCGCTTAGCCCGTCCGCGCGGGTCCGACCGGCCATCGTGGATGGCTAGCGGGGTGCCCAAAGGCGCTCCATGCGTTTCACGCCACGCGGTAGGCCTGGGTTCAGGCGCCACGGGCGTAAGGGACAGGCGAGTGGGCGAAATAGGCCGTAATACTAGCGTTTTTGAAAAATCGGCGAAAAGCGGACAAAAACCGCCCGATCCGCGCAGGTCCGGCCGACATCGTGGATGGCTGTTGGGGTGCCCAAAGACGCTCCATGCGTTCAGCGCGCGGTAGGCCAGGTTTCAGGCGCCCCGGCGGCGCGAGGGACAGAGCGATTGGGCGAAATAGGCGTGGACTAGCGTTTCGGGAAAATCGGCGAAAAGCGGACAAAACCGCCCGTCCGCGGGTCCGGCCGGCATCGTGGATGGCTAAGCGGGGTGCCAAGGCGGCTCCATGCGTTTTGGCGCCATGATGAGCCGGGTTTCCGGGCGCCACGGGCGCGGGGGCGGAGCGGTTAGGCGAGAAATAGGCCGTGTCTAAGCGTTTTCGGGAATCGGCCCGAAAAGCGGACCAAAACCGCCCGTCCGTAGCCAGGTCGGCCCGGCATCGTGGATGGCTAGCGGGGTGCCAAA
>JADLZL010001134.1:0-46519 GCA_015844335.1 Chrysopogon serrulatus
AATCTTGCCGCACGCTCGATGCACGGCTTTCGAGAAGCGCACAAGAAGTGTGCAAAAAAGTTTGTTGCACCGATGCTCATGATAGGTGACGCTGAACAAGTGCGGTCGGCACACGATGGGAATCGCTGGTAATCTCGGGTCGCATATTTGATGCACCCGCCGAGAAGCCGCACTGTGGCGTGCAAAAATTTTGGCGCCTGCATGCTCATGTTAGTGACGAGGAACAAGAGCGTGGTCGCTACCACGATTGGAGTCATGGTAATCTTTGTCGCACGCTCGATGCACGGCGCCGAGAAGCGCACGTGAAGTGGAAAAAAGTTTATTGCACCGGATGCTCATGTTAGGTGACGCTGAACAAGCGCGTGGACGTTACTACGCATTGGAGTCGCTGGTAATCTCAAGTAAAGTTCAATGCACGGCTTTGAGGAAGCGCATGAGAAGTGTGTAAAAAAATTTTGTTGCGATCGATGCTCATGTTAGGAGATCGGAACACGCGCGGGTCGCTAGCACATGGGAGTCGCAAGGGTAATCTTGTCGCATGTTCGATGCACGGCCGGAAGCGCACCTTAAGTGTGCAAAAAAATTTTGTTGCACCGATGCTAACGTTAGGTGACGCGGAACAAGTGCGCGTACGCTACCACGATTGGAGTCGTGGGTAATCTCGTCAGCACGATCCGATGCACTTGATTCAGAAGCGCACGAAGTGTGCAAAAAAATTTTGTCGCACCGGATGCCCGCCGTTAGGTGACGGAGCAAGTGCGTGGTCGGCATCACGCATTGGAGTCGGGTGGTAATGTCGTCCGACGCTGGATGCATCTTGCCAGGAAGCGCACTTGAAGTGTGCAAAAACTTTGGTGCGCCTGTGATGCTCATGTTAGGTGACGGGAATGCGCGTGGTCGCTACTAACGATTGAGTCGGGCGTGGTAATCTCGTCAGACGCTCGATGCGTATCAAATTTTCGAGAAGCGCACGAAGTGTGTGCAAAAAATTTTGTTGCAAGGGATGCTCATGTTAGGTGATCGGAACAGTGCATGGTCGTTACTACATTGAGTCGCGGGTAACTCGTCGCAGACGCTCGATGGTACCAGCTTTCGGTGAAGCCGCACGCAGAAGTGCGCAAAAATTTTGTGCGCCGATGCTCATGTTTAGGTGATTGGAAACAAGTGTATGGTCGTTACCACGACCGAGTCGGGCTGGTAACTTTCGTCGCACGTTCGGATGCACGCCGAGAAGCACACGAAGTGTGCAAAAAATTTGTTGCGCCGGATGCTTATGCTAGGTGATGTGGAACGGCGGCGTATGGTCGTTACCACGATTGAGCCGCGGAAATCTCGCCGCGATATTTGATGCACGGCTTTCGAGAAGCGCACCGTAAGTGCAAAAATTTTGTTGCACCGGATGCCTGGCGTTAGGTGACGCGGGAACGCGCATCGCGGTTACCTGGGCGATTGAGTCGGGTGGTAATCTTGTCGCACGCTCGATGCACGGCCGGGAAGCGCATGAGAAGTGTGCAAAAAAGTTTGTTGCACCGATGCTCATGTTAGGTGATCGGAACAAGTGCGTGGTCGTTACCACCATTGAGTCGGTGGTAATCTTGTCGCACGCTCGATGCACGGGTTTTCGGAAGCGCAGACGATGAAGTGTGCAAAAATTTTGTTGCACCGATGCTCATGTTAGTGATCGTGGAACAAGCGCGTACGGTCGCTACCACGATTGAGTCGGGCGGTAATCTCTCGCCGCACGCTCGATGCACGGCTGGGAAGCGCGATGCGGTGTGCAAAAAATTTGTTGCCCCGGATGCTCAATGTTAGGTGACATGGAACGCGCGTGGTCGTTACCACGATTGAGTCGGGTGGTAATCCTCGCCGCGACGCTCGATGCATCCGCTTTTGGGGAAGCTGGAAGTGTGTGCAAAAATTTTTGCTGTACCGGATGCTCATGTTAGGTGACGTGGGAACAAAGCGCGTGGTCGTTACCACGATTGAGTCGCTGGTAATCTCGTCGCGACGCTCGATGCACGCATTCGCGCATGAGAAGTGTGAAAAAATTTTGTTGCGCCGATGCTCATGTTAGGTGACGCGGAACAAGCGCGCTGGTCGCTACCACGATTGAGGAATCAGCGGTAACTTGCCGCGATATTCGATGCACGCCGGAAGCGCACTGCAAGTGTGCAAAAAAAATTTTGCGCACCGGATGCTCGCGTTAGGTGATCGCGGAAAGCGCGTGGTCGCTACCACGATTGAGGGCGTAATCTCGTCGCGACGTTCGATGCACGGCTTTCGAAGCGCATGAGAAGTGTGCAAAAAATTTTATTGCACCGATGCTCATGTTAGGTGACGCGAACAAGCGCGTGGTCGTTACCACGATGGGAGTCGCTGGTAATCTTCGTCGCACGCTCGATGCACGGCTTTCCGAAGCGCACGAAGTGTGCAAAAAATTTTGTTGCACCGATGCTCATGTTAGGTGACGGGAACGCGCGCGGGTCGCTACCTAATGCATGGGAGTCGCGGGTAATCTCGTCGCACGCTCGATGCACGCTTTGAAGCGCACTAGAAGTGTGCAAAAAAAAATTTTGTTGCACCGGATGCTCATGTTAGCTGACGTGGACAGTGCATGGTCGCTACCACGATTGAGTCGGGGTAATTCGCCGCACGACGATGCACGGCTTTCGAAGCGTGACGAAGTGTGCAAAAATTTTGTTGCGCCTGATGCTCATGTTAGGTGACGTGGAACGCGAGCGGTCGTTTCACACGATTGAAGTCACTGGTAATCTCGTCGCACGCTCGATGCACGGCCCGGAAGCGCACGTGTTCTTCGCAAAAATTTTGCGGCGACCGGATGCTCGCGTTAGGTGACGTGGAACGTGGCGGGTCGCTCACGATTGAGTCGCGGTAATCTTGTCGACGCTCGATGCACGGCCGAGAAGCTTACGTAAGAAGTGTGCAAAAAAGTTTGTTGCAAGGGATGCTCATGTTAGGTGACGGGAACAAGCGTATGGTCTACTACCTAATCGGAGTCGGGGTAATCTCGCCGCACGCTCGATGCACGGTTTTTCGAAGCCGAGACGAAGTGTGCAAAAAATTTTATTGCAACCGGATGCTCATGTTAGGTGACGGGGAATGCGCATGGTCGTTACCACGATTGAGTCGGCTGGTAATCTCGTCACATATCCGATGCACTCCTTTTTCGAGAAGCGCCATGGTAAGTGTGCAAAAAATTTTATTGCACCGGATGCTCATGTTAGGGTGACGGGAACAGCGCGCGGGTCGTTACCACGATTGAGCCGGTGGTAATCTGCCGCACGCTCGATGCACGGCTTTCGAGAAGCGCGACAAGAAGCGTGCAAAAAATTTTGTTGCACCGATGCTCATGTTAGGTGACGTGGAACAGCGCGCGGTCGTTACCACGCATTGAGTCGTGCTGGTAACCTCGTCGCACGCTCGATGCACGGCTGAAGCGCACCGAAGCGTGCAAAAAAATTTTGCGCGCCGATGCTTCCGCAGGTGACGGGAACAAGGGCGCGTGGTCGCTACCACGATTGAGTTAGTGGTAATCTTCGTCGCATGTTCGATGCACGGCTTTCGAGAAGCACGCACGAGAAGTGTGCAAAAATTTTGTTGCACCGATGCTCATGTTAGGTGACGCGAATGCGCGTGGTCGTTACCACGATTGGAGTCGCTGGTAATCTCGTCGCGACGCTCGATGCACGGCTTTTCTGAAGCGCACGAAGTGTGCAAAAAAAAAAAAATTTTGTTGCACCGATGCTCGCGTTAGGTGACATGGAACGCGCGCGTGGTCGTTACCACGATTGAGTGGGCGGTAATCTCGTCGCGACGCTCGATGCACGGGTTGGAAGCGCACATGAAGTGCAAAAAAAATTTTGGTGCGCCGGATGCTCGCGTTAGGTGACGGAACAAGTGCATGGTCGTTACCACGATTGAGTCGTTGGTAATCTCTTGTCGCCGCTCGATGCACGGCTTTCGAAGAAGCGCACGAGGAAGTGTGCAAAAAATTTTGTGCGCCGATGCTCATGTTAGGTGATCGGAACAAGAGCATGGTCGCTACCACGATTGGAGTCCGGTTGGTAATCTTGTCGCACGCTCGGGATGCACGGCTTTCGAAGAAGCGCACGGAAAAAAAAAAAAAAAAGTTTGTTGCACCGGATGCTCATGTTAGGTGACGCTGGAACGCGCGGGTCGTTACCACGATTGGAGTCGTTGGTAATCTCGCTTGCAAGTTCAATGCATCGCTTTGAGGAAGCCGCACGAAGTGTGCAAAAAAAAATTATCTTGCATCGATGCTCATGTTAGGTGACGGAACAAGCGCATGGTCGCTACCACGATGGGAGTCAAGTGGTAATCTTGTCGCGACGCTCGATGCGCTTTCGAAGCGCACGAGAAGTGTGCAAAAATTTTGTTGCACCGGATGCTCATGTTAGTGATCGGAACAAGCGCGGTGGTCGCTACCAGATTGAGTCGCTGGTAATCTCGTCGCACGACGATGGTCGGCATCTCGAGAAGCGCACGAAGTGTGCAAAAATTTTGTTGCACCCGATGCTCATGTTAGGTGACGGAGTGCGCGGTCGGTACCACGACCGAGTCATGGTAATCTCGCCGCACGCTCGATGCAGAACGGCGCCGGAAGCCGCACCAGAAGTGTGCAAAAAAAACTTTGTTGCGCCGGATGCTTATGTTAGGGTGACGGGAACAAGCGCATGGTCGCTACCACGATTGAGTCATTGGTAATCTCGTCACACGCTCGATGCACCCGCCGAGAAGCGCACGAAGTGTGTAAAAAATTTTGTTGCAAGGGATGCTCATGTTAGTGACGGAACAAGTGCGCGGTCGTTACCACGATGGAGTCGCTGGTAATCTCGCCGCACGCTCGATGCACGGCCTTTCGAAGCGCACGAAGTGCAAAAAATTTTGTTGTAACCGGATGCTCGCGTTAGGTGACGCGGGGCGCGCGTGGTCGCTACCACGATTGAGTTTGGTAATTGTCGACGCTCGATGCACGCATTCGATGCACGAGAAGTGTGCAAAAATTTTGTTGCACCGATGCCTTAAGTTGTGCATCGCGGAAAAACGCGTGGTCGTTAAGGGATGCTCGGGTAATCTTGCAAAAAAAACTTTATTGCGCCGGATGCTCATGTTAGGTGATCGCGAACAAGTGCGTGGTCGTTACCACGATTGAGTCAGTGGGTAATCTCGTCGCACGCTCGATGCACACGCTTTCTTGAAGAAGCGCACGAGAAGTGTGTAAAAAAATTTTGTTGCAAGGGATGCTCATGTTAGGTGACGGAACAAGTGCATGGTCGTTACCACGACCGGAGTCAGTGGTAATCTTGTCGATATTTCGATGCACGGCTTTTCGTGAAGCACACGAGAAGTGTGCAAAAATTTTGTTGCGCCGGATGCTCGCGTTAGGTGACGCGGGAACAAGCGCGTGGTCGTTACCACGATTGAGCCGTGGTAATCTCGCCGCATATTTGATGCACGGCTTTCCGTGAAGCGACCGAAGTGTGCAAAAAATTTTGTTGCACCGGATGCTCATGTTAGGTGACGTGGAACAAGTGCGCGGGTCGCTACCACGATTGAGTCGGGTGGTAATCTTGTCGCGACGCTCGATGCACAATTTCTGGAAGCTTACAGACGGAAGTGTGCAAAAAAATTTTGTTGCACCGGATGCTTATGTTAGGTGACGGAACAAGTGCATGGTCATTACCACGATTGAGTCGCTGGTAATCTTGTCGCACGCTCGATGCACCCGGCGAGAAGCGCACCAGAAGTGTGCAAAAAATTTTGTTGCACCCGGATGCTGGCGTTAGGTGACGCGGGAACAAGCGGCATGGTCGCTACCACGATTGGAGTCATGGTAATCTCGTCGCACGTTCGATGCATGGCTTTGAGGAATAAGAAGTGTGCAAAAATTTTTGTTGCACCCGATGCTCATGTTAGGTGACGGGAACAAGTGCGTGGTCGCTACCACGATGGGAGTCGCTGGTAATCTCGTCGCAGACGCTCGATGCACGGCTTTTTCGAGAAGCGCACACCAGAAGTGTGCAAAAATTTTGTTGCACCGGATGCTCATGTTAGGTGACGCGGAACAAGCGGTGGTCGCTACCACGATTGAGTCGGGTGGGTAATCTCGCCGCATCGCTTGATGCACGGCATTTCGAGAAGCGCACTGTGAAGTGTGCAAAAAAATTTTGTTGCACCGGATGCTCATGTTAGGTGACGGAACAAGTGCATGGTCGTTACCACGATTGGAGTCGGGTAATCTCGTCGCACGCTCGATGCACTCCGCCGGA
Organism: Chrysopogon serrulatus; assembly: GCA_015844335.1. Taxonomy (NCBI): domain Eukaryota; kingdom Viridiplantae; phylum Streptophyta; class Magnoliopsida; order Poales; family Poaceae; genus Chrysopogon; species Chrysopogon serrulatus. Next base: position 6,312 of record JADLZL010001134.1, read on the forward strand.
AGCGCACAGCGCAGAAGTGTGCAAAAAATTTTTGTTGCACCGGATGCTCATGTTAGGTGACGTGGAACAAGTGCGTGGTCGCTACCACGATTGGAGTCGTTGGTAATCTCGTCGCATATTTGATGCACGGTTTGAAGCGCACTGAAGTGTGCAAAAAAATTTTGTTGCACCGGATGCTCATGTTAGGTGACGGGAACGCGGGTCGTTACCACGATTGAGTCGCTGGTAATCTCGTCGCACGCTCGATGCATGGTTTTCGGAAGCGCACAAGAAGTGTGCAAAAAATTTTGTTGCACCGGATGCCTCATGTTAGGTGACGCGGAACAAGTGCATGGTCGTTACCACGCATTGAGTCGGGTGGTAATCTCGCCGCACGCTCGATGCACGGCTGGAAGCGCACGAAGTGTGCAAAAAAATTTTGTTGCGCCTAGATGCTCATGTTAGGTGACGGAACAAGCGCGTGGTCGCTACCACGATTGGAGTCAGCGGTAATCTTGTCGCGACGCTCGATGCATGGCTGGCCGGAAGCGCACCAGAAGTGTGGAAAAATTTTGTTGTAACCGGATGCTCATGTTAGGTGACGGAACAAGCGCATGGTCGTTACAACGATTGAGTCGCTGGTAATCTCGTCGCACGTTCGATGCACGGCTTTGAAGCCGAAACTAGAAGTGTGAAAAAAATTTTCTTGCATCGATGCTCATGTTAGGTGACATGGAACAAGCGCGTGGTCGTTACCACGATTGGAGTCGGGTGGTAATCTTGTCGCGACGCTCGATGCACGGATTTCGAAGTGTGCAAAAAATTTTGTTGCAACGGATGCTCATGATAGGTGACGGGAACAAGTGCGTGGTCGTTACCATGATTGAGTCGCTGGTAATCTCGTCGCGACGTTCAATGCACGGCTTTGGGAAGCGCACACGAAGTGTGCAAAAAATTTGGTGCACCGGATGCTCATGTTAGGTGATGAACAAGCGCGTGGTCGTTACCACGATTGGAGTCAAGTGGTAATCTTGTCGCACGCTCGATGCACGGCTTTCGAAAGAAGCGCATGAGAAGTGTGCAAAAAAATTTTGGTGCACCGGATGCTCATGTTAGGTGACGCGGAACAAGGCGTGGGTCGCTACCACGATTGAGTCGTGGGTAATCTTGTCGCACGCTCCGATGCACGGCTTTCGAGAAGCGCACGAGAAGTGTGCAAAAAAATTTTGTTGCAAGGATGCTCATGTTAGGTGACGTGGGAAGTGCGTGGTCGTTACCACGATTGAATCAGTGGTAATCTTGTCGACATTCGATGCATGGCCGGAAGCGCACGAGAAGTGTGCAAAAAATTTTGTTGCACGATGCTCATGTTAGGTGACGGAACAAGTGCATGGTCGGTACCACGAATTGAGTCAGTGGTAATCTCGTCGCGACTTAAGCGCGCGTTGCACCGACGGCGTTAGGTGACGAACAAGGGTAATCGCGCGCGGGTCGTTACCAATCTTGGTCGGCATGAGAAGTGTGCAAAAAAATTTTGTTGCAAGGGATGCTCATGTTAGGTGACGTGGAACAAGTGCGCGCGGGTCGTTACCACGCATTGAGTCGCTGGTAATCTTGTCGCACGCTCGATGCACAGCTCGAGAAGCGCACCCGAAGTGTGCAAAAATTTTGGTGCGCCGATGCTCATGTTAGGTGACGTGGGGCGCGTGGTCGCTACCACGATTGAAGTGGTAATCTTTTATTTGATGCACGGCTTCGAAGCGCAGAAGTGTGCAAAAAATTTTTGCGCAACCGGATGCTCATGTTAGGTGATCGGAAATGGTGCATGGTCTTACCACGATTGAGCAGTGGTAATCTCGTCGCACGCTCGATGCATGGCCGAGAAGCGCATAGACAAGAAGTGTGCAAAAAATTTTGTTGCACCGGATGCTCATGTTAGGTGACGGAACAAGCGCGCGGGTCGTTACCACGATTGAGTCGCCGGTAATCTCGTCCGCACGCTCGATGCACCATTGGAAGCGCACGAAGAAGTGTGCAAAAAAATTTTGTTGCACCGGATGCTCATGTTAGGTGATCGGAAAAAGTGGCATGGTCGTTACCACGATTGAGTCGGCGGGTAATCTCGTCGCATCGTTCGATGCACGGCTTTCGAGAAGCGCGACAAGAAGTGTGCAAAAAATTTTGTTGCAGGGATGCTCATGTTAGGTGACGTGGAACGCGTGGTCGTTACCACGATGGGAATCATCAGTGGTAATCTTGTCGCACGCTCGATGCATGGCACAGCTTTCGAAGCGCACGAGCAGTAAAAAAAAAATTTTGTTGCAACCGGATGCTCATGTTAGTGACGTGGAACAAGTGGCGTGGTCGCTACCACGATTGAGTCGGGCTGGTAATCTTGCCGCACGTTCGATGCACGGCATTCGGGAAGCGCGAGAAGTGTGCAAAAAAATTTTGTTGCACCGGATGCTCATGTTAGGTGACGCGGGAACAAGCGCGGGTCGCTACCACGATTGAGTCGGCTGGTAATCTCGTCGCGACGCCCGATGCACGGCTAAGTCGGAAGCGCACAGAAGTGTGTAAAAAATTTTATTGCGCCGGATGCTCATGTTAGGTGACGCGGGAACAAGTGAGTGGTCGTTACCACGATTGAGTCGGGTAATCTCGTCGCACGCTCGATGCACGGCTTTCGAGAAGCGCATTAGAAGTGTGCAAAAAATTTTGTTGCAAGGGATGCCTCATGTTAGGTGACGGAACAAGTGCATGGTCGCTACCACGACCGGAGTCGGGTGGTAATCTCGCCGCGACGCTCGATGCACGGCCGTGAAGCGCACGGTGAAGTGTGCAAAAATTTTGGTGCGCCGGATGCTCATGTTAGGTGACGCGGAACAAGCGCGGGTCGCTACCACGATTGAGTCGCTGGTAATCTCGCCGCATATTTGATGCACGGCTTTTGAGAAGCGCACGAGAAGTGTGCAAAAAATTTTGTTGCACCGGATGCTCATGTTAGGTGACATGGAACAAGTGCATGGTCGTTACCACGATTGAGTCAGTGGTAATCTTGTCGCATCGCTCGATGCACGGTTTTCGAGAAGCGCACGAGAAGTGTGCAAAAAAGTTTGTTGCACCGGATGCTCATGTTAGGTGACGCGGGAACAAGTGCGGTCGTTACCACGATTGAGCCGCTGGTAATCTTGTCGCACGCTCGATGCACTGGCCGCTGAAGCGCACGAGAAGAAGTGTGCAAAAAAAATTTTGTTGCAATCGGATGCTCATGTTAGGTGACGGGAACAAGTATGGTCGCTAGCACGATTGAGTCAAGTGGTAATCTCGCCGCACGCTCGATGCACGGGCTTTTCGAGAAGCGCACCGAGTGTGCAAAAAAAACTTTGTTGCGCCGGATGCTCATGTTAGGGTGACGCGGAACAAGTGGCATGGTCGTTACCATGATTGAGTTAGTGGTAATCTTGTCGACGCTCGATGCATGGCTTTCGAGAAGCGCCAGCGCGAAGTGTGCAAAAAAAATTTTGTTGCAAGGATGCTCGTTAGGTGACGCGGGAACAAGTGCATGGTCGCTACCACGATTGAGTCGCTGGTAATCTCGCCGCACGCTCGATGCACAGCTTTTGAGAAGCGCACGGTAGAAGTGTGCAAAAAATTTTGTTGCACCGGATGCCATGTTAGTGTGACGGAACAAGAGCATGGTCGCTACCACGATTGGAGTCGTTGGTAATCTTGTCGCACGCTCGATGCACGGATTTGGTGAAGCGCACGGTAGAAGTGTGGAAAAAATTTTGTTGCACCGGATGCTCATGTTAGGTGACGGAACAAGCGCGTGGTCGCTACCACGCGATTGAGTCGGTGGTAATCTCGCCGCAAGTTTGATGCACGGCTTTCGGGGAAGCGCACTTAGAAGTGTGCAAAAAAATTTTGTTGCACCGATGCCTGGGCGTTAGGTGACGTGGAACAAGTGCATGGTCGCTACCACGATTGGAGTCGTGGTAATCTTGTCGCACGCTCGATGCACAGCTTTCGAGAAGCGCACAAGAAGTGTGCAAAAAATTTTGTTGCACCGGATGCCTTATGTTAGGTGACGGAACAAGCGCGCGGGTCGCTACCACGATTGAGTCGGCGGGTAATCTCGCCGCAGACGCTCGATGCACGGCATTGAAGCGCACACGAGAAGTGTGCAAAAATTTTGTTGCAACCGGATGCTCATGTTAGGTGACGTGGAACAAGTGCGGGTCGCTACCACGATTGAGTCAGTGGTAATCTCGTCGCACGCTTGATGCACGGCTTTCTGAAGCGCACGAAGTGTGTAAAAAATTTTGTTGCACCGGATGCTCATGTTAGGTGACGGAACAAGTGCGCGGGTCGCTACCACGATTGGAGTCGCTGGTAATCTTGCCGCGACGCCGATGCACGGCTTTCGAAGCGCGACGAAGTGTGCAAAAAAATTTTGTTGCAGGGATGCTCATGTTAGGTGACGGAACAAGTGCGTGGTCGCTACTTACGATTGAGTCGGGCGGTAATCTTGCCGCACGTTCGAAAACTTTGGGAAGCACGGAAGTGTGCAAAAAATTTTGTTAGACCGATGCTCATGTTAGGTGACGATGAACAAGTGCGTGGTCGTTACCACGATTGAGTCGCGTGGTAATCTCGTCGCATATTTGATGACGGCTTTTGGAAGCGCACTGAAGTGTGCAAAAAAATTTTGTTGCACCGGATGCTGGCGTTAGGTGACATGGAACAAGTGCGTGGTCGTTACCACGATTGGAGTCGCGGGTAATCTCGCCGCACGCTCGATGCACGGCGCCGGGAAGCGCACGAAGAAGTGCAAAAAAATTTGTTGCACCGGATGCTCGTCGTTAGGTGACGTGGAACAAGAGCGTGGTCGCTACCACGAATTGGAGTCGGGTGGTAATCTTGTCGCATATTTGATGCACGGGCTTTCGAGAAGCGCACGAAGTGTGTGAAAAAAATTTTGTTGCAATCGGATGCTGGCGTTAGGTGACGTGGAAAAGCGCGTGGTCGCTACCACGATTGAGTCCGCGGTAATCTTCGTTGCAAGTTAACGCACGGTTTTGGGAAGCGCACGCAGAAGTGTGCAAAAAATTTTGTTGCATCGATGCTCATGTTAGGTGACGTGGAACAAGTGCGCGGGTCGTTACCATGATGGGAGTCAGTGGTAATCTTGTCGCACGCTCGATGCACAGCTTTCGGAAGCGCACGCAGAAGTGTGCAAAAAAAATTTTGTTGCACCGGATGCTCATGTTAGGTGACGTGGAACAAGCGCATGGTCGTTACCACGATTGAGTCGGTAATCTCGCCGCACGCTCGATGCACGGGATTCGAGAAGCGCATGAGAAGTGTGCAAAAAAATTTTGTTGCACCGGATGCCTGCGTTAGGTGACGGGAACAAGTGCATGGTCGTTACCACGATTGAGTTATGGTAATCTCGCCGCATATTTGATGCATGGCTTGGTGAAGCGCACAGAAGTGTGCAAAAAATTTTGTTGCACCGGATGCCTGCGTTAGGTGACGTGGAACAAGTGCATGGTCGTTACCACGATTGAGTCAGTGGTAATCTGTCGCACGCTCGATGCACGGCTTTCGAGAAGCGCGACAAGAAGTGTGCAAAAAATTTTGTTGCACCGATGCTCATGTTAGGTGACGTGGAAGTGCGTGGTCGTTACCACGATGGAGTCGCTGGTAATCTTGTCGCACGCTCGATGCACGGCATGGGTGAAGCGCACTAGAAGTGTGCAAAAAAATTTTGTTGCACCGATGCTCATGTTAGGTGACGCGGAAAAGCGCATGGTCGCTACCACGATTGAGTCAAGTGGTAATCTTGTCGCACGCTCGATGCACGGCTGAGAAGCGCTTTTTTTGAGAAGTGTGCAAAAAATTTTGTTGCACCTGATGCTCATGTTAGGTGACGGAAAAGCGCATGGTCGCTACCACGATTGAGTCTGGTAATCTCGTCCGACGCTCGATGCACGGCTTGCCGAAGCGCTTGAGAAGTGTGCAAAAAAATTTTGTTGCACCGGATGCTCATGTTAGGTGACGACGGAACGCGCGCATGGTCGTTACCACGATTGAGTGGGCTGGTAATCTCGCCGCACGCTCGATGCACTGCCGAGAAGCGCATTGGCGAAGTGTGCAAAAAAATTTTGTTGCACCCGATGCTCATGTTAGGTGACATGGAACAAGCGCGTGGTCGTTACCACGATTGAGTTAGTGGTAATCTCGTCGCACGCTCGATGCATGGCTTTGAGGAAGCGCATGAGAAGTGTGCAAAAAATTTTGTTGCACCGGATGCCCGCGTTAGGTGACGCGGAACAAGCGCGTGGTCGCTACCACGATTGAGTCAAGTGGTAATCTCGTCGCACGTTCGGATGCACCCAAGCCGAGAAGCGCATGAGAAGTGTGCAAAAAAATTTGTTGCACCGGATGCTCATGTTAGGTGATGCGGATGGCGCGTGGTCGCTACCACGATTGAGTCGTGGTAATCTCGTCGCACGCTCGATGCACGGCATTCGGAAGCGCACGAGAAGTGTGCAAAAAATTTTGTTGTAACCGGATGCCTCATGTTAGGTGACGTGGAACAAGCGCGTGGTCGCTACCACGATTGGGAGTCATGGTAATCTCGCCGCAGACGTTCGATGCACGGTGCGCCGGTGAAGCGCACGAGAAGTGTGCAAAAAATTTTGTTGCACCGATGCTCATGTTAGGTGACGGGAACAAGTGCATGGTCGCTACCACGATGGGGAGTCAATGGTAATCTTGTCGCACGCTCGATGCACGGCTGGCGGGAAGCGCACGAGAAGTGTGCAAAAAATTTTGTTGCACCGGATGCTCATGTTAGGTGACGTGGAAGTGCGCGTGGTCGCTACCACGATTGAGTAGTGGTAATCTCGCCGCACGCTCGATGCACGGCATTCGAGAAGCGCACGAAGTGTGCAAAAAAATTTTCTTGCACCGATGCTCATGTTAGGTGACGGAACAAGCGCGTGGTCGTTACCACGATTGGAGTCTTGTCGCATCGCTCGCTGGTAATCTTTGCGAGAAGTGTGCAAAAAAATTTTGTTGCGCGGGATGCTCATGTTCGGTGATCGGAACGCGCGTGGTCGTTACCACGATCGAGTCGGTGGTAATCTTCGTCGCACGCTCGATGGCTTTCGAGAAGCGCACGAGAAGTGTGCAAAAAAAATTTTGTTGCAAGGGATGCTCATGTTAGGTGACGGGAATGCGTATGGTCGCTACCACGATTGAGTCGAGTGGTAATCTCGCCGCACGCTCGATGCACCGGCCAGGAAGCACACGAAGTGTGCAAAAATTTTGTGCGCCGGATGCTCATGTTAGGTGACGTGGAACAAGTGCGTGGTCGCTACCACGATTTGAGTCAGTGTGGTAATCTCGTCGCATATTTGATGCATCGCGCCGAGAAGCGCACAGAAGTGTGCAAAAAAAAATTTTGTTGCACCGGATGCTCATGTTAGGTGACGGAACAAGTGCATCGTCGTTACCACGATTGAGTTAGTGGTAATCTTGTCGCACGCTCGATGCACGGCTTTCGGTGAAGCGCACAAGAAGTGTGCAAAAAAAGTTTGTTGCACCGGATGCTCATGTTAGGTGACGTGGAACAAGCGGGCGTGGTCGTTACCACGATTGAGTCAAGTGGTAATCTTGTCGCACGCTCGATGCACGCCTTCGAAGCGCATGAGAAGTGTGCAAAAAATTTTGTTGCACCGGATGCTTATGTTAGGTGACGTGGAACAAGTGCATGGTCGTTACCACGATTGAGTCGGGTGGTAATCTCGCCGCACGCTCGATGCACGGCTTTTCGAAGCGCACCAGAAGTGTGCAAAAAACTTTATTGCACCGGATGCTCATGTTAGGTGACGCGGGAACAAGTGCGTGGTCGCTACCACGATTGAGTTAGTGGTAATCTCGTCGCACGCTCGATGCATGGCTTTCGAGAAGCGCACTAGAAGTGTGCAAAAAAAATTTTGTTGCACAGGATGCTCATGTTAGGTGACGGAACAAGCGGCGTGGTCGTTACCACGATTGAGTCGCTGGTAATCTCGCCGCATATTTGATCGAGAAGCGCACCGTGAAGTGTGCAAAAAAATTTTGTTGCACCGGATGCTCATGTTAGGTGACGTGGAACAAGTGCATCGTCGTTACCACGATTGAGTCGGGTGGTAATCTTGTCGCACGCTCGATGCACGGCTTTCGAGAAGCGACAAGAAGTGTGCAAAAAGTTTGTTGCAATCGATGCTCATGTTAGGTGACGGAACAAGTGCGTGGTCGTTACCACGATTGAGTCGGGTGGTAATCTTGTCGCACGCTCGATGCACGCATTCGAAGCGCACGAGAAGTGTGCAAAAAATTTTGTTGCACCGGATGCTCATGTTAGGTGATCGGAACAAGCGGGCGTGGTCGTTACCACGATTGAGTCGTGGTAATCTTGTCGCACGCTCGATGCACGGCTGGAAGCGCACCGAAGTGTGCAAAAACTTTGGTGCGCCGGATGCTCATGTTAGGTGACATGGAACGCGCGTGGTCGTTACCACGATTGAGTCGGTAATCTTGTCGCACGCTCGATGCACGGCCGGCGAGAAGCGCACGAGAGTGCAAAAAAAATTTTGTTGCAAGGGGATGCTCATGTTAGGTGACGGAACAAGTGGATGGTCGCTACCACGACCGGAGTCGCTGGTAATCTCGTCGCACGCTCGATGCACGGCTTTCGTGAAGCCGCACGAAGTGTGCAAAAAAATTTTGTTGCAAGGGATGCTCATGTTAGGTGACGTGGAACAAGTGTATGGTCGTTACCACGACCGGAGTCGTGGTAATCTTTGTCGCACGCTCGAAAAACTTTCGTGAAGCACACGAGAAGTGTGCAAAAAATTTTGCTGCGCCGGATGCTCATGTTAGGTGACGACGGAAAGTGCGTGGTCGCTACCACGATTGGAGTCAGTGGTAATCTCGCCGCATATTTGATGCACCTTTCGAGAAGCGCACCGTGGTGTGCAAAAAAATTTTGTTGCACCGGATGCTCATGTTAGGTGACGCGGGAACAAGTGCATCGCCGCTACCACGATTGAGTCAAGTGGTAATCTTGTCGCACGCTCGATGCACGGCTTTCGAGAAGCGCACAAGAAGTGTGCAAAAAAGTTTGTTGCACCGGATGCTCATGTTAGGTGACGCGGAAATGGCGCGGTCGCTACCACGATTGAGTCGGGCGGTAATCTTGTCGCACGCTCGATGCACGCCTTTCGGAAGCGCACGAGAAGTGTGCAAAAAATTTTGTTGCACCGATGCTTATGTTAGGTGACGGGACAAGCGCATGGTCGTTACCACGATTGAGTCGCTGGTAATCTCGCCGCATATTTGATGCACGGCTTTTCGAGAAGCGCACCGAAGTGTGCAAAAAATTTTGTTGCAACCGGATGCTCATGTTAGGTGACGGGAACAAGTGCGTGGTCGTTACCACGATTGGAGTCGCTGGTAATCTTGTCGCGACGCTCGATGCATGGCTTTCGAGAAGCGCACAAGAAGTGTGCAAAAAAAGTTTGTTGCACCGATGCTCATGTTAGGTGACGCGGAACAAGTGCGCGTGGTCGCTACCACGATTGAGTCGTGGTAATCTTGTCGCACGCTCGATGCACCAATTCGGAAGCGCGCACGAAGTGTGCAAAAAATTTTGTTGCACCGGATGCTCATGTTAGGTGACGGAACAAGCGGGCGTGGTCGCTACCACGATTGGAGTCGTGGTAATCTTGTCGCACGCTCGATGCACGGGCGGGAAGCGCACCGAAGTGTGCAAAAACTTTGGTGCGCCGGATGCTCATGTTAGGTGATCGGAACAAGTGCGTGGTCGCTACCACGATTGGAGTCGGTGGTAATCTTGTCGCGACGCTCGATGCACGGCTTTCGAGAAGCGCATGAGAAGTGTGCAAAAAAAAAAATTTTGTTGCAAGGGATGCTCATGTTAGGTGACGGAACAAGTGCATGGTCGTTACCACGACCGGAGTCGCTGGTAATCTCGTCGCACGCTCGATGCACGCTTTGTGAAGCGCACGAGAAGTGTGCAAAAAATTTTGTTGCAAGGGATGCCTCATGTTAGGTGACGTGGAACAAGTGTATGGTCGCTACCACGATTGAGTCGGTAATCTCGCCGCACGCTCGATGCATCTGCTGTGAAGCACGATGAAGTGTGCAAAAAAAATTTTGCGCGCCGGATGCTCATGTTAGGTGACGTGGAAAAGTGCGTGGTCGTTACCACGCATTGGAGTCAAGTGGTAATCTCGCCGCATATTTGATGCACAAGCCGAGAAGCGCAAGACTGGTGTGCAAAAAAATTTTGTTGCACCGGATGCTCATGTTAGGTGACGTGGAACAAGTGCATCGTCGCTACCACGATTGAGTCATGGTAATCTTGTCGCACGCTCGATGCACGGCTTTTCGAGAAGCGCACAAGAAGTGTGCAAAAAAAAAGTTTGTTGCACGGGATGCTCATGTTAGGTGACGTGGAACAAGTGCGTGGTCGCTACCACGATTGAGTCAGTGGTAATCTTGTCGCACGCTCGATGCACGCCTTCTGAAGCGCACGAGAAGTGTGCAAAAAATTTTGTTGCACCGGATGCTTATGTTAGGTGACGTGGAAAAGTGCATGGTCGCTACCACGATTGAGTCAGTGGTAACTGCCGCACGCTCGATGCACCGGTTTTTCGAGAAGCGCATGGTAAGTGTGCAAAAAACTTTATTGCACCGGATGCTCATGTTAGGTGATCGGGAACAAGCGCGTGGTCGTTACCACGATTGAGCAGTGGTAATCTCGCCGCATGCTCGATGCATGGCTTTCGAGAAGCGCATGAGAAGTGTGCAAAAAAATTTTGTTGCAACAGTGATGCCATGTTAGGTGACGATGGAACGCGCGTGGTCGCTACCACGATTGAGTCAAGTGGTAATCTCGCCGCACGCTCGATGCACCCGCTTCCGAAGTGCACGAAGTGTGCAAAAAATTTTGTTGCACCGGATGCTCATGTTAGGTGACATGGAACAAGGGCGTGGTCGTTACCACTATTGAGTCGGGTGGTAATCTCGTCGCACGCTCGATGCACGGCTTTTCGAGAAGCGCACAGAAGTGTGCAAAAAATTTTTTGCGCCGATGCTCATGTTAGGTGACGTGGAACAAGAGCGTGGTCGCTACCACGATTGAGTCGTGGTAATCTTGTCGCACGCTCGATGCACGGCTTTCGAGAAGCGCACGAGAAGTGTGGAAAAAAAAGTTTATTGCAACCGGATGCTCATGTTAGGTGACGCGAACAAGCGCGTGGTCGCTACCACGATTGGAGTCGGTGGTAATCTCGCTGTAAAGTTCAATGCACGGCTTTGAGGAAGCGCACGAAGAAGTGTGCAAAAAAAATTATCTTGCATCGATGCTCATGTTAGGTGTGACGGAACAAGCGCGCGTGGTCGCTACCACGATTGGGAGTCGGGTGGTAATCTTGTCGCACGCTCGATGCACGCTTTCGGGAAGCGCACGAGAAGTGTGCAAAAAAATTTTGTTGCAACCGGATGCTCATGTTAGGTGATGTGGAAGCGCGTGGTCGCTACCACGATTGAGTCGTGGTAATCTCGCCGCACGATCGATGCACGGCATTCGAGAAGCGCACGAGAAGTGTGCAAAAAAAAAATTTGTTGCACCGGATGCTCATGTTAGGTGACGGAACAAGCGCGCTTGTCGCTACCACGATTGGAGTTAGTGGTAATCTCGCCGCACGCTCGATGCACCTTGCCGGAAGCGCACTGTGGTGTGCAAAAAACTTTGTGCGCCGGATGCTCATGTTAGGTGACGGAACAAGTGCATGGTCGTTACCACGATTGGGGTCAAGTGGGTAATCTTGTCGCACGCTCGATGCACGGCTTTGAAGAAGCGCACGAGAAGTGTGTCAAAAAATTTTGTTGCAAGGGATGCTCATGTTAGGTGACGGAACAAGTGCATGGTCGCTACCACGACTGGAGTCGCTGGTAATCTCGCCGCACGCTCGATGTAACGGCTTTCGTGAAGCGCACGAGAAGTGTGCAAAAAATTTTGCGCGCTGGATGCTCATGTTAGGTGACGGGAACAAGCGCGTGGTCGCTACCACGATTGAGTCGTTGGTAATCTCGTCGCACGCTCGATGCACCCGCCGGAAGCGCACATGAAGTGTGCAAAAAATTTTTTGCGCCGGATGCTCATGTTAGTGACATGGAAAAGCGCGTGGTCGTTACCACGATTGAGTCAAGGGTAATCTCGCCGCACGCTCGATGCACGGCTGGAAGTGCACGAGATGTGTGCAAAAAATTTTGCGCGCCGGATGCTCATGTTAGGTGACGGGGAACAAGTGCGTGGTCGCTACCACGATTGAGTCGCTGGTAATCTCGTCGCACGCTCGATGCACGGCCGGAAGTGCACCAGATGTGTGCAAAAAATTTTGTGCGCCAGATGCTCATGTTAGGTGACGGAACAAGTGCATCGCCGTTACCACGATTGAGTCAAGTGGTAATCTTGTCGCACGCTCGATGCACGGCTTTCGAGAAGCGCGACGAGAAGTGTGCAAAAAAAAAGTTTGTTGCAACCGGATGCTCATGTTAGGTGACGCTGAACAAGCGCGTGGTCGTTACCACGATTGAGTCGTTGGTAATCTCGCCGCACGCTCGATGCACGGCTTTGAGGAAGCGCACGAGAAGTGTGCAAAAAAATTTTCTTTGCCCCGGATGCTCATGTTAGGTGACGTGGAACAAGTGCATGGTCGTTACCACGATGGGAGTCGCTGGTAATCTTGTCGCACGCTCGATGCACGCTTTCTGAAGCGAGACGAGAAGTGTGCAAAAAAAATTTTGTTGCACCGGATGCTCATGTTAGGTGACATGGAACAAGTGCGTGGTCGTTACCACGATTGAGGCAAGTGGTAATCTCGTCGCACGCTCGATGCACGGCCGAGAAGCGCATGAGAAGTGTACAAAATAATTTTGTTGCCCCGGATGCTCAAAGTTAGGTGATGTGGAACAAGTGTGTGCAAAACAATTTTGTTGCAATCGATGCTCATGTTAGTTGACGTGGAACAAGCGCGTGGTCTTTACCGTGATTGAGTCGCTGGTAATCTCGTCGCACGCTCGATGCACGGCTTTTCGGAAGCGCACTAGAAGTGTGCAAAACAAATTTGTTGCACCGGATGCTCATGTTAGGTGACGGCAACAAGTGAGTGGTCGTTACCACGATTGAGTCAGTGGTAATCTCGTCGCACGCTCGATGCACGGCTTTTTTCGAGAAGCGCACGAAGTGTGCAAAAAATTTTGTTGCACCGGATGCTCATGTTAGGTGACGTGGAACAACCGCGTGGTCGCTACTCATGATTGAGTCAGTGGTAATCTCATCGCACGCTCGATGCACGGCGGAAGCGCGAGAAGTGTGCAAAAAATATTGGTGCGCCGGATGCTCATGTTACGCGACGGAACAATGGCGTGGTCGTTACCACGATTGAGTCGGGTGGTAATCTCATCGCACGCTCGATGCACGGCTTTCGGAAGCGCACGAGAAGTGTGCAAAAAAATTTTGTTGCACGGATGCTCATCATAGGTGATGTGGAACAAGCGCGTGGTCGTTACCACGATTGAGTCGCGGTAATCTCGCCGCACGCTCGATGCATGACTTTTCGAGAAGCGCACCGTAAGTGTGCAAAAAAATTTTGTTGCACCGGATGCTCATGATAGGTGACGTGGAACAAGTGCGTGGTCGCTACCACGATTGAGTCAGTGGTAGTCTCATCGCTGCTGCTCGATGCACGGCCGGAAGCGCCGCACTAGAAGTGTGCAAAAAAATTTTGTTGCACCGGATGCTCATGTTAGGTGACGTGGAACAACTATGTGGTCGTTACCATGATTGGACTGGTAATCTCGCCACACGCTCGATGCACGGCTGGAAGCACACTAGAAGTATGCAAAAACAAATTTGTTGTAACCGGATGCCTCATGTTAGGTGACGTGGAACAAGTGCGTGGTCGCTACCACGATTGAGTCGCTGGTAATCTCGTCGCCCGCTTGATGCACGGCCGAGAAGCGCACAAGAAGTGTGCAGAAAAATATTGGTGCACCGGATGCTCATGTTAGGTGACGGAACAAGTGCGTGGTCGCTACCATGATTGAGTCGCTGGTAATCTCGCCGCACGCTTGATGCACGGCTGAAGCGCACAGTAAGTGTGCAAAACAATTTTGTTGCAATCGGATGCTCATGTTAGTTGACGCGGAACAACCGCGTGGTCGCTACCATGATTGGAGTCAGTGGTAATCTCGTCGCACGCTCGATGCACGGCTTTCGTGAAGCGCACTAGAAGTGTGCAAAACAAATTTGTTGCACCAGATGCTCATGTTAGGTGACGGAACAAGTGAGTGGTCGTTACCACGATTGAGTCGGCTGGTAATCTCATCGCACGCTCGATGCACAGCTTTTTCGAGAAGCGCACAGAAGTGTGCAGAAAAAATTTTGTTGCAATCGGATGCTCATGTTAGGTGACGTGGAACAAGCGCGTGGTCGCTACCATGATTGGAGTCCGTGGTAATCTCATCGTGACGCTCGATGCACGGCCGCGGAAGCGCACGAAGAAGTGTGAAAAAAAATTTTGGCGCCCGGATGCTCATGTTAGGTGACGTGGAATGTGCGTGGTCGCTACCACGATTGAGTCGTTGGTAATCTCGCCGCACGCTCGATGCACGGCCGGAAGCGCACGCAGAAGTGTGCAAAAAATATTGGTGCACCGGATGCTCATGTTACGTGACGGAACAACTGCATGGTCGTTACCTCGATTGGAGTCAGTGGTAATCTCATCGCACGCTCGATGCACGGCTTTCGGAAGTTTAACGAAGTGTGCAAAAAAAATTTTGGTGCACCGGATGCTCATGTTAGGTGATGTGGAACAAGTGCGTGTCGCTGGTAATCTCATCGCATGTTCGATGCACGGATCCGAGAAGCACACCAAAAGTGTGCAAAAAAAAATTTTGTTGCACCGGATGCTCATCATAGGTGATGTGGAATAAGTGCGTGGTCGTTACCACGATTGAGTCGTGGTAATCTCGTCGCACGCTCGATGCATGGCTTTTCGAGAAGCGCACTTAAGTGTGCAAAAAATTTTGTTGCACCGGATGCTCGCGATAGGTGACGCGGAATGCGCGTGGTCGTTACCACGATTGAGTCAGTGGTAATCTCATCGCTGCTCGATGCACGGCTTTTCTGGAAGCGCACCAGAAGTGTGCAAAAAATTTTTGTTGCAACCGATGCTCATGTTAGGTGACGTGGAACAACCGCGGTGGTCGCTACCATGATTGGAGTCGGCGGTAATCTCGTCACACGCTCGATGCACGGTTTTTCGGAAGCACACTAGAAGTGTGCAAAACAAATTTGTTGCACCGGATGCTCTGCTAGGTGACGCGGAACAAGCGCGTGGTCGTTACACGATTGGAGTCGGGTGGTAATCTCGCCGCACGCTTGATGCACGGTTTTCGGAGAAGCCCACAAGAAGTGTGCAAAAAAATATTGGTGCACCGGATGCTCATGTTAGGTGACGTGGAACAAGTGCTTGGTCGTTACCATGATTGAGTCGCTGGTAATCTCGCCGCACGCTTGATGCACGGCCGGAAGCGCACTGTAAGTGTGCAAAACAATTTTGTTGCAACCGATGCTCATGTTAGTTGACGGAACAACCGCGTGGTCGCTACCATGATTGGAGTCGTGGTAATCTCGCCGCACGCCGATGCACGGCTTTCGTGAAGCGCACTAGAAGTGTGCAAAACAAATTTGTTGCACCAGATGCTCATGTTAGGTGACGCGGAACAAGTGAGTGGTCGTTACCACGATTGGAGTCGTGGTAATCTCATCGCAGACGCTCGATGCACAGCTTTTCGTGAAGCGCACGAGAAGTGTGCGTAAAAATTTTGTTGCACCGGATGCTCATGTTAGGTGACGGGAACAAGCGCGTGGTCGTTACCATGATTGGAGTCTGTGGTAATCTCATCGTGACGCTCGATGCAACGGCTTTCGTGAAGCGCACGAGAAGTGTGAAAAAAATTTTGGCGCCCGGATGCTCATGTTAGGTGACGTGGAACAGGTGCGTGGTCGTTACCACGATTGGAGTCGCTGGTAATCTCGCCGCACGCTCGATGCACGGCTTCGGGAAGCGCACGAGAAGTGTGCAAAAAATATTGGTGCAATCGGATGCTCATGTTACGGACGGAACAACTGCATGGTCGTTACCTCGATTGAGTCGTGGTAATCTCATCGCACGCTCGATGCACGGCCGGAAGTTTAACGAGAAGTGTGCAAAAAAATTTTGGTGCACCGGATGCTCATGTTAGGTGATGTGGGAACAAGTGCGTGTCGCTGGTAATCTCATCGCATGTTCGATGCACGGATCCGAGAAGCACACCAAAAGTGTGCAAAAAAAATTTTGTTGCACCGGATGCTCATCATAGGTGATGTGGAATAAGTGCGTGGTCGTTACCACGATTGAGTCGGTGGTAATCTCGTCGCACGCTCGATGCATGGCTTTCGAGAAGCGCACCAGAAGTGTGCAAAAAATTTTGTTGCACCGGATGCTCATGATAGGTGACGGAAAAGTGCGTGGTCGTTACCACGATTGAGTCGCTGGTAATCTCATCGCTGCTGCTCGATGCACTCGGCCGAAGCGCACTAGAAGTGTGCAAAAAATTTTTGTTGCACCGGATGCTCATGTTAGGTGACGGAACAACCGCGGTGGTCGCTACCATGATTGAGTCGCTGGTAATCTCGTCACACGCTCGATGCACGGGGAAGCACACTAGAAGTGTGCAAAACAAATTTGTTGCAATCGATGCTCAAGTTAGGTGACGGAACAAGCGCGTGGTCGTTACACGATTGGAGTCGTGGTAATCTCGCCGCACGCTTGATGCACGGTTTTCGAGAAGCCCACAAGAAGTGTGCAGAAAAATATTGGTGCAACCGGATGCTCATGTTAGGTGACGGAACAAGTGCTTGGTCGTTACCATGATTGAGTCGCTGGTAATCTCGCCGCACGCTTGATGCACGGCTTTCGGGAAGCGCACAGAAGTGTGCAAAACAATTTTGTTGCACCGGATGCTCTTGTTAGTTGACGGAACAACCGCGTGGTCGTTACCATGATTGGAGTCGGGTGGTAATCTCGCCGCACGCTCGATGCACGGCTTTTCGTGAAGCGCACTAGAAGTGTGCAAAACAAATTTGTTGCACCAGATGCTCATGTTAGGTGACGTGGAACAAGTGAGTGGTCGTTACCCCGATTGAGTCGGGCTGGTAATCTCATCGCACGCTCGATGCACGCGCTTTCGAGAAGCGCACGCAGAAGTGTGCAGAAAAATTTTGTTGCACCGGATGCTCATGTTAGGTGACGCGGAACAAGTGCGTGGTCGTTACCATGATTGAGTCTGTGGTAATCTCATCGCACGCTCGATGCACGGCTTTCGCGGAAGCGCACGAGAAGTGTGAAAAAAAATTTTGGCGCCCCGGATGCTCATGTTAGGTGACGGAACAGGTGCGTGGTCGTTACCACGATTGAGTCGGGTGGTAATCTCGCCGCACGCTCGATGCACGGCTTTCGGGAAGCGCACGAGAAGTGTGCAAAAAATATTGGTGCACCGGATGCTCATGTTACGCGGACGGAACAACCGCATGGTCGTTACCTCGATTGAGTCGCTGGTAATCTCATCGCACGCTCGATGCACGGCTTTCGGAAGTTTAACGAAGTGCAAAAAAAAATTTTGGTGCACCGGATGCTCATGTTAGGTGATGTGGAACAAGTGCGTGTCGCTGGTAATCTCATCGCATGTTCGATGCACGGATCCGAGAAGCACACCAAAAGTGTGCAAAAAAAATTTTGTTGCACCGGATGCTCATCATAGGTGATGTGGAATAAGTGCGTGGTCGTTACCAACATTGAGTCGCTGGTAATCTCGCCGCACGCTCGATGCATGGTTTTCGAGAAGCGCACCGTGGCGTGCAAAAAATTTTGTTGCACCGGATGCTCATGATAGGTGACGGAACAAGCGCGTGGTCGCTACCACGATTGAGAGTCTGGTAATCTCATCGCCGCTCGATGCACGGCTTTCGGAAGCGCACTCAGAAGTGTGCAAAAAATTTTTGTTGCACCGGATGCTCATGTTAGGTGATCGGAACAACCGTGGTGGTCGCTACCATGATTGAGTCGGTGGTAATCTCGCCACACGCTCGATGCACGGCGGGAAGCACACTAGAAGTGTGCAAAACAAATTTGTTGCAATCGATGCCTGTTAGGTGACGTGGAACAAGTGCGTGGTCGTTACACGATTGGAGTCAAGTGGTAATCTCGCCGCACGCTTGATGCACGGTTTTCGAGAAGCCCACAAGAAGTGTGCAGAAAAATATTGGTGCACCGGATGCTCATGTTAGGTGACGTGGAACAAGTGCTTGGTCGCTACCATGATTGAGTCAGTGGTAATCTCGCCGCACGCTTGATGCACGGCCGGAAGCGCACCGTAAGTGTGCAAAACAATTTTGTTGCAATCGATGCTCATGTTAGTTGACGGAACAACCGCGTGGTCGCTACCATGATTGGAGTCGCTGGTAATCTCGCCGCACGCTCGATGCACGGCCGGAAGCGCACTAGAAGTGTGCAAAAACAAATTTGTCGCACCGGATGCTCATGTTAGGTGACGGAGAAAGTGAGTGGTCGTTACTACGATTGAGTCAATGGTAATCTCATCGCACGCTCGATGCATGTTTTTTCGAGAAGCGCACGGACGAAGTGTGCGTAAAAAATTTTGTTGCAACCGGATGCTCATGTTAGGTGACGTGGAACAAGCGCGTGGTCGTTACCATGATTGAGTCGGGCTGGTAATCTCATCGCACGCTGATGCACGGCTGCGGAAGCGCACGAGAAGTGTGCAAAAAAAATTTTGGTGCCCCGGATGCTCATGTTAGGTGACGTGGAACAGGTGCGTGGTCGTTACCACGATTGAGTCGGGTGGTAATCTCGTCGCACGCTCGATGCACGGCCGGAAGCGCACGAGAAGTGTGCAAAAAAATATTGGTGCACCGGATGCTCATGTTACGCGGACGGAACAACCGCGTGGTCGTTACCACGATTGAGTCGGGGTAATCTCATCGCACGCTCGATGCACGGTTTTTCGAGAAGCGCACAAGAAGTGTGCGCAAAAATATTGGTACACCGGATGCTCATGTTAGGTGATGTGGAACAAGCGCGTGGTCATTACCACGATTGAGGAGTGGTAATCTCGCCGCACGCTCGATGCATGGTTTTCAAGAAGCGCACCAGAAGTGTGCAAAAAATTTTGTTGCAATCGATGCTCATGATAGGTGACGGAACAAGCGCGTGGTCGTTACCACGATTGGAGCCGTGGTAATCTCGCCGCACGCTCGATGCACGGCTTTCGGAAGCGCAGACAGAAGTGTGCAAAAAAAATATTGGTGCACCGGATGCTCATGTTACGGACGGAACAACCGCATGGTCGTTACCTCGATTGAGTCGGGCGGTAATCTCATCGCACGCTCGATGCACGGATCCGGAGAAGCACACCAAAAGTGTGCAAAAAATTTTGTTGCACCGGATGCTCATCATAGGTGATGTGGAATAAGTGCGTGGTCGTTACCACGATTAGAGTCGGGTGGTAATCTCGTCGCACGCTCGATGCATGGCTTTCGAGAAGCGCGCATTTTAAGGGTGCAAAAAAATTTTGTTGCACCGGATGCTCATGATAGGTGACGTGAAAAGTGCGCGGTCGTTACCAAGATTGAGTCGGGCTGGTAATCTCGCCGCACGCTCGATGCACGGCTTTCGAGAAGCGCACGAGAAGTGTGAAAAAAAATTTGGTGCGCCAGATGCTCATGTTAGGTGACGCGGGAACAAGAGCGTGGTCGCTACCACGATTGAGTCTGCGGGTAATCTTGTCGCACGCTCGATGCACGGCTTTCGGAGAAGCGCACGAAGTGTGGAAAAAAGTTTGTTGCACCGGATGCTCATGTTAGGTGACGCGGAACAAGCGCGTGGTCGTTACCATGATTAGAGTCGTGGTAATCTCGCCGCACGCTCGATGCACCGGCCGAGAAGCACACGCAGAAGTGTGAAAAAATTTTGGTGCGCCCGATGCTCATGTTAGGTGACGTGGAACAAGAGCGTGGTCGCTACCACGATTGAGTCCGTGGTAATCTTGTCGCACGCTCGATGCACGGCTTTCGAGAAGCGCACGAGAAGTGTGGAAAAAAAGTTTGTTGCACCGGATGCTCATGTTAGGTGACGCGAACAAGCGCGTGGTCGTTACCACGATTGAGCCAGTGGTAATCTCGTTGTAAAGTTCAATGCACGCTTTGAGGAAGCCGCAGAAGTGTGCAAAAAAAAAAATTATCTTGCATCGATGCTCATGTTAGGTGACGGAACAAGTGCGTGGTCGCTACCACGATGGGAGTCGCTGGTAATCTTGTCGCACGCTCGATGCACGTCAAATTTCGGGAAGCGCACGAAGTGTGCAAAAAACTTTGTTGCACCGGATGCTCATGTTAGGTGACGTGGAGCAAGTGCGTGGTCGTTACCACGATTGGAGTCGGTGGTAATCTCGCCGCACGCTCGATGCACGGCTGGAAGCGCACCGAAGTGTGCAAAAAACTTTGCGCCGGATGCTCATGTTAGGTGACGCGGGAACAAGTGCGTGGTCGCTACCACGATTGAGTCGTGTGGTAATCTCGTCCGCACGCTCGATGCACGGCTTTCGAGAAGCGCACGAGAAGTGTAAAAAAATTTTGTTGCAAGGGATGCTCATGTTAGGTGACGTGGAACAAGCGCGTGGTCGTTACCACGATGGGAATCGTGGCAATCTTGTCGCACATTCGATGCATGCTTTCGGGAAGCGCACGAAGTGTGCAAAAAAAATTTTGTTGCACCGGATGCTCATGTTAGGTGACGTGGAACAAGTGCGTGGTTGTTACCACGATTGAGTCGGGCGGTAATCTCGCCGCACGCTTGATGCACGGTTTTCGAGAAGCGCACAAGAAGTGTGCGTAAAAAAATATTGGTGCACCGGATGCTCATGTTAGGTGACGGGAACAAGTGCTTGGTCGTTACCATGATTGGAGTCGGTGGTAATCTCGCCGCACGCTTGATGCACGGCTTTCTGAAGCGCACCAGAAGTGTGCAAAACAATTTTGTTGCAACCGGATGCTCATGTTAGTTGATCGGAACAACCGCGCGTGGTCGCTACTCATGATTGAGTCGGTGGGTAATCTCGTCGCACGCTCGATGCACGGCTTTGGAAGCGCACTAGAAGTGTGCAAAACAAATTTGTTGCACCGATGCTCATGTTAGGTGACGCGGAACAAGTGAGTGGTCGTTACCACGATTGAGTCAGTGGTAATCTCATCGCACGCTCGATGCACAGCTTTCGAGAAGCGCACGAGAAGTGTGCGTAAAAATTTTGTTGCACCCGATGCTCATGTTAGGTGACGGGGAACAAGCGCGTGGTCGTTACCATGATTGAGTCGGGTGGTAATCTCATCAGACGCTGATGCACGGCTTGCGGAAGCGCACGAGAAGTGTGCAAAAAATTTTGGTGCCCCGGATGCTCATGTTAGGTGACGTGGAACAGGTGCGTGGTCGTTACCACGATTGAGTCGCTGGTAATCTCGTCGCACATTCGATGCACGGCTTTTCGGAAGCGCACGAGAAGTGTGCAAAAAAATTTTGGTACAACCGGATGCTCATGTTAGGTGATGTGAACAAGCGCGTGGTCATTACCACGATTGAGTCAGTGGTAATCTCTGCCGCACGCTCGATGCATGGCTTTTCAAGAAGCGCACGGTAAGTGCAAAAAAAATTTTGTTGCACCGGATGCCATGATAGGTGACGGAATGCGCGTGGTCGTTACCACGATTGAGTCGGTGGTAATCTCGTCGCACGCTCGATGCACGGCTGGAAGCGCACGAAGTGTGCAAAAAAATATTGGTGCAACCGGATGCTCATGTTACGTGACGGAACAACCGCGTGGTCGTTACCACGATTGAGTCGGGCAGTAATCTCATCGCACGCTCGATGCACGGCTTTCGGAAGCGCACGAAGTGTGCAAAAAAATTTTGGTACAATCGGATGCTCATGTTAGGTGATGTGGAACAAGTGCGTGGTCATTACCACGATTGAGTCGTTGGTAATCTCGTCGCACGCTCGATGCATGGCTTTTTCAAGAAGCGCACTCTTAAGTGTGCAAAATTTTGTTGCACCGGATGCTCATGACGGTGACGTGGGAACAAGCGCGTGGTCGTTACCACGATTGAGTCATGGTAATCTCGCCGCACGCTCGATGCACGGCTTTCGAGAAGCGCATGAGAAGTGTGCAAAAAAATTTTGTTGCACCGGATGCTCATGATAGGTGACGGAACAAGCGCGTGGTCGTTACCACGATTGAGAGTGGTAATCTCATCGCATGCTCGATAACGGCGGAAGCCGCACTAGAAGTGTGCAAAAAAATTTTTGTTGCAACCGGATGCTCATGTTAGGTGACGGGAACAACGCGGTGGTCGTTACCATGATTGAGTCAATGGTAATCTCGGCCACACGCTCGATGCACGGGCTGGAAGCACACTAGAAGTGTGCAAAACAAATTTGTTGCACCGGATGCCTCGTTAGGTGACGCGGAACAAGTGCGTGGTCGCTACACGATTGGAGTCGCTGGTAATCTCGCCGCACGCTTGATGCACGGTTTTCGGAGAAGCCCACAAGAGTGTGCAAAAAAATATTGGTGCACCGGATGCTCATGTTAGGTGACGTGGAACAAGTGCTTGGTCGTTACCATGATTGAGTCGTGGTAATCTCGTCGCACGCTTGATGCACGGCTGGCGGGAAGCGCACCCGAAGTGTGCAAAACAATTTTGTTGCACCGGATGCTCATGTTAGTTGACGTGGAACAACCGCGCGTGGTCGCTACCATGATTGAGTCCGCTGGTAATCTCATCAGACGCTGATGCACGGCTTTCGTGAAGCGCACGAGAAGTGTGCAAAAAAATTTTGGTGCCCCGGATGCTCATGTTAGGTGACGGAACAGGTGCGTGGTCGTTACCACGATTGAGTCGTTGGTAATCTCGCCGCACGCTCGATGCACGGGGCCGGAAGCGCACTAGAAGTGTGCAAAACAAATTTGTCGACCGATGCTCATGTTAGGTGACGGGAACAAGTGAGTGGTCGCTACCACGATTGAGTCAATGGTAATCTCTTATCGCACGCTCGATGCACGCTTTTCGAGAAGCGCACGAAGAAGTGTGCGTAAAAATTTTGTTGCACCGGATGCTCATGTTAGTGACGTGGAACAAGCGCGTGGTCGTTACCATGATTGAGCCGCTGGTAATCTCATCGCACGTTGATGCAACGGCTTTGCGTGAAGCGCTTTTTGAGAAGTGTGCAAAAAAATTTTGGTGCCCCGGATGCTCATGTTAGGTGACGCGGAAAGGTGCGTGGTCGCTACCACGATTGGAGTCGTTGGTAATCTCGCCGCACGCTCGATGCACGGCTTGGGAAGCGCACGAGAAGTGTGCAAAAAAATATTGGTGCAACCGGATGCTCATGTTACGTGACGCGGAACAACCGCTGGTCGTTACCACGATTGGAGTCGGGTAGGTAATCTCATCGCACGCTCGATGCACGGCTGGAAGCGCACAGAAGTGTGCAAAAAAATTTTGGTACACCGGATGCTCATGTTAGGTGATGTGGAACAAGTGCGTGGTCATTACCACGATTGAGTCGCGGGTAATCTCGCCGCACGCTCGATGCATGGCTTTTCAAGAAGCGCACTGTAAGTGTGCAAAAAATTTTGTTGCACCGGATGCTGCGCATGATAGGTGACGCGGAACAAGTGCGTGGTCGTTACCACGATTGAGTCGGCTGGTAATCTCGTCGCACGCTCGATGCACGGCTGGCGGAAGCGCACGAAGAAGTGTGCAAAAAAATATTGGTGCACCGGATGCTCATGTTACGTGACGGAACAACCGCGATGGTCGTTACCTCGATTGAGCCGTGGTAATCTCATCGCACGCTCGATGCACGGATCCGAGAAGCACACCAAAAAAAGTGTGCAAAAAAATTTTGTTGCACCGCATGCTCATCATAGGTGATGTGGAATAAGCGCTGGTCGCTACCACGATTGAGTCGCTGGTAATCTCGCCGCACGCTCGATGCATGGCTTTCTCGAGAAGCGCACCGTAAGGGTGCAAAAAATTTTGTTGCACCGGATGCTCGCGATAGGTGACGGGAACAAGTGCGTGGTCGTTACCAAGATTGAGTCGGCTGGTAATCTCGCCGCACGCTCGATGCACGGCCGAGAAGCGCACTAGAAGTGTGAAAAAAAATTTGCGCGCCGTGATGCTCATGTTAGGGGACGTGGAACAAGAGCGTGGTCGTTACCACGATTGAGTCCGTGGTAATCTTGTCGCACGCTCGATGCACGGCCGAGAAGCGCGCACAGAAGTGTGGAAAAAAGTTTGTTGCACCGGATGCTCATGTTAGGTGACGTGGAACAAGTGCGCGTGGTCGCTACCATGATTAGAGTCGGCTGGTAATCCCGTCGCACGCTCGATGCACGGCCGGTGAAGCACACACAGAAGTGTGAAAAAAATTTTGTGCGCCGATGCTCATGTTAGGTGACGTGGGAACAAGAGCGTGGTCGCTACCACGATTGAGTCCGTGGGTAATCTTGTCGCACGCTCGATGCACGGCTTTCGAGAAGCGCACGAGAAGTGTGGAAAAAAGTTATTTGCACCGGATGATCATGTTAGGTGACGCCTGGAACGCGCGTGGTCGTTACCACGATTGAGTCGGGCTGGTAATCTCGTTGTAAGTTCAATGCACGGCTTTTCGTGAAGCGCACGAGAAGTGTGCAAAAAATTATCTTGCATCGATGCTCATGTTAGGTGACGCGGGAACAAGTGCGTGGTCGTTACCACGATGGGAGCCGCGGTAATCTTGTCGCACGCTCGATGCTTGAACGTCTTCGGAAGCGCACGAAGTGTGCGTAAAAAAAATTTTGTTGCAATCGGATGCTCATGTTAGGTGACGCGGAGCAAAGCGCGTGGTCGTTACCACGATTGAGTCGGGTGGTAATCTCGCCGCACGCTCGATGCAATGCTGGAAGCGCACCTGAAGTGTGCAAAAAACTTTGGTGCGCCGGATGCTCATGTTAGGTGACGGGAACAAGCGCGTGGTCGCTACCACGATTGAGTCGCTGGTAATCTCGTCGCACGCTCGATGCACGGCCGGCCGAGAAGCGCACAGAAGTGTGTAAAAAAATTTTGTTGCAAGGGATGCTCATGTTAGGTGACGTGGAACAAGCGCGTGGTCGCTACCACGATGGGAATCAGTGGCAATCTTGTCGCACATTCGATGGTCGAAGCGCACGAGAAGTGTGCAAAAAAAAAATTTTGTTGCCCCGGATGCTCATGTTAGGTGACGGGAACAAGCGCGTGGTCGTTACCACGATTGAGTCGGGTAATCTCGTCGCACGCTTGATGCACGGCTTTTTCGAGAAGCGCACAAGAAGTGTGCAAAAAAATTTTGGTGCACCGGATGCTCATGTTAGGTGACGGAACAAGTGCTTGGTCGCTACCATGATTGAGTCGGGTGGTAATCTCGCCGCACGCTTGATGCATCTGGCTGGAAGCGCACCAGAAGTGTGCAAAAAAAAATTTTGTTGCACCGGATGCTCATGTTAGTTGACGGAACAACGCGCGTGGTCGTTACCACATGATTGAGTCGCTGGTAATCTCGCCGCACGCTCGATGCATCGAAGCGGAAGCGCACTAGAAGTGTAAAAAACAAATTTGTCGCAGACCGGATGCTCATGTTAGGTGACGGAACAAGTGAGTGGTCGTTACCACGATTGAGTCGCTGGTAATCTCATCGCACGCTCGATGCACAGCTTTCGAGAAGCGCACGCAGAAGTGTACAAAAAAATTTTGTTGCACCGGATGCTCATGTTAGGTGACGGAAAAGCGCGTGGTCGTTACCATGATTGAGTCAGTGGTAATCTCATCAGACGCCGATGCACGGCTTTTGCGGAAGCGCACGAGAAGTGCAAAAAAAATTTTGGTGCCCCGGATGCTCATGTTAGGTGACGTGGAACAGGTGCGTGGTCGCTACCACGATTGGAGTCGCTGGTAATCTCGCCGCACGCTTGATGCACGGCCGAAGGAAGCGCACGAGAAGTGTGCAAAAAAAATTTTGGTACAACCGGATGCTCATGTTAGGTGATGTGGAATCGCGCGTGGTCATTACCACGATTGAGTCAGTGGTAATCTCGTCGCACGCTCGATGCATGGCTTTTCAAGAAGCGCACCGAAGTGTGAAAAAAAAATTTTGTTGCACCGGATGCTCATGATAGGTGACGTGGAACAAGTGCGTGGTCGTTACCACGATTGAGTCGGCGTGGTAATCTCGCCGCACGCTCGATGCACGGCCGAGGAAGCGCACAAGAAGTGTGCAAAAAAATTTTGGTGCACCGGATGCTCATGTTACGTGACGGGAACAATCCGCGTGGTCGCTACACGATTGAGTCGGCGGTAATCTCATCGCACGCTCGATGCACGGCCGGAAGCGCACGAGAAGTGTGCAAAAAATTTTGGTTGCACCGATGCTCATGTTAGGTGATGTGGAACAAGCGCGTGGTCATTACCACGATTGAGTCGGTAATCTTTGGATTGACGCTCGATGCACGGCTTTCGGAAGCGCACTAGAAGTGTGCAAAAAATTTTGTTGCGACCGGATGCTCATGTTAGGTGACGTGGAACAAGTGAGAGTGGTCGTTACCACGATTGAGTCAATGGTAATCTTCATCGCACGCTCGATGCAATTTTTCGAGAATTGAGAAGTGTGCAAAAAATTTTGTTGCAACCGGATGCTCATGTTAGGTGACGGAACAAGCGCGTGGTCGTTACCATGATTGAGTCGGGTGGTAATCTCATCGTGACGCTTGATGCACGGCTCGCGGAAGCTTGAGAAGTGTGCAAAAAAATTTTGTTGCAAGGGATGCTCATGTTAGGTGACGTGGAACAAGTGCGTGGTCGTTACCACGATTGAGTCGGTGGTAATCTCGTCGCACGCTCGATGCACGGCTGAAGCGCACGAGAAGTGTGCAAAAAAAAATTTTGGTGCACCGGATGCCATGTTAGTGACGTGGAACAAGCGCGTGGTCGCTACCACGATTGAGTAGTGGTAATCTCATCGCACGCTCGATGCACGGCTTTCTCGAGAAGCGCCGCAGAAGTGTGCAAAAAATTTTGTTGCAATCGGATGCTCATGTTAGGTGACGTGGAACAAGTGCGTGGTCATTACCACGATTGAGGAGTGGTAATCTCGTCGCACGCTCGATGCACGGCTTTCAAGAAGCGCATGAGAAGTGTGCAAAAAATTTTGTTGCACCGGATGCTCATGTTAGGTGACGTGGAACAAGGCGCGTGGTCGTTACCACGATTGAGTCGGGTGGTAATCTCGCCGCACGCTCGATGCACGGGCTGGAAGCGCACGAGAAGTGTGTAAAAAAAATTTTGGTGCACCGGATGCTCGCGTTAGGTGACGGAACAACCGCATGGTCGTTACCTCGATTGGAGTCGGTAATCTCGTCGCAAGTTCAATGCACGGCTTTGAGGAATCGCACGAGAAGTGTGCAAAAAAATTTTGTTGCACCGATGCTCATGTTAGGTGACGTGGAAAGTGCGGGTCGCTAAAATGGGAGTTGGTAATCTTGTCGCACCTCGATGCAACGGCCGGTGAAGCGCACGGTGAAGGTGCAAAAAAATTTGTTGCAACCGGATGCTCATGTTAGGTGACGGAACAAGTGCGTGGTCGTTACCACGATTGAGTCTGGTAATCTCGCCGCACGCTCGATGCATCCGCCGAGAAGCGCATGAGAAGTGTGCAAAAAATTTTGTTGCACCGATGCTCATGTTAGGTGACGATGAACAAGTGCTGGTCGCTACCACGATTGAGTCGGTAATCTCGTCGCACGCTCGATGCACGGCTTTTCGAGAAGCGCACGAAGTGTGAAAAAAAAACTTTATTGCACCGGATGCTCATGTTAGGTGACGCGGAACAAGCGCGTGGTCGCTACCACGATTGAGTTAGTGGTAATCTTCGCCGCAAGTTCGATGCATGGCTTTCGGTGAAGCCGCACGAGAAGTGTGAAAAAAAATTTTGTTGCACCGGATGCTCATGTTAGGTGACGCGGAACAAGCGCGTGGTCGTTACCATGATTGAGTCGTTGGTAATCTGTCGCACGCTCGACGCACGAAGAAGCGCACAGAAGTGTGAAAAAAAAACTTTGGTGCACCGGATGCCTGTTAGGTGACGCGGAACAAGCGCGTGGTCGTTACCACGATTGAGTCATGGTAATCTTGCCGCACGCTCGATGCACGGCTTTCGAGAAGCGCACGCAGAAGTGTGCAAAAAAAAATTTTGTTGCAAGGGATGCTCATGTTAGGTGACGCGGAACAAGCGCGTGGTCGCTACCACGATGGGAATCGCGGGTAATCTTGTCGCACATTCGATGCACGCTTTCGGGAAGCGCACGAGAAGTGTGCAAAAAAAAATTTTATTGCAACCGGATGCTCATGTTAGGTGACGTGGAACAAGCGCGCGTGGTCGCTACCACGATTGAGTCGTGGTAATCTCGTCGCACAATCGATGCACGGCATTCGAGAAGCGCACGGAAGTGTGCAAAAAATTTTTCTTGTAACCGGATGCTCATGTTAGGTGACGGAAAAGCGCGTGGTCGTTACCATGATTGAGTCGGTGGTAATCTTGTCGCACGCTCGATGCACATCACGGAAGCGTGAAGTGTGTAAAAAAAATTTGTTGCAATCGGATGCTCATGTTAGGTGACGTGGAACAAGCGCGTGGTCGTTACCACGATTGGAGTCGGGTGGTAATCTCGTCGCACGCTCGATGCACAATTTTTTGAAGCGCACCGGTGTGCAAAAAACTTTGGTGCGCCGGATGCTCATGTTAGGTGACGTGGAACAAAAGCGCGTGGTCGTTACCACGCATTGAGTCGCTGGTAATCTTGCCGCACGCTCGATGCATGGTTCGGAGAAGCGCATAAGAAGTGTGCAAAAAAAATTTTGTTGCAAGGGATGCTCATGTTAGGTGACGGAAAGTGCATGGTCGTTACCACGACCGGAGTCGTGGTAATCTCGCCGCACGCTCGATGCATCGGCCGGATGGAACACGAAGTGTGCAAAAAATTTTGGTGCGCCGGATGCTCATGTTAGGTGACGCGGAACGCGGCGCGTGGTCGCTACCACGATTCGAGTCGGGCGGGTAATCTAGCCGCATATTTGATGCACGGCTGAGAAGCGCACCGAAGCGTGCAAAAAAAAATTTTGTTGCACCGGATGCTCATGTTAGGTGACGGAACAAGTGCATCGTCGTTACCACGATTGAGTCGGGTGGTAATCTTGTCGCACGCTCGATGCACGGCTTTCGAGAAGCGCACAAGAAGTGTGCAAAAAAAGTTTGTTGCACCGGATGCCATGTTAGGTGACGGGAAAAGCGCGTGGTCGCTACCACGATTGAGTCGAAGTGGTAATCTTGTCGCACGCTCGATGCACAGTTTGCCGGAAGCGCACTAAGAAGTGTGCAAAAAAAATTTTGTTGCAATCGATGCTTATGTTAGGTGACGTGGAACAAAAGTGCATGGTCGTTACCACGATTGGAGTGAGTGGTAATCTCGCCGCACGCTCGATGCACGGCCGAGGAAGCGCACTAGAAGTGTGCAAAAATTTTGTTGCAATCGGATGCTCATGTTAGGTGACGTGGAAAAGCGCGTGGTCGTTACCACGATTGAGTTAGTGGTAATCTTGTCGCACGCTCGATGCATGGCTTTCGGAAGCAGCGAAGTGTGCAAAAAATTTTGTTGCACCGGATGCTCATGTTAGGTGACGGAACAAAAGCGTGGTCGCTACCACGATTGAGTCGGGTGGTAACTTCGTCGCACGCTCGATGCAACGGCTTTCGAGAAGCGCACGCAGAAGTGTGAAAAAAAAATTTTGGTGCGCCCGATGCTCATGTTAGGTGACGGGAACAAGAGCGGTGGTCGCCACCACGATTGAGTCCGTGGTAATCTTGTCGCACGCTCGATGCACGGATTTCGAGAAGCGCACGAAGTGTGTGAAAAAAGTTTGTTGCAATCGATGCTCATGTTAGGTGATGGAACAAGTGCGTGGTCGTTACCACGATTGGAGTCGTGGTAATCTTGTCGCAAGTTCAATGCATGGCTTTGAGGAAGCGCAGAAGTGCAAAAATATTTTGTTGCACCGATGCTCATGTTAGGTGACGTGGAACAAGTGCGTGGTCGTTACCACGATGGGAGTCGCGGGTAATCTTGTCGCACGCTCGATGCACGGCTTTTCGAAGCGCACGAGAAGTGCAAAAAAAATTTTGTTGCAACCGGATGCTCATGTTAGGTGACGGGAAAAGCGCAATGGTCGCTACCACGATTGAGTCGGGTGGTAATCTTGCCGCACGCTCGATGCAACGGCATTCGAGAAGCGCACGCAGAAGTGTGCAAAAAATTTTGTTGCACCGGATGCTCGCGTTAGGTGACGGGAACAAGTGCGTGGTCGTTACCACGATTGAGTCAGTGGTAATCTCGCCGCACGCTCGATGCACGGCTTTCTCGGAAGCGCACCAGAAGTGTGCAAAAAAACTTTTATTGCCGGATGCTCATGTTAGGTGACGGGAACAAGTGCGTGGTCGTTACCACGATTGAGTCAATGGTAATCTCGTCGCGACGCTCGATGCACGGCTTTCGAGAAGCGCACGAGAAGTGTAAAAAAATTTTGTTGCAAGGGATGCTCATGTTAGGTGACGTGGAACAAGCGCGTGGTCGTTACCACGATTGGGAATCGTGGTAATCTTGTCGCACATTCGATGCACGCCTTCGAAGCGCACGAGAAGTGTGCAAAAAATTTTGTTGCACCGGATGCTTATGTTAGGTGACGGGAACAAGTGCATGGTCGTTACCATGATTGAGTCGGGTGGTAATCTCGTCGCACGCTCGATGCACGGCTTTCGGAAGCGCACTGATGTGTGCAAAAAAAACTTTATTGCACCGATGCCCCTGTTAGGTGACATGGGAATGCGCGCGTGGTCGTTACCACGATTGAGTCGGGTGGTAATCTCGCCGCACGCTCGATGCACGGCTTTCGGAAGCGCATGAGAAGTGTGCAAAAAAATTTTGTTGGACGGATGCTCATGTTAGGTGATGGAACAAGTGCGTGGTCGCTACCACGATGGGAGTCAAGTGGTAATCTTGTCGCACGCTCGATGCACGCTTTCGAAGCGCACGAAGAAGTGTGCAAAAAATTTTGTTGCAACCGGATGCTCATGTTAGGTGACGGAACAAGCGCGTGGTCGGTACCACGATTGAGTCGTGGGTAATCTTGTCAAAGACGCTCGATGCACGCTTGCTGGAAGCGCAGACCAGAAGTGTGCAAAAAAATTTGCTGCAATCGATGCCTGGGCGTTAGGTGACGCGGAACAAGTGCATGGTCGTTACCACGATTGAGTCAGTGGTAATCTTGTCGCACGCTCGATGCACGGCTTTCGAAGCGCATCAGAAGTGTGCAAAAAAATTTTGTTGCACCGGATGTTCATGTTAGGTGACGGAACAAGCGCATGGTCGCTACCACGATTGAGTCAATGGTAATCTCATCGCACGCTCGATGCATGGTCGAGAAGCGCAGACCGAGAAGTGTGCAAAAAACTTTATTGCACCGATGCTCATGTTAGGATTTGGAACAAGTGCGCGCGCGTGGTCGTTACCACGATTGAGTTAGTGGTAATCTCGCCGCACGCTCGATGCACGGCTTTCGAGAAGCGCACGAAGTGTGCAAAAAAAAAAATTTTGTTGCAATGGATGCTCATGTTAGGTGACGCGGAACAAGTGCGTGGTCGTTACCACGATTGAGTCGGCTGGTAATCTCGTCGCATGTTCGATGCACGGCTTTTCGAGAAGCCGCATGAGAAGTGTGTAAAAAAAATTTTGTTGCACCGGATGCTCATGTTAGGTGACGATGGAACGCGCGTGGTCGTTACCACGATTGAGTCAATGGTAATCTTGTCGCACGCTCGATGCACTCCGCCGGGAAGCGCACTTAAGTGTGCAAAAAAACTTTTTGCACCGGATGCTCATGTTAGGTGACGGGAACAAGCGCGTGGTCGCTACCACGATTGAGTCGCTGGTAATCTCGCCGCACGCTCGATGCACGGCCGAGAAGCGCACAGAAGTGTGTAAAAAAAATTTTGTTGCAAGGGATGCTCATGTTAGGTGACGGAACAAGTGCGTGGTCGCTACTCTCACGATGGGAATCGCGGGTAATCTCGCCGCACATTCGATGCACGGCTCGAAGCGCACGAAGTGTGCAAAAAATTTTGTTGCACCGGATGCCTGGCGTTAGGTGACGGAACAAGTGCGTGGTCGCTACCACGATTGAGTCAGGTGGTAATCTCGTCGCACTATCGATGCACGGCATTCGAGAAGCGCACGAGAAGTGTGCAAAAAAAATTTCTTGCACCGGATGCTCATGTTAGGTGACGTGAACAAGCGCGTGGTCGTTACCACGATTGGAGTCAGTGGTAATCTCGTCGCACGCTCGATGCACGGTGCCGGAAGCGCACCAGAAGTGTGCAAAAAAACTTTGGTGCAATCGGATGCTCATGTTAGGTGACGTGGAAAAGTGCGTGGTCGTTACCACGATTGAGTCGCTGGTAATCTCGTCGCAACGCTCGATGCACAGCTTTCGAGAAGCGCACAAGAAGTGTAAAAAAAAAATTTTGTTGCAAGGGATGCTCATGTTAGGTGACGCGGAACAAGTGTATGGTCGTTACCACGACCGGAGTCATGGTAATCTCGCCGCACGCTCGATGCATGGGTTTTCGAAGAAGCACACGAAGTGTGCAAAAAAATTTTGCGCCGGATGCTCATGTTAGGTGACGTGGAAAAGCGCGTGGTCGTTACCACGATTGGAGTCGGGCAGGTAATCTCGCCGCATATTTGATGCACGGTTTTTTGAGAAGCGCACCGAGAAGTGTGCAAAAAAAATTTTGTTGCAATCGGATGCTCATGTTAGGTGACGTGGAACAAGTGCATCGTCGCTACCACGATTGAGTCGGTGGTAATCTTGTCGCACGCTCGATGCACGGCTTTCGAGAAGCGCACAAGAAGTGTGCAAAAAAATTTTGTTGCAATCGATGCTCATGTTAGGTGACGGGAGCAAGCGCGTGGTCGTTACCACGATTGAGTCGGGTAATCTTGTCGCACGCTCGATGCATTTTGGAAGCGCAATATGAAGTGTGCAAAAAAAATTTTGTTGCACCGGATGCTTATGTTAGGTGACGCGGAACAAGTGCATGGTCGTTACCACGATTGAGTCAGTGGTAATCTCGCCGCACGCTCGATGCACGGCTTTCGAGAAGCGCGCTTTAAGTGTGCAAAAAACTTTATTGCAACCGGATGCTCATGTTAGGTGACGGGAACAAGCGCGTGGTCGTTACCACGATTGAGCAGTGGTAATCTCGTCGCACGCTCGATGCATGGCTTTCGAGAAGCGCGCGAGAAGTGTGCAAAAAATTTTGTTGCACGTGATGCCTGGGCGTTAGGTGACGGAACGCGCGCGTGGTCGCTACCACGATTGAGTCGTGGTAATCTCGCCGCACGCTCGATGCACTCCGCCGGTGAAGCGCACGAAGTGTGCAAAAAATTTTCTTGCGCCGATGCTCATGTTAGGTGACGTGGGAACAAGAGCGTGGTCGCTACCACGATTGAGAGCGTGGTAATCTTGTCGCACGCTCGATGCACGGGCGTGAAGCAATACCCAGAAGTGTAAAAAAATTTTGGTGCGCCCGGATGCTCATGTTAGGTGACGGAACAAGTGCGTGGTCGTTACCACGATTGAGTCAAGTGGTAATCTCGCCGCATATTTGATGCACGGCCGAGAAGCTACACCGTAAGTGTGCAAAAAATTTTGTCGCACCGATGCTCGTTAGGTGACGGAACAAGCGCGTGGTCGTTACCACGATTGAGTCAAGGGTAATCTCGCCGCATATTTGATGCACGGTTTTCGAGAAGCGCACCGAAGTGTGCAAAAAATTTTGTTGCACCGATGCTCATGTTAGGTGACGTGGAACAAGCGCATGGTCGCTACCACGATTGAGTCAGTGGTAATCTTGTCGCACGTTCGATGCATGACTTTCGAGAAGCGCACGAAGTGTGAAAAAAAATTTTGCGCGCGCCGTGATGCTCATGTTAGGTGACGTGGAACAAGAGCGTGGTCGCTACCACGATTGAGTCTGCGGGTAATCTTGTCGCACGCTCGATGTAACGGCCGGTGAAGCGCACAGAAGTGTGGAAAAAAGTTTGTTGCACCGATGCTCATGTTAGGTGACGCGGAACAAGCGCGTGGTCGTTACCACGATTGAGTCAGTGGTAATCTCGCTGTAAGTTCAATGCACGGCTTTGAGGAAGCGCGCACGAGAAGTGTGAAAAAAATTATCTTGCATCGATGCGCATGTTAGGTGACGTGGAACAAGAGCGTGGTCGCTACCACGATGGGAGTCGCTGGTAATCTTGTCGCACGCTCGATGCACGGCTTTCGAAGCGCACGAGAAGTGTGTAAAAAAATTTTGTTGCACCGGATGCTCATGTTAGGTGATCGTGGAACAAGTGCGTGGTCGTTACCACGATTGAGTTAGTGGTAACTTCGCCGCACGATCGATGCACGGCATTCGAGAAGCGCAGAAGTGTGCAAAAAATTTTGTTGTACCGGATGCTCATGTTAGGTGACGCGGAACAAGTGCGTGGTCGCTACCACGATTGAGTGGTAATCGTGGCCGCACGCTCGATGCACGGGAAGCGCGCAGTGCAAAAACTTTGTGCGCCGGATGCTCATGTTAGGTGACGGGGAAAAGCGTGGTCGTTACCACGATTGAGAGCGGTAATCTCGTCGCACACGCTCGATGCACAAATTTTCGAAGCGCATGAGAAGTGTGCAAAAAATTTTGTTGCAAGGGATGCCTGCGTTAGGTGACGCGGGAACAAGTGCGTGGTCGTTACCACGATTGAGTCGGGTGGTAATCTCGCCGCACGCTCGATGCACGGCTTTGAAGCGCACGAGAAGTGTGCAAAAATTTTGGTGCGCCGGATGCTCATGTTAGGTGACATGGAACAAGCGCGTGGTCGCTACCACGATTGAGTCGTGGTAATCTCGTCACACGCTCGATGCACGGCTTTCGAAGCGCACGAGAAGTGTGCAAAAAAATTTTGTTGCACCGGATGCTCATGTTAGGTGACGTGGAACAAGTGCATGGTCGTTACCACGATTGAGTCATGGTAATCTCTGCCGCACGCTCGATGCACGGCTGTGAAGCACATAAGAAGTGTGCAAAAAAATTTTTGTGCGCCGGATGCTCATGTTAGGTGACGTGGAACAAGAGCGTGGTCGTTACCACGATTGAGTCCGGGTAATCTCGTCGCATATTTGATGCACGGCTTTCGAGAAGCGCACCAGAAGTGTGCAAAAAATTTTGTTGCACCGATGCTCATGTTAGGTGACGCGGAACGCGCGCGTGGTCGTTACCACGATTGAGTCGCTGGTAATCTCGTTGTCAAGATATTTGATGCACGGCTTTCGAGAAGCGTAAAGACCGAAGTGTGCAAAAAATTTTGTTGCATCGATGCTCATGTTAGGTGACGTGGAACAAGTGCATCGTCGTTACCACGATTGAGCCGGGGTAATCTTGTCGCACGCTCGATGCATGACTTTCGAGAAGCGCACGAGAAGTGTGAAAAAATTTTGTTGCGCCGATGCTCATGTTAGGTGACGTGGAACAAGAGCGTGGTCGCTACCACGATTGAGTCTGTGGTAATCTTGTCGCACGCTCGATGCACGGCTTTCGGAAGCGCACGCAGAAGTGTGGAAAAAAGTTTGTTGCACCGGATGCCTGCGTTAGGTGACGTGAACAAGCGCGTGGTCGTTACCACGCTTGAGTCGCTGGTAATCTCGTTGCAAGTTCAATGCACGGCTTTTGAGGAAGCGCATTACGAAGTGTGCAAAAAATTTTCTTGCATCAGATGCGCATGTTAGGTGACGGAACGCGCGCGTGGTCGTTACCACCATGGGGAGTCGGTGGTAATCTTGTCGCACGCTCGATGCACGGATTTCGGAAGCGCACGAGAAGTGTGCAAAAAATTTTGTTGCAACCGGATGCTCATGTTAGGTGACGTGGAACAAGCGCGGTCGCATTACCACGATTGAGTCGGGCGGTAATCTCGTCGCACGATCGATGCACGGCATTCGAGAAGCGCACTCAGAAGTGTGCAAAAAAATTTTGTTGCACCGATGCCTGCGTTAGGTGACGGGGGAACGCGCGTGGTCGCTACCACGCATTGAGTTAGTGGTAATCTCGTCGCGACGTTCGATGCACGGCTTTCGGAAGCGCACCGTGAAGTGTGCAAAAAATTTTGTTGCGCCGGATGCTCATCTTAGGTGACGTGGAACAAGCGCGTGGTCATTACCACGATTGGAGTCAGTGGTAATCTCGTCGCATATTTGATGCACGGCCGAGAAGCGCACAAGAAGTGTGCAAAAAAATTTTGTTGCACGGATGCTCATGTTAGGTGACGGGAACAAGTGTATTGGCCGTTACCTCACGATCGGAGTCGCGGGTAATCTTGTCGCACGCTCGATGCACGCCTTTCGGAAGCGCACGAAGTGTGCAAAAATTTTTGTTGCAAGGGATGCTTATGTTAGGTGACGTGGAACAAGTGCATGGTCGTTAGCACGATTGGAGTCGCGGTAATCTCGCCGCACGCTCGATGCGTAATTTTCGAGAAGCGCACCAGAAGTGTGCAAAAAATTTTATTGCACCGGATGCTCATGTTAGGTGACGGGAACAAGCGCGCGTGGTCGTTACCACGCATTGAGTTAGTGGTAATCTCGTCGCGACGCTCGATGCATGGCTTTCGAGAAGCGCGCAGAAGTGTGCAAAAAAATTTTGTTGCAATGTGATGCCTGGGCGTTAGGTGACGTGGAACGCGCGTGGTCGCTACCACGATTGAGTCGGCGGTAATCTCGCCGCACGCTTGATGCACGGCTTTCGAGAAGCGCACTGAGAAGTGTGAAAAAATTTTGTTGCACCGGATGCTCATGTTAGGTGACGTGGAACAAGAGCGTGGTCGCTACCACGCATTGAGTCTGTGGTAATCTTGTCGCACGCTGATGCACATTTTTGATCGAGAAGCACGGCCGAGAAGCGCACGAAGTGTGGAAAAAAAAGTTTGTTGCACCGGATGCTCATGTTAGGTGACGCCGGAACTAGTGCGTGGTCGTTACCATGATTGAGTCGCTGGTAATCTCGCTGCAAGTTCAATGCACGGCTTTTGAGGAAGCCGCACGAGAAGTGTGCAAAAAATTATCTTTGCATCAGATGCTCATGTTAGGTGACGTGGGAACGCGTATGGTCGCTACCACGATGGGAGTTAGTGGTAATCTTGTCGCACGCTCGATGCACGGCTTCTCGAAGCGCACGAAGAAGTGTGCAAAAAAATTTTGTTGCACGGATGCTCGCGTTAGGTGACGTGGAACAAGTGCGTGGTCGCTACCACGATTGAGTCGGTTGGTAATCTCGTCGCACGTTCGATGCACGGCATTCGAGAAGTTTAACGAAGTGTGCAAAAAAATTTTGTTGCACCGGATGCTCATGTTAGGTGACGGAGGTCGCGCGATGGGGTCGGTACCACGATTGAGTCGGGTGTAAAAATCTCGTCGCACGCCTCGATGCACGGCTTTCGAAGCGCACCAGAAAGTGTGCAAAAACTTTGCGCACTGGATGCTCATGTTAGGTGACGGGAACAAGTGCGCATGGTCGGTACCACGATTGAGTCGCGTGGTAATCTGCCGCGACGCTCGATGCACGGCTTTCGAAGCGCACGAAGTGTGCAAAAAATTTTGTTGCAAGGGATGCTCATGTTA
Source organism: Chrysopogon serrulatus (assembly GCA_015844335.1). NCBI lineage: Eukaryota > Viridiplantae > Streptophyta > Magnoliopsida > Poales > Poaceae > Chrysopogon > Chrysopogon serrulatus. Next base: position 44,392 of record JADLZL010001134.1, read on the forward strand.
GGTGACATGGAACAAGTGCATGGTCGTTACCACGACCGGAGTCACAGTAATCTGCCAGACGCTCGATGCACGGCTTTTTCGTGAAGCACACGAAGTGTGCAAAAATTTTGTGCGCCGGATGCTCATGTTAGGTGACGGAAATTGCGCGTGGTCGTTACCACGATTGAGTCAGTGGTAATCTCGTCGCATATTTGATGCACGGGCTGAGAAGCGCAGAGACGAGGAGTGTGCAAAAAATTTTGTTGCAATCGATGCTCATGTTAGGTGACGGAACGTTGCGCATCGCCGCCACGATTGAGTCGGGTGGTAATCTTGTCGCGACGCCGATGCACGGGCTTTCGAGAAGCGCACAAGAAGTGTGCAAAAAAAGTTTGTTGCACCGGATGATGCTTAGTGACGGAACAAGCGCGTGGTCGCTACACGATTGAGTCGGTGGTAATCTTGTCGCACGCTCGATGTACGCTCGAAGCGCACCAGAAGTGTGCAAAAAACTTTTGCGCCGGATGCCCGCGTTAGGTGACGTGGAACAAGCGCGCGGTCGCTACCACGATTGAGTCGCTGGTAATCTCGTCAGACGCTCGATGCACGGCTTTCGAGAAGCGCACGAAGAAGTGTGTAAAAATTTTGTTGCAAGGGATGCTCATGTTAGGTGACGGAACGGAACAAGCGCGGTCGCTACCACGATGGGAATCGCTGGTAATCTTGTCGCACATCGATGCACAGCTTTCGGGAAGCGCACGAAGTGTGCAAAAAAATTTTGTTGCACCGATGCTCATGTTAGGTGACGGAATGCGCGCGGGTCGTTACCACGATTGAGTCAGTGGTAATCTCGCGGCACGACCGATGCACGGCATTCGAGAAGCCATCGAGAAGTGCAAAAAATTTTCTTGCACCGGATGCACATGTTAGGTGACGCCGGCGCGCGTGGTCGCTACCACGATTGGAGTCGGGCTGGTAATGTCGCCGCACGCTCGATGCACGGCTGAAGCGCACCGTGGCGGTGCAAAAACTTTGCGCGCCGGATGCTCATGTTAGGTGACATGGAACAAGTGCATGGTCGCACACGCATTGAGTCGGTAATCTCGTCGCACGCTCGATGCGTACTTCGAGAAGCGCACGAAGTGTGCAAAAAAATTTTTGTTGCAACGGATGCTCATGTTAGGTGACGTGGAACAAGTGTATGGTCGTTACCACGACCGAGTCGCGGTAACTTGCCGCACGCTCGATGCACTTGCCGTGAAGCACACGAGAAGTGCAAAAAATTTTGGTGCGCCGGATGCTCAAGTTAGGTGACGTGGAACAATCGATAATGGTCGCTACCACGATTGGAGTCGCTGGTAATCTCGCCGCATATTTGATGCACGGCTTCGAGAAGCGCACCAGAAGTGTGTGCAAAAAAAATTTTGCTGCAACTGGATGCTCATGTTAGGTGACGCGGAACAAGTGCATGGTCGCTACCACGATTGAGTCGGCTGGTAATCTTGTCGCACGCTCGATGCACGGCTTTCGAAGCGCACAAGAAGTGTGCAAAAAAGTTTGTTGCACCGGATGCCTGCGTTAGGTGACGTGGAACAAGTGCGCCGGTCGTTGCCACGATTGAGTCACCGGTGGTAATCTTGTCGCATCGCTCGATGCACAGCTTTCGGAAGCTGCGACGAAGTGTGCAAAAATTTTGTTGCAATCGGATGCTTATGTTAGGTGACGGGAAACGCGCATGGTCGCTAGCACGATTGAGTCAAGTGGTAATCTCTTCGCCGCACGCTCGATGTACCCGCCGAGAAGCGCAGATCGTAAGTGTGCAAAAAACTCTATTGCAATCGGATGCCTGCTGTTAGGTGACGTGGAACAAGTGCGGTCGCTACCACAATTTGGAGTTAGTGGTAATCTCGTCGCGACGCCGATGCATGGCTTTCGAGAAGGCCAGCGAAGTGTGCAAAAAGTTTTGTTGCACAGATGCTCATGTTAGGTGACGGAACAAGCGCGGTCGTTACCACGCATTGGAGTCGCTGGTAACTTCGCCGCACGCTCGATGCAACGGCTTTCCTCGAGAAGCCGCAGACGAGAAGTGTGTGAAAAAATTTTATGCTGCCTGTGATGTCTGCGTTAGAGCACACAAACCGAACGAAGC
>JADLZL010001136.1:0-52629 GCA_015844335.1 Chrysopogon serrulatus
AATTTGGAAGTTGGGCCATAATAATGTCTAATAATGGCTCCAAATGTAAATGCAAATGTAGTCTGTTGCTAATTTGTGTATGCATGGTACATTTATCAGGTGCAGGAGAAGGCCGTGGTGTCATCTCCGACTGGAAAGGAGCAAACCAAGAACACCATCAAGATGCCGCGGGGGCGGCGCAGCAGGCGGGCGGCAGCGGGGAGCCTAAGCCGCGGCCACCGCAGGACCCGGCGCTCAGCTGCCCGCGCTGCTTCTCCACTAACACCAAGTTCTGCTACTACAACAACTACAACCTGAACAAGCCGCGCCACAGCTGCAAGACATGCCGCCGCTACTGGACACAAGGTGGCACCCTCCGCCACGTCCCCGTCGGCGGCGGCTTCCGCAGGAACAAGCGCGCCTCCGGCTCCTCCTCCTCCTCGTCGGGCAACGCCGCCACCAGCGCCGTGGTGAACAAGGCCGTCAACACGCAGCTGAGGCTTAGCAGTGCCACTGCCATGTCGATGCCTGCATCCCCGACGACAGGCTTGCTTCACAATGACGTCGTGCTCCCGACATTTACGCCGCCGACAGACGGTAGCGGCGGCTCCTACCTCGCCATGGACGAGCAACAGGATGGTTTCCTGCCCTTCGAGTTCGAGCCGCTGTCTTTGTCCGAGCCATCCAGGCGCCCGAGCTGGCTCCTGGAGGGAGTGATGACACGATGCCAAGTTTCCTGGACATGCTCACAGGAGGGTATCTTGGTGGCGCCGGCAGCAGCAGTGGCAGCTACGGCGCCGATCCCGCCATGAGCGGTGCTTGCAATGGAATGGACCTGACGTTTCTGCTGCCCGAGATGGGGCTGGGGGCCTCAGAAACTGATCCCATGCAGATGCAGCTGCTGGAGGGAATGAACATTAACGATGCAGCAGGTGATCAGCTCCAGTGGGCGGCGTCGTCAGAGCTTGACAACTACTTCAACTACGACGCTGGTTATTATTATTATGATGATGCAGCAGTACCAGCCGCCGGAGTGGAGCAGCAGCGGCAGCAGCAGGAGGAGAAGAACAAAGCGACGGAGAACAGCAAAAACAACAACGACGGCGACGGGGGGTCGTCCGTGTACAGCTACTGGATCAACCCCAACAACGGCAGCGATGGGGCACAGGGGTAGTGTGCCACTGCCAGTGCCAGCCACAGGAGGCGAAGAAAGTGCTGCTGCAAACTCCCTCGCATCGCATCTGATCGATGTTAAGTGCAGCAGACATCCTTCGTGAACTGAATGTAATCAAATCAAAGGTGGCAGGCAGGCAACAAGGAACGGGATGCAGTTCACCATTCAGCAATAATTCAGTTTAGTTTTAGAGTATGCATATTCATGTTTAGTTTATTTGCATTGTGGTCATGATGGCAAGTCATCATGCATCACCCGTTTTGTTCAGTTGCATGTTTCCGTTCATCAGAGTTCACTTTCAGCAGACTATCGCCGGCGGAGATTAGTTGGCATCTATGCTTTTATTCTCATCAGTTCTGGAATCTGGATAATGTCTTCGTATTCCTCAGTTTGTTAAAACTAGTCTAAAACTTTTCATGTGTAGCACTTGGATGGATCGATGAAGCGAGCTGTGTCAGCGTTCTGTTCTTCTGTTAGAACCATATATCCTTGGTGATAATAATTTGTTGCTGCATATGAATGTCTTATCTTTTGGATGTTGTCTTTACTTTGGGCATGTTCTTCTCGGTTCAGCAGCTTTCGCTGCATCCAGCTCTAGCAACAGTGCCACGCTAGTGTATTGCGGCAGCTGAGATAATCCGACCATCAGAAGAAAACAAGCCTTAAAAACAGCACAAACCAATGACCTGTATATAGGAGTATATCACAACTACAGAGACGATTTTTGCAATCGCTTCCTCTTTTTTTTAGGGATGATCAGATACTAAACCGCCTCTAGAAATTCTGTGCACTGCAGCTTAACCGCTCCTAAAACGAACTCAATTTCCAAGGATGGTTGACATCAAACGAACATCCTTTTGAAGTCATATTTTTAATAGGGGTTCATTATGCCAACCATCCCTAAAATAGGTTGATTTTTAGGACACTCCCTAAAAAACAATTTTCTTTGAAGGCAGTTAGACTCCTAAAAGTAGCAGCCGAATAAATGAAATCATAACATTTTCAAATAAAGTCAGATAAAGATAGACTTTAACTATATCTCTACTAGTAAATATGTATGTGGACTACAATGGAACCTAATACGTTTTGGAATAGAATGTTATATCATTACTAGATGCAAGTTGTTCTAATCCGTATAAGCACAAGTCATGAATCCAAATCACGTGGAGAACACGAGGACAGTTTGTAAGGAAAAACTGATGACAAAATAAAAAAAACTCTTCACTTTTTATTATTAGATATAGATATAGATATAGATATAGATACAGATATAGATATAGATATAGATATAAATATAGAATAGATATAGATATAGATATAGATATAGATATAGATATAGATGTTGATAGAGAGATTAGAGATATTCTAAACAATGTTAAGAGCAACCGAGATTTTTTTGTATCATATTATATGTTATATATTAATATTAAATCATGAAGAGTTTCTTAGTTGCAATCCTTTTCCTATTTATTTATATCTCAAATAAGTGTACTATTTATCCTAATATAATAGTATAAGTATGGATCCTTTCTTTCTATTTATCCATCCGCTCATGTTGATCCTTTTTTTTTTGCCGGCATTGTTTTTTTCTAAATGGTACCTTCGGTTTAAGAACAATGTTATGCTCCATGAGAGGGAGGTGGGGGGGGGTGGTGGTGCGGCCGGGAAGGCATATATGAAAGAAAATAAATAAAACGGACAAAAAGGCAAAAGAAACGATATTAACAAGTGTTGGGGCAGTTGCTTGGAGTGATGGGCTAGTTGGACGTTGGGCTGCACCATAGAATAGAAACCGACCGGAAAAAGTTTACTTTTCCTCCCCCAACTTTCGCGAAAGTCAACTTTTCCTCCCTGAACTTCAAAACCGGATAAACAACCTCCCTCAACTTTTCAAACAATGCGCTTTTTCTCCCTTGAGTGGTTTTGATGGTGGTTTTGCTACAGATGACGGTGGTTTTGTCTTTTTCTTTTTAATTTATTTTGGCAGAATTTTTGAAAAATCATAGTAAATCATAAAAAATTATAAAATGGAAAATCTAAATTTATTGGACTCCACATGAGTAGATCTATACACAGTGAATATATAATATGGTATGCTTTAGTTTAAAGTTTTTGCTAGTCTTTTTCTTTTTTATTTATTTTGGCTGAATCTTTAAAAAATCATAGTAAATCACAAAAATATTATAAAATGAAAAATCTAACTTTTTAGACTCCACATAAGTAGATCTACAAATAAACATATAATATGATATATTTTAGTACAAAATTCTTGATGTAGTTTTCTATTATGCTTTTTTGTAATTAATTAAAATAATTCATAAATGAAACTTCTATAACTATTTTATTGGACTAAAGCATATAATATTATATATTCACTATGTAGACCTACTCATGTAGTGCCTAACAAAATTGAATTTTCTATTTTATAATTTTTCTATGATTTATTATGATTTTTTAAAATTTAGCCGAAATAAATAAAAAAGAAAAATACTAGCAAAAACTTTGTACTAAAGCATACCATATTATATATTTACTGTGTAAATCTACTCATGCGGAGTTCAACAAAATTAAATTTTTTATTTTACGATTTTTTTGTGATTTACTATGATTTTTCAAAAATTTAGCTAAAATAAATAAAAAAAAGAAAAAGATAAAACCATCGTCACTGTAGCAAAACCACCATCAAAACCACTCCTAGGAGGAAAAGCGCATGGTTTGAAAAGTTGAGGGAGGTTGTTTATCTAGTTTTGAAGTTCAAGGAGGAAAATCAGTCTTTCGCGAAAGTTAGAGGAGCAAAAGTAGATTTTTTCCAAACCGACCATTATTTGAGCTGTTGGGCCCAAACCGACCATTATTGGAGCTGTTGGGCCAAAGCAAAATACAGAAGAATGGGCCAGGGGATGATCGCCAAGGCAGTGAATTCTTGATGGACAGGGCCACAGGGGCCAGCGCCAACAACTGCAGCAACATCTGCCAATTGGCCAGGCGTCCAGGCCCAACCCAATTGGTGCCAGCAGCGTTTTCAGGCGCGCAGCTACGTCCATTTGGCTGGAGTGGCAGCTCATTTCGTTTCAACTTATCAGTCGTTTTGAACCGTATTTCTCTTATAAAAAATTAGTAAGTTTAAATTATCAGCTATTTAAATAGTATTTTTCTCTCACATAAAATAGAAATGGTAGATATAGATTGTCCTGATTGTTTGGTCGACCATTTTGGTCATGGTGCACTTTTCATTGCAATAGTATCATGTTTGGACTTCATTTCATATCTCGCTTGTACTTAGTAACTACAATATACCCCTGCTATCTACAAAGGCAGCCTAACTTGAACCACCTGAAGGAGTGGTGTCCTATAAATTTACTTGCTTTAGTAAAAATAAGATATACTTCTTGCATTCCAAATTATAAGTCATTCTAACTTTTCTAGACATGCATATTTTGCTTTGCACCTAGATATCCATTATGTGTAGAAAAACTTATATGGGCTCAAGAGTTTATGCCCCCGTTTCAAAGCTGAAATGGTGGTTTTGTCCTTGTTTTTCAAACTTTATGATTTTGCCCATAGATTTCAATATTATAGCCACCAAATTGTTGACATAGTTTAATTAGGAACAAAACTTATTCTTATTATAACCTAGATTAACCATGGTCAAACTTATCAAACTGTAAAGTGTAAGCTTGAACACTATAGTTTAATTCAGTCTAAATAAATATCAAATTGTACACATGTACGCATATAATCCTCGACGATAACTGCCATGTAGAAATCGGGAGAGGTTTCCCATCATAATCAACAGTGGATAGGCCAGTCTTTGACACGTCGGCAACTAACTCCTTGTTGGCTTTAATCAAAGATTAGAATTTTAAAGTTTTATGGTCACAAAGAAAGTTGCAAACCTCGATATTTATGTGTACTAACACATTGATAGTATGAAATGAAAGTCTTGACATATTTACAAGAAAATGTTTTAATGTTTTGTTATGGAAGAAAAAAATCATACCAAGATTACATTTTAAATTTTACAAAGACTACATATGACATCGGAAGGAAAAAAAATCATACCAAGATTACATTTTAAATTTTATAAAGACTACATATGACATTGTGATATATTATTATTGTCAGCTTGTATTATAGATGTTATGGTCATCATAAAGTAAATTATAGCTCAAAATTTTATAGAAATAAAAAATATAAATAATACGTATAATTTTGGTTCTCGTTTTCAAGAAGGTCTAATTGTATTTTTATTTCGAACGAATGGTGGTAGTTATTTCAGTCCTGTTTGGTACGGCTTTCCTCTGACCCTAGCTTTAGCTCTTTCAGAGGCCCTACCAAATCTATATAGATCTTTAATTTTGTATAAGACCCGTCATTGTTTATCAATAGTACTGGGCCCACCCACAGCCACTCAAAAACGCTGGCCACTGTTCATTGAATAATAACGGGTCTATGTTCATAACCGGGGTACCATCTACAGTACCACCAAACACTGTCCATCATCTGTTACTGTTCATACCGCCCAACACTGTTCATCGCCCGTTACTGTTTATATGCCCGTTACTGCATTTTTTTTGCCCTGCCCTCTTCCCCACGCGAAGCGTGGGGCCCTCTTCTAGTATTGTATAAAAGAGTCAGCCCTCCATATAACAACTTGGTAGGTGGGTACAATGATCCAACAACTTATAAATTGCTCAAATAAGTGCAACAACTTGATAAATTATTGGTGCATATAAGGTTGAAACATTTGTATTAGAATTTTCAACCTACTATTTTGAAAGAAGACAAATATTTTCGTCTATAGCCTACTTATTAACAAAACTGATTAGCAATATTAAAGTTCAAGAACAATGGGCACTAACTATATTCATTGTGAGTGACTCCAACTTCTTGGGGGATAAGGCTCTATAGCTAGTGGCCTAGGTGATCGATGTTGCTGAGCATCTGCTTCGTGATGCCCATCTTAAAGTTACCAAAACCATTACAAACAATTCCACCACACATAATGCATATGTTGCAGGCTCACTTTAACCCTAGCGCCTAATAGGTGAGCATATATTTTAACACTAGTAGCATTTATATCATACATGTATCAATTTGCCAAGTTAGTGTATCTATTTAAATAGTTTGTAGCTTGTTGGACTAGTACGCACTCACTTACCAGGTTGTTGTATGATGAGTATAATTTACTCTTTATAAAAAGACTATTTTTATGTAAAAAGGGAAGAAACCGGAATCATTTTTTTAAACGATTTCGTCTCCTTCAAAGGAGTTTCACGAGAGGAGGCTTGTTATTGACACGAGTTCGGGAATGGAGTTGCTGGGCCGTCGGACTCGGACGCTCGCCTCTCCGGCCTGGTTCCTCTGGTGCGGTACAGTACAGTGCAGGCATTGCACGGAGCACGTGCTCCCCTGCGTCGTCGTCTCGTCACAAAGTCACAGCTGACAGGTGGGCCGGCGCAGCAACGATCGCGTACCCCATCAGCCTTGTTGTGATGAGTACTAGGAGTAGGAGTACAGCTGGAGGGAGGGGCGTGTTGGTTGCTGTTGGGGCGCGTGTGCGTTTCATTTCACCGTTCGAGGTCGAGGGAAAAGGCAGAACCCTGGCCTTTCCAACTCCAAGGAGGGAGGGAGAGTTGCTGCTGCCTGCTGCCGTTGCCATTCCTGTCATCCTGTGTGGCCTGCCTGGCCTGTGGGGGAGGGGGGAGAGAGAGAGAGAGAGAGAGCGGCCGAAGGAAGGGGAGAGGAGGTTTCTTCCGGCAGGGCAGGCAGGGGCTCCCTGCCTCCGCTCTCGATTCTTTGCAAGATTGAGCGCAATCATCGCCGCCATCATCACCAAGCAAGCACAAGCATGGGTATGTGTATGTGTCAAAACACCAAGAGCCGCCCCTCTCCCTTCCTTCCTTTCTTGGTGTCGCTCAGGTTGGCCTGCTTTGCTCCCTTCCTTCTATGGCGGTGGTGCGGTTACTCTTTCTCTTCTTTGCAGTTTTTGATTTGGTTATGTTTCCCTCTGGGGGAAATTGCCCCAGCTTCAGTTTTCCCTTCTTTACCTCTTTGGTGGATGATGAATCCAAGGTATATATATCGCTTTCGGTCCCATCGGATTCTTCCGGTCTCTGTTTCATCGTGTTCTTGGAAAACATCGACGAGCTCTATTTTTTTTTCCTTTCCTGATGATGAGTTGGTGAATTCAGTTGTTTGATTGATTTTCGTCGGGAACCCCAATAGCCACCGCAATCACGGTGTGGACGCGGCCATACTTTTCTTTTCCTGCATTCTGGTTTGCAGCTGCGGTTTGATTCAATCTTGAGTGGGCGTCCTTTTTTTCCTCATGAAGCAGCATTAGCAGATGGAGAGGCGGCTTATTCGGATAGTGACGATGAATACCAGAAATTCATCCAAAAGATGAACCCTCCAAGGTATACTAACCCACTTCTTCAACAATTCCTTCCTGAACCTCTGTCAGTCTTAGCAGTGTGCAAAGTTTTTTCATGGTTATATACACTATAACATTTTGATTCATATTCTTTTCTGAGCTCAGGGTCACTATTGACAACACCTCATGTCCAAATGCTACGGTTATTCATGTGAGTCCCTTAAAAATCACAAGTGCTTCTCATTGGTGTGTTTCTCTTGTTTGTGGCTGAAGCTGACATAGTTTTTTTTTGAACGATATAGGTGGACAGCGCCAACAAGTACGGGATACTGTTGGAGGTGGTGCAGGTCCTCACTGACCTCAAACTCATAGTCAAGAAAGCATACATATCCTCAGACGGAGGATGGTTCATGGATGGTAGGATAAAATTAAAATTGGTTTCTTTCTTTTCCTCTCGTCAAAATGGTGTAGCAATTTCTAAGCTGTTTGGTTTTTCCTGTCAGTCTTCAATGTGACGAACCAAAGTGGGCACAAGATAATGGACGAATCTGTGCTAGAAGGTATACAGGATTATATTTACAAGGTAATGTTTGCCATCATTGTTTGTTCATATTCCTGTTCTCGTCAGTTTGTTTAATCTGTCAATCTCTTCCTGTGCAGTCTATCGGTCCTGATTCTTGCTTTCTTCCCTCGCGGAGGAGAGCCATTGGAGTGGAGCCTTCCTCCGACTACACCTTGATAGAGCTAACTGGGACTGACAGACCCGGTCTTCTCTCTGAAGTGAGCGCTGTGCTCACAAATCTGGAGTGCAATGTGGTGAATGCGGAGCTGTGGACACATAATGAAAGAGCAGCTGCCGTCATGCAGGTCACTGATAGGAAGTCTGGGCTGGCGATTTCAGATGCAGAAAGACTTGGCAGAATCAAAGAGCGGCTTCGCAATGTGTTCAAAGGGAGGAGTCGGGATGCCAAGACAGCGGTCGCAATGGGCATAACCCACACGGAGCGAAGGCTGCACCAAATGATGCTTGAGGATCGAGATTACGAAAGGCATGATAAGGATAGGACAAGTGCCAACCCCACTTCAATGGTTTCAGTCGTTGACTGGCTTCAGAAAGACTATTCTGTGGTGACAATTCGGTGCAAGGATCGACCAAAGCTTCTATTCGACACGGTTTGCACCCTAACAGATATGCAGTATGTGGTTTTCCATGGGAGCGTGGATACTGAGGGCCCCAAAGCTTACCAGGTATCTCACCACAACATTTTCAGCTTCAAATTTCTATTGCTGGACATAGACATCCAACTTTCTATTTCGACAGGACTATTACATTAGGCACATTGATGGTTCACCTGTCAATTCAGAAGCCGAGAGAAAGAGAATCATCCAATGTCTTGAAGCAGCTATAGAACGAAGAGTATCTGAGGTAATTCAGCAATATCAGCTCCTATGTGATTATTTTGCTTTTGCTTTTCTGTAGTCGCAGATGATACTTCTACATTCATTTAGTTGTTCAGATAGGGACTTGAATGGTGTGATTCATTGCTGTAGGAGGAAAATTGTTGTTGGAGAGTTGGCATTTTGCATTGCCTGTCACACTTTATTGATGAGTCACTATCAATGTTTTGGGTCCTTTTCCTCTTGATGAGGCGCGTGCTGTTTTGCTTCAATGTACAGAGTGTCTTGTTCAATTAACTCTATCCCTGCTTACGGTTATTTTCCTACTGTTGTGTGTTTTAATGCAAGTATACACTAATGAATTGAAGTAAGGTGTCAGATCGCTTGATGAACTACAAACTATAAGCTTTTTTCTTCAGCAGTACTTTTGTAGTACAAAATTTATCATCAACTGTATGTCCCTTGCAGGGCTTGAAGTTAGAGCTGTCGACAGGCGACAGAGTGGGTCTGTTATCAGATGTAACACGCATCTTCCGCGAGAACGGCTTGACAGTCACAAGAGCAGAAGTTTCAACCAGGGGCGACAAGGCTATCAACACTTTCTATGTCCGCGACGCGGCAGGGAGCTCGGTGGAGCTGAAGACGCTCGAGGCCATACGCCAGGAGATAGGCCAGACCGTGCTTCAAGTAAAAGGGCACCCTGATCAGCCGAAGTCGCTAACGCAGGATTCACCTACTAGATTCCTCTTCAGCAGCCTCTTTAGACCAAGATCACTCTGCAACCTTGGGTTGATTGGGTCCTGAATTTCAGCCAACAGTGCATGCATGCATCTGGTGAGTCCACCACTATTCCGCAATCGTAGTGGCAAGAAAATTGGCTGTTGTGGTGACAGACACCGTGGCAGCGAGCCACGCGAGATGCTGCTGTACCAAGTTCTACAATGCAATCAGGGGTATTCATTCATCAGATGACGGCCACAAGCCCGAGCAACCCGCCCACCCAACAGTTGGTGAATACAGTACTGTAGGTTCCTTAGCATCATCCACCATTGTACATACTCCATTCCCCATTTAGTGTAGAGCTGTAACTGTGTCCAGTCCTGTCGACATGGTGGTGCCCATTGCAAGTAGTAGCTGTAGTACCTGCTGGCTAGTAGTGTGATTCAAACTGTTGTAAATATTGATTGCCCTTGGTCATACATCTCTGATCTCCAGCAGCTGTCATTGTTGAATGCTGATTCATTGGAGACGATGCCGGGTTACCACATGCTGTCATCAGATCAGATGGAGATGCATATGCTTGGGGTGGCGTTGTTGTTGGCGTTGCCTAGTCTTGGGGATATTCAGAGAGTGGGTGAAAGTGGCGTCCATGGCATACTTGTCCAAGGAATCGGGCCGACGGCGACGGCGATGGCGACACGGTTGTCATTTGTGCCGGGCGCACATGTCGAAAATGGCCGCCAGCTCTGCCCGGGGCCCTACCGTGGGTGCAAGTTGGCGCTTGGAGGTTTTGGATGTGGAGTCACCTCTCACTCTGCGAGCCCTCACAAGTCATGCTCATCGGCAGGCAGACGCGTACGTCTTGTCCTTGTGGCGCCAATGCCTGCAATGCAATGCAACAACAGCCGGGGCAGGCATTTGGTAGAGCCTTTCCAACGTTTGGTCTCACTCATGTTTCCCCGTTTTCTGCCATGCTGTCTCTTTGCCTACCGCTCAATCTCACTCATGTTTTAGTACTACTACTCCTACTACCTTCTACCTTGTGATTGATCGATTTGATTTGTTAAAATCTTGAGATTTCAGTCCCACAAGGCATTGCCTATACTGTTTGTGTTTCTGAGAGAACGAGTTTCGTGTTTTCTCATATGTCTTGTGGTGTTTCATATTCTTGGACATGTTGCTGCATGCATAACAACTCTCTGAAAAGTAAAATATGTTTTGAATACTTAGTATTTGCATCATCAGAATTCAGAATGTTTGCAAAGCAAGGCCCGTGAAACACCTTGTGCCGTACTGCCACCAGAATCTCTCATAAACACACAGCATGTCCTACAGGCAGAGGCAGGGCCGCCGGGGCCATCTGTTGTTACCTGCAGATATTTCTGGCGCCTGATAAATACTACTAGTAAAGTTGTACTAGTAAATCTTAAAAGAAAGACCGTTGTACTAGTACTGGTGTATATATGGTGTATATACTATTAGTACATAACATTGATTTGTTACCTGCACATTTTACCTTGCCGCTGCTCTGGTGTACAGTATATATGATTTTACAGTAGAGTACTTTGAGGAGCAGAACATAGCTAGCAGCTTCATAATCATGTCACATGCATGTCAGTGTTGATTCATTCACAGCGCTTAAAGCAAGTACATACATCTGAAGCAACTAATTGCCATCACCCACACAACCCCAATCCCAAGTCCCCTCTGAAAGCGTGATGAGCTGTGCTCATCTGCAGACTTGAGCTGTGCTCATCTGCAGACTTGCAGCAACTTTTCAGTCAGATCTTGACACTGTCATCGCTGGGCTGGGCGATGGCAGTGCACATGAGCTGGAACAGATTTGGTCAGTTGCTACGTACCCTACCACAGGTTGGAGCTGGAGGACAACAGGAGGAGGCTGATCTTCAGTTCTTCACTCTCCATCATGTGATCTGTGTATTTACAGATGCAGATACAACTGATTCTCAATCTTCATCATGTGACATCCTTTTTCTTCTATGATACAAGGGAAGAGCCGGTCGATCTTTTCATGTCGTGGGGAAGTCAAGTAGTCCTTACTCAAGTGAGCGGAGGAGCTTAACGAGAAAGGGATTGGTGGGCATGCATCCATCTTTAGGGATGGCAGCAGCTGCTGAAACCATGTGGATTCCAACCCAACTGCAGGTTGGAGTTGGAGTTGGAGTCTACTCCTATCGATCTACCTATCTATCATGTTCAGGGTTCAGTAGTGTTCAGGGGAAGCATTGTGTGTCTCCCATAACTCCTGTACCACGGCACTATGTTCAGGGTTCAGTAGATGATCACAGCTTCACAGTGTCATCTTCTGCCACAATGCATGTATGTCGCAATGCAAGGACCTCTTCTCGTGGGACTAGGCGACTAGCTAGGACTATGCATGCTCCCCACACCATATATAGCTGTGTTTCTAGATATGGGATATTGGAATCCATATCTCTACTCTGCAGCATATTATTATCTCCTCACCTCCTCCTCCTCCTATAGACTAACAATTTTGGCAGTGGCATCATTGTGGGCTCTTGTGGCCACCTTTTTTTCCCAAAAGAGAAGTCAGTTCCACCCATCGGTTAAATTGTTGGATGCTAACACACTAAAAGAAGCATGATTAGAAAGCAAAGTTTCCTACTAATTGGGCATCAAGTAGCTAGTGGCGACGATAATTATTGAGCATCCACGAGGAAGTGGAAGAAGCATTTTATGAAACTTTTCGGGCCATGCCTTTAGTAGTTACCAAATGGTGGAAGAGGCATTAATTTTATGAATCTTTTTGTACGTAGCATTCCCAGGAAAACGCCCAATCATCAATTATAGAGCTACTTCTCACGGCAGCAGTAGGACAAACTACTCTCCGGCGATGGCGCGAGGCCACCGATGGCAAGAATGAGCGAGGACCTGTCTCTTGTTTAAAGTTGAGTGGCCTCTAGGTTCAGTCTGCTTAATTGGAATTTTGTCTAAATAAATCTACTGACAAAATCATTAGCTCTCTATCTGTAATGACTTTGGCAATGACTATTATATTTCACTGTTGCACGCATCAATTTCTGGGGAATTAAAAAAAAACTCGACCCGCGGAGGTAAAACAACCCCTAGGCATTGTGCTTAAGAATTGAAGACCTCACGTAGGTCGAGACGCCTTCTTCGGTAAAAAAATCCGCCCTAAAGGGGTTCAAAGAAGACCTTCTCATACAGGTTGAGTCCGGCAAACAAATCCGCCCCCAAGGGTTCGAACTCGGCTGGTAGGATGTAAAAATCACATATACTAGCGTTCGCTTGCATGTTTACTGGAGAATTATATTGCACAAACACTAATTTTGTCCATTTGATTCCACCCCCACCATCAACATCCAAAAGGAAGTACAGATTGCAGAGCTAGAGTTGGTCATGAAACAGTGATGTGCTTAATTAACTCATCCCTAGGACCCTAGCTAGCTAGTTGGCAGCGTTTCATGGAATACCGGTAGTCATCGTAGGAAACACATCCGCTAGGCGCTAGCTATCTAACGGTCTTGGGCATTGAAACAATGGCGTGTGTTCTGAACATAGACAGAAAATAAAAAAAGAAAAGGAGGCGGCGGCCGCGGCTGCTATCATCCTGTTGTAACAGGAGAACGACGTCTCAACGAAAATTCGGATCATCAACTATGTGAAGAATAAGTGTGCAGTAAAGTAAGGGTGAAAACTTTTCTGAGAGGGACAATACGCTACCAAATGATATTGTGGAGAAAATAAATAAATAAATAAATTCACGAATTAAATAGAATATCTTCTCTTCTCAACAAAGCAGTGTAGAAGAACGCACAATAATAATGTAAACTAAAGATGCATGTTAATCAAAAAGCGTATGAGATTTATGTACATAAAGACTAGTGAAGGAGAGATGATTATTTTCCCATAGGCATTTGAATTAGTTCCTGCGAAAAGTTGACCGATTTCGACAGTTTTTCTCACCACCTCTGTTACATGCATATTTTTCTGTCTCTATGTTCCTGCTATGTAGCTCAAATAATGATCACAGTGACATCTTTGTTGACAACTGTGTAATCCACCGTTGAGAACTTGAGATGCACTTGTCGACGGCAGGTCATTAGCAGCCTTGAATTGTGCGAGCACTGCGTGCCACCACACCCCACACCTGACTCGATCGTTGTAACTGCTAACTGGTGCTTCACAACAGCAGAGGGTCCGATAGCGATGAACAAGGCTACACAAATCTTGTGGCTTGTGACTCATTGGAAGCTTCTGGTTCTTCTATCCAATCTCTCTCTACTCTTTCATTCAAAAAAATCTCTCTACTCTGCTGTATCTATATGCATATTTGCTTTGTAGAGAGAATGTGTGTGGAAATGCAAATATGTTTCCATATAATGGCCGGTCAGCATTTGTGATTACTGTTACATACTCCTTTCGTCTTAAAATATGACATACTATAAGTAATTTGCACATATTATGTGGTAAGACAAACGATACAGATAACCTCGCTTATTACTATATTTGGGTTGGTCATAAATATTAATGGTAGGTATGCATATGAATGCCCTTTTAGAGCGTTTGTTTACCTAGAATTCTTTATAATTTAGTATATATTTTAAAGTCTTGATTCCTTATTTCAAGACATAGGAGGAGTGTTTAGTAGTGGTCAACATGATGTAAAGTGAGACGAGTGAGGACACAAAATGGTGACCGGTGACTAAGATAACGTCAGTGCCAACCTCTTGACTAACCATTGATTGGAATTCAGATTCCTTATTAAGTCCTTTTCCAGTTGGTAGAGTACAATCGGGTAGCAGAATTATGTAGTTTGAATGTCCATTGCTTTTGTTCGGTCGTTCGGGTAAACATAATGACGAACATGATTTCTTTTCGAAGAGCTAACGACAAGAAGATGATTTCTGTCCATATATTATTATGTTGAAAATGCTTATATATGGTGGGTCACAAGAACGGTGATGGGCAGGATAATTGATAAGGACACACCCACGCTGTCCAAATATTTGCCCAGTCTTTCACGGTGCTAAACAATAAGAGTACACTTTTTCTGAATTTTATAAACTTGGGATCAGTAGCAGTAATAATCCTCAGTAATGAACTAGAAGTAGCCCAGCAGCAGCTCGTACTAAAATAAACTGAACTGATGATTATCTATTTTGCTGGCCAATCAAACACAGCTGTAACTCGAGCAGATTTTAGCAAGTACTATACCACCTGATAAAGACATGCCTACGATGTCCGATAATTTATCCCAATCTTTCACGGTGCACACAAATCACAAGAACACAAGCCTCTCTGAATTTTAATGATATATGAATTATTCAGCAGTAGAACTGTAAATAGTCTTGACCAGAGATTATTCCAACCGAGATCAGTAATAAACTAGCTAGCAATCACTAAATCACAGTTAGAGCAGATATAGGTTGATGATTAGTTTAACAGCAACTCGTCAACCTCACTGATTAACAAATATTAAATCCACGGCAAGCACACTGATTAACAAATATTAAATCCACGGCAAGCACATGCCAATTAGGCTTCAGATTATCAGCCTCTCTTAGTCAGACAAGTATAGTATTGCGGTTAGGACGTGAATTCAGAATCAGATGCAGATCGCAGCAAGGCAGCGAGTTCTCACGGAGATAAATAAAAGATGCAAGAAAGCCAAACTTGATAGGCAGCACTAAAGAATTTTCCTCTGATTAATGGAACTCAAATAGTAGCAATGATCGATAGAGGGATCGGCTTACAATAGATGCAATCCAAACCCTAGATAAATCTTCTTCTACCCGTGGCCACGATGAACCACGATCAGAAGATGGGGAACTCCAAGATTCCAAGCAACGTGCCCGAACTGTAGCAGCTCGATCACGCTCTCCACACAAATCCACGAAGGACCCGGATCAATCACCCCAGCTGCTAGGGTTCTCGAGCGGCGGCTCGACAAGGGATAACTCCTCCAAATAAAATTTCAATCTCCTACGTGGGTGAACCCCAGGCCTTAAGGCACGCAGGCCGGCCAATACACTTGGTTGGACTTGACCGAAACAAATAAAAAGACACGTACCTGAGTCTAACTCTAATGATGTACGACCAAAATAACAGAACTCCAATGTTACTAACAGACGCATGGCACTAAACATACATATTTAAATATTAAAATATTCCGGCTAAAGACTTAACCACACACAATATAACCTGACGTCCATTGGCTGGTTTTGCAAGCTTCGTGACAGCACAACCATATCAGGCCTAAAATTATTCAGGTGACATATCTTCCATCCCAGTAAACATAGAACTTGTACTAAATATTACTCCTTTGCGTCTTCTCTTGCATGGCAAAATGGCTCCACAATTAATATGTCTGGACTTCATAATGTTTTGCTTCACATCAAAAGAAAATAAGCCAAACTGAATAACTTGACGAGCCATGGGCACATCAATAATGTCCCTTGAATATCCCTTCCCTTGATCACAATTACGACTCCTTGAGCCCTTTCCCAGACCTTAATCGATTCGACATGTATGTCAGGATTGCTAGATCGGTTGGTCAAGCACTCTGGGTGGCACCCTTCCAGCCTGAGTGCCAAAGGTAAAAAACTTCTCATTTGGGTCCGTCTCATGTTACCTAAAGTATAAGTTTATAGCATCAGCCTACTCACGGGTAAGATACCCCTACATGCGACCAGGGTATGAGGTTCGTTTTTTTTTGACTAGGTAAAGAGTCCTCTACCTTAATGCGAATGCTCAAGGAAGGGGATGGGGGCATGCTATCCTTGCGGTCTGGGTTTTTTTTTTTTTTTTTTTTTTTTTTTTTTTTTTTTTTTTTTTGCATGCCACGTTGTTCAATACAAAATCCCCAAAATTAGTCGAAAATATGATTGGGTTTTGGAAATTCATCAATGGCCCGTTGAACAGGCAGACGCCAAGGCAGGATGCTATGCTATGGCAGTCCATGGGCCATGTCATGGCAACTGACATGGAGACACACAGCCGTTCCCAGGTACGGAGATGCAATCCGTGTCGCTGAAACACATGAGACGTCTTGCCCTTTCACATATAGATCGTGAAGCACGCATGCATTGCAGACGGCACATGAAAAGTGAATTGGTCTGCCGTCCAGATCTGGATCTACCTACATGCACTTCCCCTGAGCTGAGCATGACTCTGCATCCAACGTAGCTACTGCTACCTGGGGCCTAGGTGGTGTATGCCTGGGGCCTAGGTGGTGCACTGCCGAATGTTTTCACGGAACATAGAACATGACAAGTTCTCAAGAGCTGAGGAATTCAAAGGAAAAAGGAGAAATCAAGATGAATTGAGGACATAAGAGTAGGACAGAAGTTTTCCTTTTTCTGGAAAACCATGAAATCCAGCATGTTCCCAACAAAATTGCCGTTCACAATTTCTAGTTCCTAAATTAGGCCCTTGTTCAGATTCAAGAAGTTAGAAAAATTTGGCACTGTAGCATTTCATTTGTATTTGGCAAATATTGTCCAATCATAGACTAACTAGACTCAAAAGATTCGTCTCGTGATTTCCAACTAAACTATATAATTAGTTATTTTTTTACTTACATTTAATGCTCCATATATGCGGCTAAAAATTAATGTGATGGAGAGAGTAAAAAAAAATCTGAAATTTAGAGGAAAAGAGAACAAGGGCTAGGAAGAAAGAATCTGAAAAAAAAAAATCAGAGAGAGAGGGGAAGCCATCAGTACGTGTTTATAACTTTATACAGTTACTCCTCAGACCACACAGATTAAGCTGATTCCTCTGGGCTCGGTTCTGTCAACTCGATACATGCCTAGATCAAAGACATTCGTCACGATATCCCCAGGTCATTTCGATTTAAGCCCTATGGATCATACTTTCCAGAAACAACATATGGATCAAACTTTCCAGAAACAACAAATGAAACAAAATGTTGCAGTTGCAGCAGGCATAGCAGAAAGGAAGCAATTCAGGGTTTCAAACGTGAAAGCTAGCTTGGGCCGCTTGGCTTAGTGCCCTAGTGAAATTAAAACAGCTACGAGTGCCCTGAAATTCTGTTGTATCAGTGATTACATTATCAACAGCTCGACTTAAGCACATCAAATATAATTTCAGAATGCTTTCTCAGGTTCAACTGAGTTCATACTGTACGAATGAACACAAATTAAAAACTTACTTATACAAGGAGGGAGGCAGAAACTTCTTCACCAGTATAAAACAAGATACTACCAAAAGAATGCAACAACACTGACCCTGCACAGTTGAGCTCACAATTTGCAATTCCTAAATCTCAAAAAAAATTGCCCATTGATCCAACTGTATCTCTTTTACAATATCTATCCAGATATGTCTGGTTAGACTGCTAAAATTTCCAGTCCAAATTGTATGTAAACTCTGCAAAGGAATTATTTTCATCCCAAAATGAATCTTCCCCCAACCCAAAAAGAAAACTTAACAGTTGATTTCTTTGATGCTGTCCCTTGAGTATATATTCTATCTCTGAAACTTTCCCTCACATAAGGTGCTCAAAAGCAGCCTCATGTGAAGAAACTGAAGCATACAGCTTCAATGCCATGCAAGAACGTGATACAGAGATTTGCAGACTTTCTAATGTAACATACACTCTCTAACATACGGGTGTGAGATATTCACATACCGCTCCCATATATACTTGTAACGGTGAATTGCCAGCTTCAACCAGGGTTTCATGTTTCCATTATAGTGCACAACAGCAGCACTCTCAATCAAACGATCATCTATGTCTACATCATACCCAAGACCCAAGACATGCCATCTGCGGTCTAGGGGCTCCATCAGGCCGTAAAATGTCAAAAGACCTGCAGGAAGAGTTCCTGTCCTCCAGAGCAATTGATCAGAATTTTGCTCTTGCCAATAATGATACAATGTTGTGGCATTTGCCTTCCTCCAAGCTATCAGGTCAAAAATGTTCATTCCAAAAGCCCATCCACAAGTATGTGGATCAATCTTAGAGCTGATAGTAGGGTGCGAAAAATTTAGATACTTGTGATACCGGTGAAACGACTCCAAACAAGTTTCCACTGCTCCAATGACATTGCCATGCAACTCTATGGAGAAGAGCTGAGTCAGATCCTTTTGCACCACAACATCATCATCAAGAAACACCACCTTCTCCAAGTTGGGAAGTATTTGAGGAATGTAGAACCGTAAATGGTTCAATAGAGAAACAAACTTTGGGTTATGGAATTTTATTTCTCTTTCAGGATTCTTGGAACCAGCTGAGTAATAGTAACCCTGAGTTTCCACCTCAGATAGCTGCCTCACAAGAGGAGATGAAGAAGCATTCAACCATGAGAACTCATCTATGCAGCGGACTTCAACAGTGCAACCTTTGAAGTCATTTATGAGGAACCAAGTTGACATTGCACCAAAATGGATTCTGTCGGTGACCACATGAAACACAAGCTGTTGAGGATGATTTGCATTGGAGACTGTAGAATTGACAGCAACAGAAGTGGCCAGCACATTATCAGAGAATATACAGAAATGATACAGATTATTATCCACCAATCGTGTTGAATTCCGGTTCTCCTCTGAGCGACTCGTATGCTTCGGATTCCGAAGCCACTCCTCTGTCAGTTTCACAGTTAGACAGTGCAGATTTTTGGGGAAGGATTCTGCTGCTAGCTGGCCAAACTCAGCACTCTGAACAATTGCTGCCTTTGCACGCTCCTCTAGTGCCAGGGCATGGCTCTTCAATGTCACTATTGTTGTGCTGATATCATAGTGAGAGTCCTGAGCCTTGTATATTAACCGTGCTAGCCGGCTTATTATAGGATGGGCTTCATCTTTAGTGATTGCTCTCCCACTAACTGCCCCTTCAGATAGCAATCTTTGACAATTCCTTATCTGCGAACTAAGCTCCCATGCAAGCTGAAGATTACCATGCTCTTTTGCAAGGATGACATATGCCTTTGCTAGAGTCATCTGATCTGCTAATTGGCGAGCAAATGATGTACTGCTCAAAAGCTCTTCTGAGAAATTCACTTTCTCATGAGGGACTTCCTCGATTTCTGAACCATTATCCTGAATTAAATCAAAAGAAAAACATGAGCATGCACAGGGGCAAATTTTTCATTAATGGAACAGTTACTTTTGCTTACAGCAGAAGCAGCCAATCAAGATTGTATAAAAGAAGAGAAAACAAAGGAGGGAAAATCTCAATCTTTGGACTACAGTCCATTAGATGTGAAAACATTAACATTTTACAGTAGTCCATTCTCGTACATCAGTACTATACTTCAAGCAAGAGAAGTGGCCAACCCAACTGTTGAGGTTTTTATTTTAAAATGATATTTCCTCTGACCTCACAGCATCACTTTCCAGTGAAGAAAAGTCTAACTTCGTGTGAAGCTGCCATTTCTGAAGTAGAGCTTAAACTAATCCAAAATTAACCAGATACAGGTTTGCAAACCTTTGACAAGAATCAAGTGCTGGAGTGTTATTTTTTATTGAACTATTCAGGTATTTATAAGGAAAAGCCTTCCAATAGAACCCGTAAAAAATTCTGGTCTACGTTTCATTTACAGTGAATGTGAACCACCTGAGGAACGAAGACCAGAATTTTGTGGAAAGCAGAGCTTGTTTGCTTGTGAACTATGATATGGCCAATTCTTGACATTCCATCAGATATGGTGTTAAAATATCACCTTTGAATGTAACAATACTTTTCTATAACAGAATAATAGGAATTGATAGGATTTGCTAAAGATAATAACATAAACAGACAGACGTTAAAAGAAATAAATGATTGGAACTTCTAGCAGATTGATTCATAACATCAATCTCGTGAAATTCAAGATTCAAATGGTATAGGATTTATAGCAGTATGTCTCTTTCAGGGCCACAACCCTCAATACCTCTTCAGATGATGAGGTGATTAGATCTACCTTGAGATGGTACTAACGTGATTGAAGAAGCTATCTAAGCTAATTCTTTATTGACAATAGAACAGACCATTCACAACAGTTCCCATTTATCCATGTGCCACTGCAGAGCATACAATACCCTATCCTACAATAATTCATAGAATGACCAGCACAATCATGCCCAGGATTCAATGTTCTCTTCGTATTCAAAAAAAAAAAAAAAAAAAAAAAAAAAAAAACTGATTTTCTAAGTTATGATTATCATGCCTCAAGTCATAATATGAGCTCAAACATAAAAATCTTCCTTACAACAAACACCTTACAATACCCCCTTGGATAGTCAAGTTACCACTAGACATTTGCAGTGCAATAGAATTTAATATTTTGTTGATGCTAAAAATAACTAAAGACTGGGCAGCCATAGCAACAAATCAACTTTGTTGGTTTCCGTAGCACTGCCATGGAACTACGCAAACCCACATTCTGATTATCAATGTAATTATATAAAACCTAACACAAAGCCTTTACCTGAAAGAAAGCTTATACCATAAGCTAAAATAAACAATGGTCTCATATACCTCGACAATATCATACTCTATTTCATCTGATCTCTCTCCAGCATCTTCAAATCTCAATTGTGCAGTTCTAAGAAGCTTATTAAACAGGTATCACAGGTAGAACTTATTGCTATCATAAGAAATTCATTGAAGCAATTCAAATTCGTGGAGTTCAAATATTGCAGACTAGGAGAGAGGCTTAAATGTTACTGGAAGTTGCTTGACGCCAAAGGAAAATTTAAAAAATCATGAATGATGACTGCCAAATGCCATACTTTTGGGAGGGTTCAGATACAACAAGAAGGTTCTGAATAATCACTTGCATTTATCAAAGTACAGCATCACACAGTACTGAATATTAACGTATATTATGGATTAGATCTTCTCTGTTACATGGCCACCACAGATGAGAAGAAAGCACCCATCTTCCTAGTATGTGGATACTATTTGTTATTAACAGGGAGGATGTGAAACCACCTTGTGAGAACGACACCCTAACTAAATACTTGAACAGATCACCAAAAGGTACAGGGACAGACTATCTATCATGCCACACCAACTCCTAAAATCACATACCATACCATGTTTGCCATTTCTAACAACCAATCATGATTAACCAAAAACACTTTCTACCATCAACGAAATAGTATGTGGCAACTAAGATTTCCATAAAATGGCAAAGTGAATGACTCGACATACTAACCTTCAAAGGATCCAATACTGAAATATGGCAATAAAGATCTACGGCAAAAATTGTACTCTGATACTCAAGAGTCTACCACCCAGCCATACTTTGGACACTAAAGTCGAAACCTCGTCCTCTACAAACATAGATAACATTCAGTGCGTGAAAATACAAGTCGACAACATGAAAACATGAGCATTCTCGCGTACACTTAAAAGATCAAAAACTGTAGTGCTAATCGAGACCCAAGTGACAGAAGCAGGTGACAAAAACATGAAGACACTTAATTTCTCCACAATTCTTCATCAATATCAGTAAACTGGTGATCTTTCGGAAGATCTCGCAGAATTAAGCAATATATGAAAGCTGCACAAGACCAGATTTGCGGCACTTACCACGACGGGCGGCCGGAACTGCTCCTTCTGATTGTGGTGCAGGACGAAGAGCATGAGCCCGACGAGGAGGAAGATCCCAAGAAGCCACCAGATCCACCCCGGCAGCCGCCGCCGCGACGAACGCAGTGCCCGCCTCCGCGCATCGCCGCCTCCGTGCCCCGCCCCACGAAGCATCTCCGGACTAGTCCAACGCAAGAACTAAACCAGAGCCCTGCCTCACCGCCGACGCGCCAAATCCACCTGCATGGCCCGGAGAACCCACAAAGGCGGTGCCTTTGCGGCGGATCCGGGGTCCGGATGGATCACGAGGCGATAACCATCCGGCGAACCCACCCCACGGACCCGGAGGCGGCGGGGTCGAGCCCAGCCACGGGTGACGCAGCAGCAGCTTCCAGGACAGCGGACGCGGTGAGGCAAGAACGACGGCGACGAAGGAGCTGTCGGATCCGCGAGGGCGAGCGGCGGAATGCGAGGACGGCGAGGTGGGCAGGATTCAGAGAGAGGAAGGGAAGGAAGAAGGGAGAGGTAGAGATCTGAGAATGATGAGGAGGGCGGGGAGAAGGGAGGGGAGGAAGTAGTTCTTCGCTCGCTGACGTAAAAGGAAAGACACAGCAAAAGCCGCCCTTTCCCGTCATGCGTCTCCATTCATTTTTCACCATCCCTCGTACCATCCGGGTTCAGCTTGCTCTGCAGCGGCTCAACTATCTCAAATTTGTTCAGCATAATGCCGCACATTATCGTAACATGAAACCATTGAATATTTTTCATCTTCAGAACGCAGATGTCGATTTCTGGTAATATGAAATATTATGCTGAAAATATGTCACTGGGTCAAATAAAAACATTCCACAAATGGTGTGATCTTTCTCTCACTTCATCCAAAAGTTTTTGCTGTTAATGGCATTAGTTTTGCATGCTTGGTTTTACAACAAACTTTGCCTATCATTGTTTCGGTAAAAGATTATTCTTAGGCCCTGTTTGTTTTCTCTAGTCACTAAATTTTAGTTCTAGTGTGTTTGGTTTAGAGACTAAAAGTCCATTAAAAAAAGACATGTGCTCTCACAACTTGAACTTTTAGTCCCTTTTAACCCTCTTCTTACTGACTAAAGCTACTAAAATTTAATACTTCCAAAATTAAAGGGTGTTTAAAAGTTTAGAAACTAAAACAGACTAAACTTTAGTCCTAGTGAAACAAACAGGCCCTTAGGTTGGTCTTAGTGGAGGTTTTATATCTCAATTTTCAATTCACTTATATCTTATCATTGTTTCAGTAAAATATTATTCTTAGGTTGGTCTTAGTGGAGGTTTTATATCTCATTTTCAGCTCACTCATATCTTAGAAACTTACAAAAGAGTTTTATCTCTACGAAACTCTTTGCTTCCATAAAATTTTCATTATCTATCACTTTGTCAATACAGTTATATGTTAGCATATTTAATATCTATAAAACTCCATAAAACCCATTGAAATCGGCCTTATACAAGTATTTTCTATGAAAATGTAGGAGTTCCTATGAAATTCATATATGATTTCATATTCACAGCCGCTTTTTTCCACTTTCGAAATCCTATTAAATCATTAGTAGACGGGTTATCAGAGAGCAGTTAAAATCTCAGAAACTTTGAAGAACTTTAAGAAAATATTTTATAAGAAAATAATGTAATTTAACACCACAAGTGATCTGCATATTTACTAGCCTAGGCTTTTCTCAGACAAAACATAATAGACCATGGAAAGATGCAGTGAGCATCGCTTGTAGTGTTGTAGTTACGGTTGATCATTCATCATATCTGAGGCTATTTTGACAAGAGATGGGGGAGGGGGGATTATAGGTTTTGAAAAGAGATGGGGGGGGGGGGATTATAGGTTAACAGCTGAGTTTGTTAGTTCGCTTCAAGAGACTCGGCTTCAATTAACATCAGCTGGTCTAGCTGCTGTGCACTTTGCACCTTGCCGGTTAGAGTTCAAACCCCCTCGGAGGAGGAACTGTTGACCGGAGGAGGCGCAGTTTATCTGTGCGTTAAAAAAAAATCCCTCATCTACCCTATGTTGATGCATTGGTCTAAGGTGAGCCCAATCTCATAGAAGCTGCGGTGCCCTGTGTATGGGTGGGATAGGGGTTCGAGGGTTTTCTCGATCTGTGTGAGAAGGTCTTCTTCTTAAGCACAATGTCTGGGGATTGTTTTACCCACAGCATGCCAAGTTTTTTTTTGTTAACAGTTGCTACTGGCTTGTTGCTCATTGATTGATTTTAATTTATGCATGCTTTATTAGCTGCTGGTAGTCATACACTCATATTGATTTGTGGAGCTCATTACACTGCTGGGTGGAGATGGAAAGATCGAGTTGATTAGTTTAGCCAAAAGGGTTATATGTCCACCTCCTAAGCTAACTCTAGAATTATTATGA
Source organism: Chrysopogon serrulatus (assembly GCA_015844335.1). Lineage (NCBI taxonomy): Eukaryota > Viridiplantae > Streptophyta > Magnoliopsida > Poales > Poaceae > Chrysopogon > Chrysopogon serrulatus. The sequence continues at coordinate 24,605 of JADLZL010001136.1, forward strand.
GGATTGCATTTATTAACTTAAATGAAGATAGAATTTTCCACTCACTCCATTGCATAGTGATTGATCAAAAGTGAGATTGGAAAGAGATCTAATGCATTTGCTTAGTGAGTATGCATCTAATGGCACTAGTTCGTCGATTAGCTATGGATTTTTTTGGTTACTCTTGGTGGTTGTTGCCACCTAGACAAATTCGAGTAGCGAGGATCGCTGAACATCTTATTGGAAGACTCTGATTGGTTGTTTGTAAGGGGGATTATGCTCATCCTGCAGGAGATCAAGAATAACAACTCTAATAGAATGCTCGAGACTAGTTGAAGTGTTATTTGTTGACTGCTTTCTAGCCCCCAAGTTAAGGGTCAAACTTGAGAGGCTTGTTAGCGCGCGAATCGATCACCTAGAGACTCATCTTAATGAGTACAGAGGTTCTGAGCAGCTATTCTATCTTTTGATTACTGATGAGAAGCTAAAATTTATTATAAATATCTACAAGAAAAAAGATAATAGAAAGATGTCAAAAGCTAGAAAAAAAACTTTTGAGCAAAAATCCAAAAGCTTCAGCCCAAACAAACAAATCCTAAGATCGTCTCAATGATCTAGCTTAAAGCTAGCTAAATCAAACTTTTTACCCTTGAATAATACAAATCCTAAGATCGTCTCAATAGAGATGTAGTCTCTCAAATTTCACAATTTATCTTCCTCCCACAATGATGTTTAGGCTATCGTTTGTAGTCTATCTCTCCTTCATATTTATTTACTTAGAGCTAATGCAACTCATGTTGTTGGAGACGCCTTTCGACCAATCTCATTGGGGTTTCGTGGGTAAGTTGACATGATATGTATAGATGAAGAGAGATAATGATACGTTTCACATTGAGTCTAAAAAACTGAGACATAAAACTCTCGCTGGTCTAATTGTAACAGTGGTGCAGACTCCATTGGCGCACGTGCAAAACACACAAATGATCATCAGGTTTGGACGGCTGTCGCTGAGCAGAACACGCACATATATATTGTAATATAATATACTCCTGTTTGCTGTTTGTTGTCCTCTTGCCTCCTGTCGCGTTTTGAGTCTTCAGCAAGGAACAATCACATGTGCATGCATGCTCCATCGGCGTGTAACAACTAACAAGCCCATCGGTTAGCTACTAGAGTTGCTTATTAACCGGCGAGGGTTATCTACTTGTCCCAGCTGTTGTGTGGCACTTCTGAAGCAGCCATCAAGTTATTTGTTGCCCCCCCGTTCTGTTTTTCTTGATTTTTTAAATTTTTTTTAATGTTAACCTTAAGCCATGTTCACGGTTATATATGGTCTAGGTGTTTTTTTTTTCTTCCATACTGTTGTAGATTTTTCTTGGTCACTGTCCAGTTGTTTTGTTTCCACGTTCAGGTAATAAATGAAAATAGAAATAAAAATATAAAAATAACAATATAGTAAATGTGAAAAAAAAACAAAAAAATAAAAGCAACATTATTAGAAAGTGTTTGAAATCCAAACCCTTTTTTCTAATCTAATTCTTCTAATGCTAAGAAACCAAGGTTGCCACTACCTAGTAAATGAAAATAGAAATAAAAATATAAAACAAAAAAACCAAGTTTTTGTAAAAAAAACAAAAAGTTAAAAATAGTTTTAATTAACAATAAAAATTGTTATAATATAATTTGTTTCTCAACAAGGGTTCAACTAATCAAACCGTGGGCGAGATCTTAAATAGTTTATTGCTCAGTTCAGTCTAAATAATATAGGCTATATGGATGTACCATTGAGAACCCCGACAAGGATTGACGCGTGAAAATTGACAGAGATCTTCGGTCATAATCATCAGCAGACAAGATCTTCGGTCATAATCATCAGCAGACAAACCAGTCCCTAATATGTTGGCAACTAACTCCTTGCTGACTTGATTTTATGGATTTCCAAAGGAAGCCATAGAGCTTGATATTCAACTATTTCAGTTCATGGATAGTGTGAAAATTAAAGTTATAAGATGTTTCTTCCATTCTTTGTAATATAACCGGAAAAAAAAATCTATCAGGATTGTATTTTATTTTAATACAAATTTAATAGGACATTGTCGTATCATTGCCAACGTTGCTTAAATCATAGATGTTGAAGTCATCATAAAATAAATTATAGCTCTTAAATTTCATAGAAAGGGGAAAACACACATGTAACGTGTTCGTTTTTCTTGGCAATTGATAGTTTTTTCCCTCTACTGGTGTAACGCATGTGCAGATTTGAATATTGAATATTATGGATATAAATCTGTTCGTCTTTTTCTACTTACCATAATGTCCTCACATCCCTCGTTATCTCATTATTATTCACGGGGTGTGCTCATAGAATTAGAAACACATGCATATGCGCTTTCAGCGGCGCAAGAAGTTTGATTCATTCTAGGGTGTATTAGAATAGATGTTGTTATCGCTAGATAAATTTTCGAGTCATAAATTGCAGTTCTAACGCATGACATATTTGCTACGTATTTCATTATATTTGCTACGTATTTCATGAACTGTTGCTACGTATTTCATGAACTGTTACAATCTGTCGGTAGGACTAGGACCAGCTTGCACGATTCTACCTACCGAACACTTGGCATATAGTACCATATATACTGCTACACACTACATGTCTAGGGCCCAGACAAATGAACGAGTTGACTATATACCCATCGAAATGCCCAATAATGCGTGCAGATGGTGGAGTTATATATATACTACATCGATCAGATTCCTGTGCCGAACCAATCAGGTCATCTTCCTCAGCTAGTCACCTTTCGTTAGGCTTTCTCAATCACAGCACAAAAAGCAGGGCAACGAGGCTGTTAAGCGAGGTATTAATTCTGTGTATCATTTTCCAGGCCATCTCTGTCGCCACTGACCCGGAATAGTTACTTAGGGAATAGAGCTGGACATTTGATAAACTAAAGCAGTCTAAGTTATCTTGAAAGTTCTGCTAGAGGAGAACGAAACTGGAGGTGCTTGCTGAATCCTTCCAAATATTACTATTCTCAGTTTGTTAGTACACATGTAGGATTTGTCTTCAAGACAAGGATTGATGGACTCCAGAAGATAGAAGACTGAAAAGAGCAGATTGCCTGATTACATGTTGGTCATAATAAGTTAGGCACTAGACCTGACATGTTATATGCCCAATTTTTTTTTTTTTATTCTTTGGCCAAAAGTCTCCTCATCAGGTTTTTATTTCTAAGACTAGGTTGTTTGGGGAGTGGCAAAGGAGCCAATGAGACTAGCAGATCTCCTGTGATCAACCAATTAATTATGTGCAAACATGGAGGAGAAGCATATGTCAGTTCCTGTTTCAGAGTGCATGTGTGTGTGTGAAAAGTGACATGCATGCACATGATGCAAAAGCATGCAAAACTGGGATGTTTGGGGTGTTGTGGGGGGGGGGGGGGGGGGGGTGGGTTGGGTTGGTGAGCCATACATGGGGACACGACTCCACATGCATGTGCCATGGTGTCTTAGAATTTTTTTATATAGCATGTGGTTGTAAAGCTGAATATCAGATCAACAGCACGGTGATGATGGTTGTGGAGTTTCTTTTTTGTTAGGTTGGGTGTTTGCTTCAAGATTAAGGCCCATGAGAAAAAGCAGGAAAAAGACTTGATTAATAAATGAACCAATGAATCAAAAGATAATTTGCGTCTTCAGCAAATGAATTCTCTTAATATTGAAGGGTCTACTATATATTTATAGTTTCATATTGGATTTTATTTTTGGTTTCTCTTTCCGCTGAACTTAAGTGCTGGGACGCGGAGGTCAGTTAAGATTAGGCCCAGCAGGCAGTTACTCAGCTTTACCACTTCTAAATACTCCTTGTATTTCAAATTAGAAGACGTTTTATTTTTTATACATACATTACTTTTATTATGTATTTAGAGTATATATCTAAGTGCATATATAGGAAAATATATGTTATCTAAAAAAGCTAAAAGATCTTATAATTTAGAATGGAGGGAACATAAAAAAATGTAAAATTTAGCTCCCCCATTGCTTTGGTATATGTGACTTGTAGTGTGTGACCAGCGGCCACAGCCCACAGGAAAGCGCATGCCCACCGTGCAATTTACATCATTCCGTCATTGTCAAGACTTTTAACATCGAATCTAATGATATATTTAAAAAACAAAAAAGACACTATGTTCATTCTATCAATAAAAATGGTCTTCGTCGACACAACCTCTACATATGCCTTCCATTAGTACTGATTATACATAAAGTTGGCATAAAGAATTAATAATTAACACAAAGTTTTATTTATCAAATAAATTTAATAAGGACCCTTCATTCCAAAATAAGGAATTAATAATTAACAAAAAGTTTCCTTAGCAACACAATTTCAGCTGGTCTAAGTCTGACCATATTAAGTTTGACAAAATTTATAGAAAAAATCAATAATAGTATTTATAATATTAAATTAGTTTCATTCATTATACCACAAACACCATCTACAGACACCCAATAAGTATCGCAATAAGACGTTGTTAACACCAAAATTTGGTAAAACGGAATTTTGGCTAAGAATCCACAGAAAGATATGGAAGCCGCAGCTGATTTGTCCCGAATCAGCTAATTAGAGTATTGATTGAAGTCAACATGACGTCAGCGGCAAGGGCAAGAAAGCGATAGATTCCACTAGAAGGGAAAGATTGGAGTCTAAGTTATCGTATCTGTTTTATTTTCTTGATTTGTAACTTATCTTAATTGGTTAGGACTCGTGTCAAGCCATGGGTATAAATATTAAATCTTGTCAATTGTAAAAGATATCTCAGTCAATACAAACACAATTTTTGGCTCCGGCCAACCCTTAGGAGTAGGAGTAGATTCCAATGAATTCTTCAATGAGTTAGGCCATATCAGTATCGTCTGACCTCTGGCTTGCTTGTAAGTATTTGTCATGGCTTTATATCTTGCTTGAAAGGCTGCATTAGTAGGTCTAACCTCATGCAAGCATGATATGGGCTCTATCTAGACGTGGCACTTTGATAGATTAATTAAGTTACCGATGTTGCTATTTATTTTTATTTATTTATTTAATTACAACAATATCATTTTGCCCGATCAAGATTGCTGTTCAATTAGTTCAATCTTGATTGTCCATATTATGTGTTCAAAGCTTATTTGATTTCAAATAGACCTATAGTTTAGATAAACTTAGTCTCGAGTTATTGTTAATGGCTGCCATTTCTATGATTCCCATTCTCAATAACATTAGATCGGGTTTATTTAAGTTATTAGATCGATTCGTGGTCATGGATGACTCTGTTCGTGCTTTATGAATCCTATCAGCTAAATAGACGATGAGACAGAGCTCCACTGTTAACATGCATGTATGAGTTTGTTTAAGCATTAATTAATTTGATAAGCTTATTAGAGGCGTTCTAACATCATTATTATGGCTGTCTTGATCTGCTCGAACCCCACAATTAGTGATGTTAGGGCAATTTTGGATCTTGAAGGTCTATTAAGTTTAATGTGAATTATTGTTTGTATGTTACCTATATGATCATATTGACTAAACTAGATCGGCTAAAGGTTTATACTTCACATATGCATTTAAATAGCCATTTTAGTTTATTCTTTACTGTTTTAAGCTTATCGAGCATTGATGTTGACTTTGTAGTCAATAGTCATCGTCATTGGCCTTTGAGTCGTATGTTAGAATTATCTGGCAACAAAACCGATACGTTCCGCCTATGTTACTAACTGTTTCTATCCTCATCAATAGCGGAGTCAAATCGACTAGCATGCCAAGTTTCAAGAACCGATTCATCCGACGTTGAGGTCATCAAGGGAATTTCTAGCGTCCTGCTTCTATAGATCCTTTCGGCCTCCAAGTGTGTTGTGCACGACCACATTTTTGTGTCAACAGAAGTTATAGCCCTAAGGATCGGCGGGTATAACCCTTTAGGCCTTTGGTACTAAATGTTGTAAGTAGTGTCCGTATCAAGCTATATAGCGACTGGCATAATATTTGATACACTATGAAATATATTTTTCATAATTTACCAGTTTGATATCATAGATGTTACTATGCTTCTCTACAAATCTAATATTCGAGTACTGATGGTATATAAAATCATATCTGATATATAACGAGACACAATCCAAATTAAATATTTTTGCTGTGTTTTTTATTAAATGATTTTATGGTGTACTTTCTTTCCAAAGGCATCATAAACTGCACTTATGTTTTCATGGAACGCAGAAATTTCAAAAGACTCTAATATGGATTTCACAATAAATAGTTTGTTTTCACTAAAAATTTTAGAAAAAAAAATAATCCCGTATTAAGGAGGGGGTGGAGGGTTTGCTATCCATTGACTCTTTTCGGTCAGTTCTTAGTTGTATTACTTGTTCAGAGTAACTTATAGGATGGTTAATTCGGAAGATGATTGTGCTATAAATTATACTGGCATGGATGGGAAGATTACCTCCCCCTTCCCCACTATGGATGGCCCAAAACAGCCCGATGTTATCATGTTGCTGCAACCTGAGTTCTGTGGCGGTGAACGTGGACTGCGCCACACAACACAAACCCCCAAACCCCTTCTCCCCCTTTTCTTTGTTTATAAAAGAATGCAAGCCCAATTAACAAACACCAACTAGGTACACTTTCCTAGATGTACGTCAGGCTGAGAACACTAAAATAACAAATAAAAATGAAACACAAGTTATGGATTTTTTTGGCAAGGGATCTGGAAGCCCTAAATTAAATTTGATAACAGTAATATCTAACTACATGGATCATAAATTATCAAAAATATATTTATGATAAAGCTCATGAGTCGTTAGAACTTGGGCCAAGACATAGAGGTCAAGCCTACATACTATTAGGCCGTACACAAGAAATTAGAGGTCCTTGGAAATTGGGGGCCCTGTGTGGACACATGGGCTGCACATCCAAACGGACGGGCCTGAGATTAGATCATAGGAATATACAGAAACCTTAAATAGAAATTATGTTTTTATTTGTAAAAAATATTTTTATTTATATGTATGTACTTGAGTCAAGTACTTTTTACAGTCTAGTTCAACCCAGCATCACGATGCTTTCAATACAATGTATGTGGTAAGTTCCCAGATACATTGAGCTCCTTGAGTGTTTTGATTTTGGACATTTTGGCCCAAGTCCTTCTCGAGGGACCAAAGAACCAAGCAGCCTCTAAGGGCGTATATTTGGTTGTTCTCATATCTATCCCAATCCACGCGTATTAGACTAGATTGGGTGGCCTCAATCTATATGGCTGAGACGAATGCAGGTACATCAAACAAGTGTAAGCATGTAGATAGGAGCCATATATATGACTTAGGGATGGGTGTTGAAGAGCTCTGGGAATGGAGCTCGGATTTTCAAAAAAAATATATTAAGATAGCCTTGCCAAATACTATGATTCTGAGTGGTTAATGAACTGAAAAGGAAGCAGGGCAGTCGATTTGACTAATTATTGCCTTGTCCTTGCCGTAGTTGTATATATCAGCATTGTCATCAAGAGCTTGGTTAAAAAATAACTTTGTCATTAGGATATATTTTAATTAACTTTTTAGTTGCACATACAATTCATACAATTAATGTTAAAGCATCACCAAGAGTCCTCCTAAACTTAATTTCCCTATATACTTATTACAGAGTAGGATATATTTTAATTCTTTTTAGTTGCACATACAATTCATACAATTAATGTTAAAGCATCACCAAGAGTCCTCCTAAACTTAATTTCCCCCATAGAGTGTATTCTAACAACAACAACACCCCCTTAAATTTCTCTTATAAGACTACAGTATTGTATCTCAAATAACATATAAAGTGGACACAATACCTCTCTAAATTTAAGATTTTTTTTTGGGGGGGGGGATGGTGATTTAGGATACCTCTAATATAGGATGTTGGATAAGGCCTAAGGGATTTGTTGGAGGGCGAATTATCTACTTTTAAGACAGCGAGTTAACAGCGGACAAAGAAATATTCAGAATTCAAATGCAAAATGCAACTAGCCATCGACGTGATTTGCAGGCATGCAGCATTCGTGCTTCTAGGACATCAAGATCAAGCGTAACACTAAAACACATTAGTTGAGCATCTTTGCGGCCAGGTAGGCCGCGAACGCGACGACAAGCGCGGCGGCCGGAAGCAGCAGCTTGCATCCAGCCCCACCGGCGCGGCGCCGCGCCTTGCGCGCGGTCCGCACGGTGGCGTAGTATCGCTTGGGGTTAGCATCGAACACGGCGCGGGGCACGCGCGCTCCTCCGAGCCCGGGCGCCTTCATCGACCGGCAGGTGAACGCCCACACGGCCCCGCCGAGGAAGGCGACGGCCAGGAGCACGAGCGCCAGCGTCGCGTACACCGCGACGCCGCCGGCGCCGCGGCCGTGCACGAGCCACGCCGCTGCGTCGCCCAGCAGCTTCTCGGCGGCGACGTCCGGGAGCTTCTGGACCACCGCGGCGGCCAGCCAGCCGTAGACGCCGCTGAAGAGCTTGGCCGCTGTCTGGACGCATGGCCCCGAAGCGTAGTCGGCCGCGGAACGCGCCGCCTCCGGGAGGTTGTCTACGGTGACGGCCCTAGCCATGGCCAGCCAGGTCCAGAGGTGGCTCGTGAGCCATGCCACCGAGGCTCTCGACGCCTCGACGATGGCGTCCTTCGTCACGGCCGCCGGGAGCATCTCGGTGGCGACGGCCCTGGCCGCTTCGAGCGCGCCCGTGACGACGGCCGAGAGGTTGGCGATGGGGATGGCCATGGTTACTTGGTTAGTGCCTTGCTGTGGCGTTGCGCTCTTTCTCTGGGCTCTGCCTTTCTCTGGCGTTGCAAATGGCTAGTGACAAGCGGAGCTTAAAGTCGAACGTGCGACGCAAAAGTCATAAAAGGGAAACAACAAAGCGGCGCCCACCCGATGCCGATGCCGATGTACCATGACCAAAAGCCGCTTGCTTAGCCATGTTGTGTTGCGCATGTGAACGTGATTGCAGTGCGCACTTGTGCTACCTGCTTTCACCGGACGCTTTATGTAGGATAAACGGCCATTGTATTGTCTATTAAACTAGAAGATTTCCGTTGCCGCAGCAATCGAAGAATTTAGAATCAAAAAGTTCCAGGATACACCATTAATAAGAGTGGGATGTCTAATTAGTAGAATATAAATTCCTTTGCATGTTCTATTGACGCGAATATATGATATTAGAACCCAAAGATATGCTAGTGTCTAAACTGGTTCTATTGACGCTAATATTGGTTAGAACCCAAAGTGCTAGAACCTGCGGGTCACAGACAGACCGAAAAAACATCAAATAACCAATATACTTGCGATGAAGAGCGGCAAAGTCTATAAACAAATCAGCTACCACGTTTCAATGATGGAAAACGAACTATTAGCAAACGAGCCGTTGAATGTTTTGCCTATGGGCAAGGCATTGGCCGATTGCCCTAAGTTGGCCAACAAGCTCAGGGCGTCATCATTAGTCTTCGAATCAAGTGAACAAAAAAAGAGAGGTAAAAGTAAATTGTTTTGTGATTTATGCAATTGTACTCTACTCAATCGGCCATGCATAACCCTTTATACTATTAGTTGGGGTGAACTTATCTCGTGTGAGTCAAAATTCTCTGTAAATCATGTCAAATACATTTTAAATTTGAATTGGACAACGAAAATCGGCTCGGGCCAATTTTATAGTTCAAAAATCGACTTGGGTAGTTTTGATAGCAAAAACTGCCTGGCTGGTTTGAAGAGTACTCTTTGGCATGGCGAACTTTTCTGAGAGCGTGATTTCTTTGTTCAAACTTAAAATTACTGTCTATATATGCTTTTTTCAATCGTCTTGACAAGGGAGACACAATGGTGTTGTCAATTTTGTATATGGATAAAAATAGAAAACTGGCCTGAGCCGGTTTAGAAACATGCAGACAAGCCTTAGATCGTCTCCTTTTTTTTGTTTTTGACAATTTTGGTTGATCACATTTTGCACACCTCATTTAGAGCTAATGGCGGAAACTTGTGCATTTTAATTGCGTCCACTTTTTTTGGGGTTACCACTGACAAATGGCGTAGGGTTCTCTTCGGGAATGTTAACAAGCTTTTTCGTTTCTTTTGTTGGTGAAACAACGAGCTAGGTCATCAATCCATGCTCTTGTACGGGCTTAATGAAAAGAGATATAAGTATTACAAATCTGTGTTTAATAATTACCACTATAAAAATACTATTTTTTTGTGAGCTCTCTGTATTCGTTCCTTTTCAACAAGGTAACGGTATAGGTACTCTGGTGGAAGTAGACGGCATAGCAAATACTCCAAGCAACCGGCATACAGAGCAGTTGTTAGGAGTGGTTAAATGTGAAAATACTAACCTCACTGGTCGGCCGGTCGGCCCATGTAGAAAACAAAGCTGTGCACCTGGATCCTAATAACTCAAAACAAGTCTGAGCAGCACCTTTACCGGATGGTTTGGTCAAGTCTCCACCTGGAAACAATTTGTGATCCTGCAGCACCTGAATGCCTTCTTAAATTTCAACAAATGTAGAGACTGGTAGGATCGGAAGGCGTTGGGTCGATTCATAGAAGCCAAAAAGTTGCAACTTCAATGATATGACCATCTATGGAATGTGGAATCTTTGAAAAGAGCAGAACCAAAAATAAAAAATAAAAAAATTCAAGAATAAGCACCTCACCGTTGAAAGTCGTTGAAAAACCAAAATAATGCTTAGTTCAATACAGAAGATAGTTTGGTTTGCAGGGCAGACTGGCATCCAACTAACCAAAAAGAACAGGGAATCAAACCCACGTCGCACATGCTTCGGGATCAGCTTCCTGCTGTGCAGTGCAGCCACCATTGCAGGACGTTCTTCTGCACTAAAACAACGTCGTCCAGGTGCAGCTTCCTCAAGAAGATCACCCAGATCTCTCTGCCGAAGACGCAGCGGAGCAGAATATGGACCATGGTTTCTGGAGCCTGGTTACAGATGATGCACTTGTCGGAGTCCTACAATCCATGATGGCACCTCCTCTCTGCTGTCCAACAGTGCTCGTATATGATGAGTCAGAAGGAGAATTGCGCTCTTGGCGGAGCCAGTCTTCCATATCTGCTTAGCACCAAGGGTTCTCGAAGAACCAATGAACATGGCTCCATAGGCTGACAACGCCGAGTAATGCTGGTCTGCCGTGAGACGCCAAGCGAAGATGTCTGGGGTACCTGGCTCAAGCTGCACTTGCTCCAGAAAGTCCCAGATTGCGACGAATTCCATTAAACCTGCACAGTTAAAGAACCCGTGATGTGTCTTAGGCCCTGTCCGGCAGGGCATCAGCGACCACTTCCTTCTGATTCCGGGATACTTATCGAAGAGCGATGGTGCCATATAAGCCACCTGTCCAAAAAGCATCTCGGACTTATAAGTGGCTGATGCCATTTCATTAAAAAGTTATTGTTAACATACAAATTTTTTACTGTGATAACTTATATACAAACAAGCGACATTCTTACCTCCTATTGATATCGCCTCTAATCAGTGGCTGGACGAATTCCATTAAACCTGCACAGTTAAAGAACCCATGATGTGTCTTAGGCCCTGTCGGGCAAGGCATCAGCGACCACTTCCTTCTGATTCCGGGATACTGCCGCGAAGAGCGATGGCGCCATGTGCAGCCACCTGTCCGTCCAAAAGCATCTCGCCACGCATGAGTGGCTCCTGCCATTTCATTAAAAAGTTATTATTAACATACAAATTTTTACTGTAATAACTTATATACAAACAAGCGACATTCTTACCTCCTATTGATATCGCCTCTAATCAGTGGCTGGTTCACTTCCATCAACTTTGGGCAGTTGACAATGTACACCTCTTTTGTGTTTGCAATTGCTTCCTGTCCAATTTTTTTTCAAGGTCTTGACAACCGATAATCAGCAATTCCTGGAGTGTTGCAAGGCTATTGCTCCACAGGCAGGCTGGAATGGATACAACGCCTTTGCAGTATCTCATCTCCAGTGATTCGAGGGAGGTTAGGTTCTCCAGGAAGCCAGGAAATGAGGCAGATAAATCCCCGCAATCATTTAAGGAGAGCCTTTTGAGGGATGATGGTAAAACCATCCCATTTTTCCAGTCGAGATTTGGACAGGCCCAAATGATCAAATCTTTTAGAAGAGGAAAACTCCCAAATTTTTCAGTGGGCAGGGTTGACAGGGATCCACATTGGCTAATATTAATACATTCAATGGCATGGAGGGAGAGGAGGATGTCATCAAGAGCTACCAGCTTGTTGCAGGATTCAATGGTTAGGCGGGTGAGTAAGGGGAATTTTGCAACACTGCCTCCGATAAATGTTGTCAGCGATGCACAATCACGGATATTGAGCTGCTGTAGTAATGGAAGACTCCAGTTTTGTAGATCGATGGACACCTGATGGGTACGGAATAAGTCAAAGCTGGTGATAAACCCACAATCAATATCGTCCCCGAGATTCCCAGAATCTACAAGCTTGAGCTGCTTCAGGGATCGGGAAAACAGTCGTCGTGATGTGATCTTTGGACAACATAGCACCTCAAGTACTTCAAGGGAACGGAAATGTCCAAATCTTTCGGTTGGGATGAATTTCACATTTTTGCAATCGTTTATTACTATCTTCTTAGTTTCTTGTGTATCTTGTATATAATATGGTTCTAGAAATTGTTCCAGGCTTGATAAGTTTTGGCAATTCTCAATTGTTATATCACAAGATGAGAAGGGGGCAACTGCATAAATAAGCATTCCTGATTGTCTGGAATGCACAATTACTGATCTTGAGCTCCTGCAGTGATGGAAGATCCCAATTTCGTAGGTTTATGGCAGCCAAAGGACAACCTGCTAAATGCAAGATGGTGAGGGAACCACAATAAATATAGCCTCCGACATTCCCTGAGTTCTTCAGCTTGAGCATCTTTAAGGTTGGGGCCAACAGACATTCTGATTTGATCTTTGGGCAATTCCAGAAATTCAATTCCTCAAGGAAACGAAAATATTGAAACCTTTCTGTTGGCACAGATTCCAGATTTTGGCAGTCTGCAATAACTATCTTCTTGATGGCAGGTATATAAACTGGATGTAGAAAGTGCTCCAGGCTTGACAGGTCATGGCACTTCTCAATTGTTAGGTCAACGAGGGAAAAAAGGTGCTACCGATGCTGCTGCCTACTACCATGTTATCAACGAGCACCGCTGGTATCACATTTAGGTTTGTTTTCTGTGAGTCCCAAGAAACTGATATGCTCTTTAATCCATTGCAATTGTAAATTGAAAGTACCGTTATGTTGGCAAAGTTTTCTGGATTAATCGAGTTTGGAAGAGATGCACCTTGATAATCACGAAGCCTAAGTAGGTTTCCCTGCCCAGAAGTAGCATTTGCATGAATTGGCAAAGCATGTTCTTGACAAAATTGATATGTCGCTGATTCAAATCTCTGTAGGTTGATCAACTTACTGGAACCACCAGGAAAGTTATCAAATTTGCACCTCCTAGCATATAGTATTTGTAAATTATAGAGACAACAGAACTCTGACGGAAGGCTCTTGGAGATACAATTGTTGGAGATTTCAAGGTACCGAAGGTGCTTCATGTTGGACATATTCTTTGGTAATGCCCTTATGGAAGCAAAAATAATGACCCGCAAGCATCCAAGTTCACTAAACCAGTGCTCCAATACAGAAGTAGCACTGTTATCAATCCTTAAAGACTTTCCATAGAAAATAATACTTAAAGACTTGTTGCAAAATAGGGTGCGCAACTTTCGATACTTGCTTAACCTCAACAAATCATTACCATCCACATCACTGTTTTGCAGTATTGACAGATGGCGAACATTCTGAGGAACCTTTTGAATGTCGCTTCTGTTCTTTATGATGAAGCAATCCTCCTTTGAAACAAGCTGTGCCATGTCATGAATCAAGTCATGGATTACGTGCTTGGAACCGAGAATCTGAAAGAAGGACCTATTTACAAGGTCTTCAAAGTACCGAGAACCAATTTCTTGGAGTGGAATGTTGCCTTCAGGTACCACAAAGCCTTCTGCTACCCACAATTCAGCTAGACTTTCCTTTTCGAAATTGTAGTCTTTCGGGTAGACAGCACAGAATGAGAAACATCTTTTCAAGTAGAATGGTAAATACACATAGCTCAACCGAAGAGCTGGCAAAATGTCAGTCTCCTCTTGCCTCAGCTGCCACAGTTCACTCTCTAATATACTGTTCCAGTGTGTCATGTCAAGCTGAAGGACCGAATACGGCGACCAGAGGGGGGGTGAATGGGAGCCGATCAAAATTTCTTTCGAATGGCCACTGTCCCAATCGACCTCCAAAAACCCAAAACTCACACGTAAGTAGTTCTCGAGTCAACAAGTGACTGAATGTTCTCCGGTAGTCCCCGGGAACACAGCGAAACACTCAAAGCAACGAAAAGCCAAGCGAAAACAAAGAACTCCTCAAGACCGGAAATTGCAATTGTAAATTGAAGGTTACCATTATGTTGGCAAAGTTTTCTGGATTAAGAAAACTTTGGAAGAGATGCACCTTGATAATCACGAGGAAGCCTAAGTAGGTTTCCCTGCCCAGCAGTAGCGCCTTGCATCTTGAGGTTCAGCACGGGCAAAGACAAGAACACCAAGAACAAAATCGCCATGATCTTCAATCCGCCTGATTCCAAATCTCAAGGTTGATCAAATTTGAACCGTGTGGAACCACCAGTGGAGAAGCTATCAAGATCATAGCTTGAGATTGGACGAATCAGCGGAATACAAAGGGTAAAAAATAGAGACAACAAAACTCAAGAATGGAAGGCTCTTTGGACAAATTGGAGGAAAATTGTGGAAGTGTTTCCTACAAGCAAGGATCGAAGGTGCAACATGTTGGCAAAATGATCAACCATTCGAGAAATCAATGCGGGAACCGGGGAGAAGAGGGAAAAATAAAGAACGCGAAGAACACCAATCAAAACGCTAAACCAACACATCAATACAGAACTAGAAACAAGGAGGATCACCTCCTTTCCCATGAGTAAACTTGGTTCCACTAATTGCAAAAAGAATGGACCTCTCTCAAAGACTTGTTGAAGAGGGAAAACCCAAAAAAGGATGAAGAAAAATGCAAATGGGAGAGGTGAGGAGATGGAGCCTCTCCAAGTCATTATCCATCGGGCTTATTTCATTTTGCAGCTTTTATTGACAGATGAGCAAACCGCATAGCCCTAGGGAACCGGTTTGAATGACTTGATGCAATCTTTGATCCGATGGCCAATCCGCCTTTGAAACAAGCTGTGCCATGTCATGAATCAAGTCATGGATTACGTGCTTGGAACCGGGAATCTGAAAGAAGGTGGCTCATTTACAAGGTCTGGTTTTGAGGCCCAAACCAATTTCTTGGAGTGGGAATGAGGCCTTCAGGTACCACAAATGTCCTTCCGCTACCCACAATTCAGCTAGACTTTCCGGGTTTTCGAAATTGTAGTCTTTGGGGTAGACAGTCCAGAATGAGAAACATCTTTTGACCTTCAGAATGGTAAATACACATAGCAACAAGCCAAAGAGCTGGAAAATGTCTTTCACCTCCTCTTGCACCCCATCCGAGATGCTAGTAGTTGAATCAATCACTCATCATCACAACTGTTCCAGTGTATAAACCTTGTGTTGTCAAGCTTAATTCCTAACAGGCGTCCAAGAGTTTTTGCAGCTAACGGAGAGCCCTTTAACTTCCCAAGTATGCCTCTACCAATCTGCTCTAACTCAGGATCAATGTGAGAAGCATCAGACCCAAATGCACATTGTTTGAAAAAATCCCAAAAGTCCTCATCATTCAAGCTACCCAATGGAAAAGACTCCATTGTACCCACTCTATCAGCAACCTTCCGAGACCTTGTGGTCACCAACAGCATACTTCCTTGAACAACATTTGTGAGAGGTGCACAAAACCTCTTCCAGCATTGGCCATTTTCCTTCAAGGCATCATCCCACATGTCATCAAGGATGATCAAAAATCTTTTTTTGTTCAATTGTCTTACGAGAGCTTGCTGAAGAGAATCCAAATCATCAGTTGTTGCTAGCTTTCCAGAAACAGATTGTATGACATCTTTAGTCAATCTCTTGACATCAAATTCGTCTGAGACACATACCCACCCGATCTTTTTGAAGTGGGAATTCACCTCTGGATGCTTGGAGATTTGTTGTGCTAAAGTAGTCTTTCCAATACCTCCAATTCCAACTATTGGCAGGACAGAAACACTTGTCATCACTGGCCCATTACCACCTGGTACAGTAGTTTCGTTACTGGTTGATGCAATAGTTAAATTTTCCATTATTCTCCTGCGTTTAGGACAGACTTCATCACCATTCATAGGTACACAAAGCAGTGAAATCAAATCCTTCAATTCTTTGTCACGACCAAAAATCTTTTTCTCAGTGGGGAAAGAGCTGGTCTTTGGTCGGATTGATTCATCAAATCTCTGTGGTACTGTACGTAAACCCATCTTTTCCAGCTCACTAGAAAGAGTGTCTAGCCGTTTTTGAATGTCATCCACTCTGCTGAAGCTGCCCTTAACAACACTGTTAAAGAATTCAACAGTAGGAGGTTGAGTTGCATTATTCTCCACTTGCATCTTTAGCTCATACCATTTAAACTCATCAAGAAGGTCCTCAGCGTCGCACACTGCGTCCTTGAGAGCTGGAAGGCACTCCGCTACATTGCTGACGTGGCTCTTCCACTCTGCTCGGTCAACGAGATCATACATTGCAGGAAGAGTTGCTTCTCTGAGGCGCTGAAGGCTACTTTCCAAGCCCAACACCTCTTCCCCAAGCTTTTGCTCCTCTCCGCTGCTCCACTTCGAGCTCAGAAAAGAAAAGGCTGATTTAACCCACTGGATAAGGGTAGCACACTCGTTCAAGCCGGTAATGGCACCCATGGCTTGTGGAAGATTCATGGTGACAGGTGCGTGAAAAGTATTCGTTTTATCCCTGCTGACAGTGATGAACCAATACAATGAACATTTAAGCATCATAGAAATTGTTTGATTGTTGTAAAGAAAAACATTGTACCAATATGGGCAAAACGTTGAAATCAAATATTTATTTGACAAAAGTAACATAGTTTGAAGTTGAACTATAATTTCTCAAAATCACATTGCAGAGCCTTCACTCTAATCCACAAAAGACACGTATAAATAAAAAAATATTAGCCATCAATTTATTAATTTCTAGTCATCATCGACAACAATAGCCATCAAATATATTCAACTTTCTAAAAAGAATCTTCTACTTTTGTCATTATTAACATAGTACTATAACGTAATCCCTTAAATCTATATCAAATCAAAACTACTCACATCTGTCACTTTTAAAAGATGATCTAGATGAACTTGTATCTCATAAATTACACACCTCTCCCATTATCAAGAAAATTGAAATTCCCTATTTTTCATGCAAATTAACCAGATCAGCCATTATTAAAATAAATCTAAGTTAAAAACATATTCTATTACAGAAAATACCATAAACTTCCTCTAATATCAGTGGCGGACCCAAAGGGTAGAAGTTAGGCCCCACCTAAAATCTGGCCCATACCATTAAAAACAGTTTTAACTGAGCCATAAAAATGTCTAGCCCAAAAGCACAAGCGGATAAATAAGAAAGGAAATAGCACGGCCCAATGCCCCCACCATACTACGCTGTGCTCGTGGCCTTGACAAGTGCAGTCAAGGCAGGAATTGTCAAGCTTATCCCAAATCCCATTCTAAGCCATATGTGAAATTAGGTTTAGGGATATAGTTCATGCATGGAAGAGCCTAGAATTGAATAATTTTTTTTTTGTTATTTTCTAGGAAGTTGAGGTTGAGGCATGAAAAAATTCAAATATTGCATTTCTTTAGAGAAGCATGAGGCAAAAATTACTGTATATCAAATCATTTAAAAATATATTATATCTATGACATCAAATTTTCTACTGAAGTTCGCCAGTATTGCGTATTACGCATAAGAATTTTGGCTAGGACTACCCTACATTCAAAACTACGCCTAATATACTTGTGAAGTACCCATCCCCACCACTATTAATAAAAACTAACTCAAAGAAAGCATAGATAATGCGCACCACCATACATACAAGTACAAGGCAAAAATGCAAGCATGAGCTACAAGTACATATATCAGTAGAGCGTTAATTAACTAAATTTGCTAGCTATTTGCTATGTCTCATCTAGCTAACTATTTACTAATTATCATTAAAAATGTCCTAACTGCCCAATAGAATTCCTCCTGGATTAACTATTTGATAATCATTGGACAGACCCGGTAAAGAAAAAAAAAATCCTTGGTTGCTAGCCTCCTAATTCGTGTGTCTGAGTTTCAAAAAAAAAAAAAAATCGTGTGTCTGGCTTGGCGTGACGTCACCTTGCCTAACTAGCTGACGTCACGAGGATAGTTCCCAGGCATCTCGCTACGAAAAAAATCCATTACGGTGGATGAAATCTTTTCAAATTATTTATCTAAATCTAGTAATAATAAAAATTGCAAATATATCTGTCGCCAACTGAAGCGGAACTGCGGAAGGAAGTACGTACGTGATATAGTTTTGCAATTTTTTGATTTATTTAGACAAATATTTTTTAAAAAAACGAGTTTATAAAATAGAAAAAAAAATCTAAAGAGACGATGGAAAAGGGAGGAGAAGGTTTACCAACCTGCTAGTGCGAGATCGATTGGCAGGAAGGAGCGGGCTGCTCAGCTGATGCGGAACCTAGATCGAGCGCAGCTGATGCTGATGGCTTGGATCTTCGAAGTTGGAACCCAGCTCGCTCGCTCGACCTTCTGGGTTCCCTCCGTCGTCCCTCCCTCCCCGCGCTGAGGCTCAGGCGCTCAGCTCTCGGCCCTGTCCTAGACGCGCGCAACAGCGGCGCAGGGCAGATGAACCTTACCCGCAGGTTCCAGTGTTTGCAGATACTAGTACAGTAGCATTTTCGGTGAAGCAGCAATCGCCGTCGATGGTCATGCAATTGCAAGTCTCCGTCAGCAGCTGTACTCTGAGGCTCTGAGCCGCACATACCCTGCCCGGCCGCAGTGGGTACCCGGGTGGCCAAGAGCTAAGACTCTTAATTATAATTTTATTACTAGTTTATTTTATTTTAGGCCGTTTGGATCCTTTCATTTAATTAATTGAAATCTACTGGCTTGGAATTGGATATTCCATTACTTTTTAAAATTCAAGCTTATTTCAAATTTTTAGGATGAAAGATGCAAATTAATTTCCATACTATATTTTTAATTTGCAATTCATACACTCTTCAACTTGTTCCCCTACTTGAAAAATGCAACACATAAGTATCACTCTTGTATAGCCAACATTAATATACAAATATAATCATATATGACCATCTTAGCTTATTAATGTGTCTAAATTATGACTGTTAAAATAAATTTAATTCTAAGGATCCAAACAATACTCAGAAAAGATAAGTGCAGAACACTACAGTGCATAGAAGAGCCAAAGCCAAAACTGGCCATAACTTTATCAAACGGGACATTAGGACATATTTGATCTATTAGGACTAAAATTAACACCTAAAATTAGTACTAATAGATCAAAATAGACCTATTAATAAACCTACTACTCTCTTCGTTCCTGAAAGGAGTGATTTCTAGAAATCGTGCCAGTCAAATTTTTTTTTTTAACTTTCATCAATTTTATAGAAAAGAGTAACAATATTTATGATATAAACTGAGTATATTATGAAAATATATTCTATGGTAAATCTAATGATATTAATTTGATAACATAAATTTTAATGCTTTTTTCTAGACATTCGGTCAAAGTTTAAAAAGTTTGACTTAAGACAACTCTAAAAATCACTTCTTTTAGGAACGGGGGAGTAATTATTAGTTAGGAGACTACTAACTATTAGCTAGCTAAAAAATAGTCGCTGCTATTAGCTGCTAAATTTTAGTGCTAATAGATCTAAATAGGATCTTAGTCAAAATATGCAATACCCTGTCCCTTCTATTACAACCCATAATTAAGGGTGTGTCCGCTAGAGCTTCTCTAACTAAAATTGATGTCTCTAGCTTAAAAAACGTTTGGTAGAATAATTTCTCATGGTAGATAAGAAAGGCGAAATGTACAT
Organism: Chrysopogon serrulatus; assembly: GCA_015844335.1. Lineage (NCBI taxonomy): Eukaryota > Viridiplantae > Streptophyta > Magnoliopsida > Poales > Poaceae > Chrysopogon > Chrysopogon serrulatus. Next base: position 44,741 of record JADLZL010001136.1, read on the forward strand.
AATGTCATTTTCTTTCTTTCTTTCTTTTTTTTTCCTTTAATTTTTTCTCCTCTCCTATTTCCCCTTTCTTTCCTTCTCTCTTTCTTGCCAGCGCCCTAGTGCCCATGCCCCGATGACATGCACACGGAGGAGGAATATTTTAGGGCTGACACGCAAGCAAAGACGAGGAGTTGGGTGAAGCTTGTTTTTTCATTTCCCTCCTCTGTACTTCCCATTTAGTTGGCAGCAAGGCGAAGCTGCTCCCAGAGTGGCTCTGAGAGTGGTACCAAACATGCTGGATTTATAATTTAGAAAAGGAAGAAATGCAGAGTGTTTTAGAAAGAGACTTGCATGCTAATCTTGCTTCTTCGAGAAATCATGGAAGAAGGTGAGGAATGTATCATGGCTAGAAGCAAAAGAATTCTAGAGCTGCATGGGCTGCCGGTTACCTCCCGGCTTTATTGAACAATTTTTGAAATAACAACAGCATGAGTTTGGCTTCTACAATTTGCATTAAATCGTGGAACATGTGTCGGTCTTGTGAAACGGACCCTTTTAAAAAAAATCTGCAAAGGAACTTTAAAAAACAAACATAAGATTGCCTATAAATTAGCTTAGATTTAGCATAGCAGTATAGCAGCATGAAAAGTAGTAGATCTATGCTGAACAAAACAAGGAACCCATAATGTTTCATTTCCAGGATCTACAGAAGTCGCATCTCCAAAAAAGAAGACGAAGAAACTAAAGGAAAGCTTGATGTGCATGGCTCCAGTTTAATTACAGTTAGCCAAGAAAAGGTATCACTATCATGGACTCATGGTCCAAACAAAAACAATACGAGGTCATCTGTCGTCGTAGGGCTAGTTTCAACCTTGCGCTAATGTATATTTCAATACTTTGTTCTTTGAACAGAATACATGGCATTTCAGACGAACTACAAGCACTCCCCACAACTATTTTTATCCACCATCTCATTGCAACACACAACAACATACCTGGTCTCATTGCACATAATGATTTGTGTGCTGTCGATAGAAAAGACATGCTTTTATTCTATATAAATTGTAAAACTGAAACACATATTAAAAAGTTGCAGTTCAAAAGTAAGGCTATCCGCACTCTTCATCCTCTATATCGATCCTCTAAAAGAAATATTCCGTCCTAATCATTAAAATTATCTCCTCTATACTATTTTCTCCCGCACTCATCCATCCTCTATATCTCTACTCTATATTTATGTGGGACCCACATGTCAGTTTTTTTTTTTTTTTTTTTTTGTTCACCCAACGCCCTCCCTCCCTTTCTCCCTCCCCATTCTCTCTCTCTCTCTCTCTCTCTCTCTCTCTCTCTCTCTCTCTCTCTCTCCCTCCCTCCCCCTCTCCCTCTCACGCGTCACGCCTGCGCTCGCGGCGGCGGAGGTCCTCGCGCCCGCGGCAGCGGCGAGGGGAGGTGGAGGTCAAGGGCCCGGCCATGGCGCTCGGGAGGTTGAGGCGCTGCTGCGGCCATGGCGCCGCGAGGCCGAGGTGGGCGCGGCGGGGCGGCTCCTGCCGCGTGGGCGGCGATCCGGCCTCCTTCCCCATCCCCAAGCGCCCACGGCCACCCCTCCGGTGTTCGCTGTCGCCTAGGACAGCCTCCTCCATGCGCAGCGGCAGGAGCGCCGTGAACTTGGCAGCAGTGTAGCGGCCGATGGCGCAGCGGGCGCGGGCGCAGAGCCGGGCCCCTCTTCTAGCCTGTGCGAGCGGCGGGCGGCGCGCGAGGATAGCGGACGCCCTATACGCCGCTGGGAATACCGGATGAAAGACGGCACACTAAAATAGCGTGACCTTTACCGGACGCCGCTACAGCGGTTCTTGTCCGCTATCCGGTCCTAGAGGATGGGATAGATGACCACGGTGCAGTCAGTCTAAACATCAACAAGATGCAATCATGGAGAAGAAAAACCAGGCTGCATTCGACTGTAGTATCATCAGTTTGTGTCAATTAACGCACGAAACTTTGTGAGCACAACTTAGAACCTTATATTTCCTTGTATCATTATTATTCAAGGATCATACAATCTTCGAGCACTCCGGACACAAGAGACGGCCTCTGGACTGCACTTTGTGCACCGAACAAAACTGTCAGTCTTGGCTTCAGCTCAAAGTGATTCGTAGAGATCATCTAGCATGCCCAAACTAAGTATATGCCTCCCGAACTAATCCCATTCCTTTGCACGGTGAGCATGCTACAATCCGAAGATCTATCACCACACCTTACACATGCTCCCTCCGTTCCAAAAAAACATGCAATTCTTACATCCCAAGAAGTCAAACATTGCAATTTTTAACTAAAATTATATGAAAAAATACTTAAACTTATGAGACAAAATAAGTATCATTAGATTGGTTATGAAATATATTTTCATAATAAATTTATTTTAAGACTTAAATACTAATACGGTTTGCTATAAACTTGGTCAAAGTTGATATAGTTTGACTAACACGCTTCCTATAATTGCATGTTTTTTGGAACGGAGGGAGTACGTACCAAGTGACCTGCATTAGATTTGTACATTGCTCAGACAAAACACTGTTGCAACGCTGATCAACGTCGTTCAGTCGTCATGGTGCTGCAGCGAACGCCGCCGATCGCCGTGGTCCTCTTGGTCAGAAAGGCGAGAGCGCAGAGTGAGGGCGCAAACGCCGCCGCAGATGAATCCAACCGCTAGGAGTGCGAGGGCTATCAGCACATACACCGCGACGCCACGGTCATTCAGGAACCAAGACCACCCGTGCAGGATCTCGGCGGAGGCCACCGCCGGCGTGGAGTCCATTCGTGACGCAACGGCCGCCGGGGCGCCGCTCGGGATCAGATTCTCGGAGGCCGACGACGCACATGCATATGCCGCGTCAGTTTTGAGCTTCTCTGCAGCAGTTGCCACTAGCCATCCATAGAGACCGCGCAACTGATTCGACACCATGTCCAGCCATGGCTGCGAGACTTCAGCCATGGTCCGTGCCGCATTCTTCACCGCTTGCGCCACGTCCGGCGGAGATCCCTCGGCGGTGGCTACAATGGTGACCAACCGCCCGTAGAACGCATGCAGGAGCTTCGACGCTGGCTCCAGCCATGGCTGAGCGGCTTGAACCGCGGACTCCGCCATGTTCTTGACCGCCTGGAACACGTCCGGAAACTCCTTGACTGCCACCGTGTCCAACCACACGTAGAGTTCGTGCAGGACGTTGGACGCCAGGTCCAGCCATGGCTGCGAGGCTCGAACGGCGGACTCCGCCGCGTTCTTGACGGCCTGGGCCACGTCCGGAGGTCCACGGGCAGCCACGGCGAGCGACCACCCGTAGAGTTCATGGACGAGGTTCCACGCCTGTTCCAGCCATGGCCGCGAGGCTCGAACCGCGGACTCCGCCGCGTCCCACGCCGCTGCCACGGCGTACGACAGCGTGTGCACGGCCACAGAGGCCGCAGCAGCGAGCAGGCTCCACGCGGCTCCGACTACGGACGCCACCAACGTCACGGCCGCAGGGATCATCGCCGTCGCCAGACGCACCGCTGCAGCGGCCGTGGCGGACGAGAGGCGCCAGAGATAGCTGAGGAGCTGCAGCGCCACTCCCACAAACAGCCGCGAGGCTTGGACCGCGGACCACGCCGCCGCCCTGCCAGCCGCCACGGCGTACGGCAGGGTGTCGATGGCCAGGGCGACCGCGGCAGCGACCGCGGCCCGAAGGCAATAGATGAACCACGCCACCGACGCCCACGCGGTTGCGGCTGCGAGTGCCACTATGTCGCCTGCCAATGCCGCGGCCGGTGGGATTATCTCCGTGATGACGGCCTTCGCCGCGCTCACCGTGCCCATGACGAGGGCCGAGAGGCTGGAGAAAAGGACGGCCATGATGGCTGACGCTGATGTGCTGTAGTGCTGGGAAGCAGGAGGGGAAAGGGCCAAGCGGCCCAAGCCTTTTCAAGTTTCATCAACAAGATAAATTGCTATGAAAACGCACGATAGCTAAACGAAAAGTTTAATTGGCGACCGGTCGCGCTCGGTGGCGACCGCGCGACGTCTCTGAGATGAGCCCGGCCCAATAGCTGTCCCAGGCCTTCCTACGGCCTAGCTCCTCCTTCCCGTTTCCGCAGCTCAGCCTCCTCTTTCTCCTTAGGCAATCCTGCTGGAGGCTGCCGCTGCGGCTCGAGCGGCATCGGAGCCCTGCGTAGCCGGTGCCCGACATCTTCACCGCTCTAGGTGTCGCTGTCTCGCTGCCACTGGTAGCGCGCCGCCTGGATCCTCCGATTTGCCTTGGCCACGCCAACTTCCTCACGACGCGTCCCGAGAACAGGACCTCGATGACGCGCGGGCCGCCGTGGACACAAGCTCCTCACCCGCGGCCCCCGTCATTGCTGTTCGCTGCTAGCCGGCGTCAATTTCATGTTCGTTTTTTAGGTTATTTCAGTTTTTCAATTTCAGTATTGTTGTTTGGTATTCTTTTCTTTGATTGCTGTCAGTTTCAGGTTCCTTTTTCAGTTTAATTTTGTATTTCGAGATTTTGAGTTCAGATATTCAGTATTCCTTTCAATTTCAGTTACGACAGTAGATGGACCATATGTTAGTTTTGGTTTCAGGTTCAGTTTTCCTTTCAGTTTCAGTTACGACAGTAGATGGATGGATATGTCAGTTTAAGTTTCAGATTCAGTTTTCCTTTCAGTTTCAATAGGTCGCGACCGGCAGATTCGAGCAGATTTTTAAGCAACTGGTGTCCTCAAAATCAGTAGCGGAGGACGGATTAAAATTGAGGTGTGGCGGATCAAAGCATATCACAATTTTATCTGCCAACGGCCGTAGTTAGAGGTACTAGAGAGACGCTTTTATGTCGTGTACAATATTGAATAGGCTTACTATTTGTCTTATTTCATAATTTGGAGACCTTTTCTACAAGTAGCAAATTAGAAATTGAAATAAAAACAAGTAGTAAAAAAGTAGTAAAAGGTACATGTGCAGGACACAAGGTATGGCACGAGCCATACCTTGCCATGTTGGTCCTCCGCCCCTGCTCAAAATTGGCGTACAGCAGGTGGCGGCTGGCAGTGGCAACAAATGGATATATTACCTGAAAACGGAAAGGAGCGGGGGTGTGGGATTGGGCGCTCGTTGTCCGTGTGGGGCTGAGGCGCGCATGCGGCACGCAAGTCTGGGGGTCGCGCTCCCCATTTGCGCGACAGGTCGCGCCTTATCGGCGTCGATAAATAAAAGGTGCCTGGGACGCAGCGTCCCACTTGCAAAAAAAAGCCAGAAATGGAGGAGACGCTTCCTCGAGCAGACCAAAAGTTGCGTCTGGTGTAGGCTCTAGCTAGGAAGTCGGAACGACACAGTTCAACTTCAACTCATAAATCTGGGAAATTTAAAGTTTCCCACCCCTACCAATATAGTACTATGAGGCAATGACATTTGTCTAGTTACCAACTTTATTTTAACATCTACTCCCTCCATATTCAAAAACAAATTTGCCACGTACTAAACAGTAAATGATGTTATATATATGTCACTTCAAACGATGTGGCAACCCAACTCACGCCACCCACTTGTACCGGCCATGGGAGTGGGAGGAGGGTGATGACAAGTGGGCCCACGCGATTGGATAAGGAGACAAGGGTAAGAAGGTCATTTCCCATCGCTTCTTCACCAGGGGTTATTTGGCATACTACGTCACCAAAAGTGGCAAAGGCGAAACATGTTTTATTGTTCATGTGGCAAATTAATTTGTAGTTACTGAAACAAAGTTGGCGATCGGATGAGTGTCATTCGTAGGGATGACAAAATCTTAAATTTCCCCAAACAATCTTCAAGATAAGTTGATCAGAGTCTATGTAATAGAGTGGGCAGGGTCCTCTTGTCCACAGCTTTAGGGTTTGTTTTGGAGCACTTCGTAAGCTGTTTCAATAAAACCCTAAAAAACTAAAAAGAGTAAATTGCACCATAGGTACTTAAACTATCGAGTGGTTACCAGATAGGTACTTCAACTGAAAAACGTAACAGCTAGGTACTTAAACTATTGATGGTTCCCGGATAGATACTCTAACTAAAAACATGACAGCTAGGTATTTAAACTGTTGGTGGTTCTCAGATAGGTACTCTAATTACAAATTCCGTCAGTACATAACGAGACAAATTAATTAAGTATAATTAATCTATCATTAGCACATATTTACTGTAGCACGACATTGTCAAATCATGAGTTCAGTTGTCCCGGTGACCATTGCTTATCAGCCGGCTTTTGTGAGACAAATTTTTTAAGCCTAATTAATCCATAATTTGATAATATCGTGCTACAGTAAATATGTGCTAATGATAGATTAATTATACTTAATTAATTTGTCTCGTTATGTACTGAAGAAATTTGTAATTAGAGTACCTATCTGGGAACCACCGATAGTTTAAATACCTAGCTTGTTACGTGTTTTAGTTGGAGTACCTATTTGGGAACTACTAATAATTTAAGTACCTAATCTGTTACGTTTTTCGGTTGAAGTACCCATCTGGGAACCACCCAATAGTTCAAGTACCTACGGCGCAATTTACTCAACTAAAAAACTCCACTAGGAGCATTTTTACATCATGCAACATTTAAATATATCAATCAATGTATGAAATTACTCCCTCCATACTAAAATATAAAATTTTTTAGACAGCGACATGGTCTTTAAAGCATAATTTTGATCTTTTATAAAAATATTTATAAAAAAATGACATATGTATATTTTATAAAATTATGTATGAAGACATATCTTTCATATGGATTTGATATTTTTAAACTCAACAACTTAAAAATTATTCATGATTTGTATTCTCAATATCTAACCTAAGTCTTGCCATACAACTTTATTTTTAAATATGGAAAGAGCATAATGTAAAACTATGCATTAGGTCTTGTTTTATTTCATCGCCTACAAGTGACTCTTGGAAGTAGGACAACGAAATCTACCAGACTTTTTCGAGGTCCTGTCTCTAAATCTCATTGGCAAGCGCGAGAGCTTTGCAGCTTATTGAAGGAAGGAATACAATTCTAGTGTTTTTTTTTTATCATGCTGAGAATTTCAATTCAATCAAGATATACTGAAAACTCGTGGAAAAGTAATGGAGGTCGCCAGATGCTTTAACATGTTTTGGTGATTTTATTCACAAATAATTCGTCAATTACTGAGCCGTTGCGGTACCATATTTGATCGAGAACTCGAATATTCAATTTAAAAGTAATAAATAAATCGTTCCGAAATTCGATACTTGACGAATATGATAACTTCAGGGGGTGAATGGTTCAATGCACAGGTGAACATACTGCTAAACCATAGATCATAGTAAACCGTAATGGTAATGGCACGACTGCGTAAACAAGACAACATAGACTGAAGCATAATACTACTAGCAAATTAACGGAGTCGACGGTGTCGGGCCGCTGGACCGGCGGCGGCGGCCAGCTGGCACATTTTTTTTTTCTGCTTTCTATTCTGCCGATCACATTTGAGAAAAATCAATGAACCCACTGCACCGCCGTTCCTGGAATCATGGCGACGGAGCCACGGTTCGGCTATCGCGCCTCGTGGCCAGAGACCACTGTCTCAGACAGGGCAACCAGGAGGAGGCTTAAAAACGTCGAGACAAACGCCTGCTGCGCGGCCGCCATGCGCCATGACGCAGATGCAGGACTTGCCTCGCGAGGGATGTTGGCACCCAGCTTCTCCTCCAGGGGCTTCAAGGTCTCGAGGACAGCCATCACCTCAGAAGCCCGCCACGCCGCACGGGCGGCCAAGACCTCAGACGCCGAAGGATCCAGAGCAGGAGCGTTCCCGCCCGGACCGGAACCGGCGACGTGTGACGAAGCAGCAGCTTCGGACAACACCGTCAAAAAGTCGGGTCCCGCGTGCTG
>JADLZL010001137.1:0-53845 GCA_015844335.1 Chrysopogon serrulatus
TGAAATTATAACAAAAAGATGAAATACAACATTTTGAAACATAAAAAGAAAAAAAAAACAACTCTCCTCTTCCAGGGGCCGCACATGCGGCCCATCGGCGTGCACAATGCATAGCCTTGCCTGCTCGGCCCATGCAAGCGCGGCCCGTCCACTTGACCTTCTCCCTCTCTCTCCCGGCCGACAGCGGGCCCCTTTGTCGGCATCTCTCTCCTTTCTCTCCCGCGGCGCCTGATGCCGCCGGCGGCGTCGTCGGCGTTCTCGCCAGCGGCAACACCTCCGACGAAACTAAGCGCACCCGACAGGCTCCTCACACCGAACCGCATCTAAAGAGCTACTAAACGGCCATAGGCGACCAGGAGGCGTGCTCACCGAGAACACTGGCGGCTCACCCGCCGGCCAACCCCGTCGGGCACTTGGAATTCCTCCGTGAAACCGAACACACCAACGGACTCTACATCCCGGCGCGGACTCGGTGCACTTCGAATACGACTCGAGCTGCCCTGGTTGAAGAGAAAAGGCTCACCGTGAGGCATTTACGCGGATGGCCGGAGAAGAGCGAGAAGATGCGGGCGGTGCTGGGCTACTCCCGACGGTGTCAAGGGCAAGAAGTGGCTCAATCGGTGCGCAAGAAAACAACGGAGCTGTGTGCAATCGCAAACGGGCAACGGTGTTGCGTGGTGGGTGAATTTTTGCGTGGATCAACGACGGCCGGCGGCGGCAGCGTGAAAAAGAAGAAGAAGAAAAACGACGGCCTCCTTCGGCTTTTATGAGGCGAGGGACGGTCGGACAGGTGGAGAGAGGCTTCGCGACGACGTTGAGCTGGGTGGCAGCGCGTGAAAACCGGGCGACGACGCGAGAAGGCCACGGCGACCGGCAAGAACACCGGCGGCCATGCCACCCCCCGTGCAATCAGCAGAGCAACCGAGACACCTCACCTTTCCATTTTAAAAATTAGTTCCAAAAAATTGAACTGAACAGTAAAAACTCCCAAAATATCAAGTGTGCAACTTTTCCTGCTCTACAACTTTCATTTAAGGTGCTTGATCAGATTCTGATTAGTTTTTGAATTTGAGATTCAAATTTGAAAAGGGACAAAACCCTACCTTTGGGAGATTTCAAAATTACTTTCAAATTTTGAATAAAAGATGAAAATCTCCAAAAATAAAAGTTGTTCCATTTCTCAATGTCTACAACTTTCATTTAGGAGGTTTTTCATGAAACCCAATAATTTTTGAATTGTAGTTTAAAACTCAAAAGGGGACAATTTGAAATTCAAATTACTTTTGAAATTACTCCAAATTTTATTCAAAAACTTGAAAAACTTTGTATACCAAAGTTGTAGAGCTCAAAGAGATGCACAAACTGTATTTTGGAAGTTTTCTCAAATTTTGAATAATTTGAAGTGAAATTGTAAAGGGGATAAAAACACTTTCAAAATCTCCCTTTTTGAAATGATTTTCAAATTGAATCTTTGGGCAAATAAATTATGATGATGTGGCACTTTTTCAAACCCAACCAATAGTACACTTCCAAAGTACAAAATTCATACTTTCAAAAGGTGCCATTGGTTAGCAACTTTTATTTATAAAATTAATTATGGTTAGCTCACCAAATTTGAAAGTGATATTCAAAATCCAACACTTAGCCTTCATGCTAGGGTGTGGGATTTGAATGCCAATTTCAAACTTGGTTCTCTCTTGCACCTCATTTGATTTAGAAAACTTATTTAAGGTGAAAGTCAGGGTTAGCCAAACACTTGCAAACATCACGGTTGATTTTAATTGATTGATTTTATTTAAGCAATCAAACATGTGAGCAGGATTCAAATTATAACATAAGCACATGTAATACAAAGGAGCTCAAACAACATCCTAGAATCGTAAACTTATTTTAATTGTTTGAATTAGGGTTTTCTAATCATGAATGCTCATGCAATGATGATGATGACATGCCAGGTTTTGCTTAACGTAACACCGGGTGTTACAGAGACAAACATAAGAGTTGCCATAACAAAAAAGTCCAATTTTTTCTAGGAAGACAACTTTTGGGCAAAACATAAACTTTCATTGTATCTACTAAAAAGGGCTTTATATTGACAAACATGCATGACTTGTATGTGAAACTCATCATTTCTATCTCAAATCGTGTTACACATAAGTTATATAACGCTTAATGCTTATCGGAAGTTAAGTTTATGGTTTATTAACCGCAAATCGGTTCAAGCAGATAAATATAAGAGTTGCCATGACATGAGAAAAAAATAAAAATTGCTCTCCTGCTAGGTATTATCTTGGCAAATGTGCACGGCTTATATACGAAACTGCCATTGTGCGCGCCACACCTGCTATATAGGACATTATCTTGGCAAACATGCACGACTTATATACAATACCCATTATTTTCTACTTAAAATTGCGTCATGCACAAATACTACATCTCTTTATGCTTATCGATAGTATAAACTAGTATTTTAATCGAAAATCGGTTATTGGAGATAAACAGAAGAGTTGCCATGATAAGAAAAGAATAAAAAACTAGAAGCTTTACTTAATAACTTCGTAAAATACAAACCGCTATTGCAGCGCGTGCACCTATTAGATAAGACATTATCTTAGCAAACGTGCATGACTTATATGTGAAACTCATTATTTTCTACTTTAAATTATATCATGCGCAAGTGTTATATCTCTTTATGCTTATCTGTAGTCTAAGTTAATGTATTAAATTGAAAACCATTTAGTGGAGATAAACTTAAAAGTTGCTATGACAAGAAAAAAAAAAAAAATAAATAAAAAGTTTCCTTAACAACAAGTGTTTCACAAAATCACAAACTGTCATTGCGAGCGCCGCCGCCGCACCTCCTAGATAAGGCATCATCTTCACAAACGTACACGACTTATACATGGAACTCATCATTTTCTACTTTATATTACGTGATGCATAAGTATTATATCGCTTTATGATCATCGGCAGTCTAAATTAATGTTTTTAAAAAAAAACTGCTTAGTTGTTATGACAAGAAAAAAAACCCTAAAGGTTTTTCTCACCGACCACTTTTTTAAACTTTCATTGTGTACGCCACACTGGCTAGATAAGGTATTATCTTCGCAAACATGCACTATTTATATGTGAAAATCATTGTTTTCTACTTTAAATTTCGTAACCGTTTAGTTGTCATGATAAGGAAAAAATTAAAAGTTTTTCTTACCAACCACTTTTTCAAACTTCCATTGCGTATGCCACATTGACTAGATAAAGTATTATCTTCACAAACCTACACAACTTATATGTAAAAATTATTGTTTTCTACTTTAAATTTCGTCCTGCACAAGTTTCTTATCTCTTTATGTGTTTAGTCTAAATTGATTAATGTTTTTATGTGCAAACCGGTTAGTGCAGATATAAATAAGGGTTGGGCAAAAAAAGGGAAAAAAACTAAAAAGGCTTTTCCATTTAGACACAAATAGAAGACAGTGGATGAAGCGTTATCTGGTTTCTCAGCCCTGCCGAATTTGTTCGTCTCCGTTGCCTTGCCGACCGAGAGTATAGGGAGACAGAGAGAGAAAAAAAAATTCAAGCAGGCAAGATTGAAAAGCTAGGGTTTTCGCCATGGCCATCGCCCACCTCGAGCTCCCCTCCTTCGAATCCACCCTTCCCACGCTCTCCTAGCTCCCGCATCTCGCATCTCCCCCAAAAGCAGCCGCCTTTGATTCCCCTCCCCGCTGCCTCGCCCCCATTCGAGGGTTTCCCCCCTCCTTCCTTCCCTCCCCCCAAATCGAATCGCAGCATTACCGACCGAGCAAGCAACCCACCCACCCGCCTTCAAGGGTCGGAGTCGAGCCGAGCGACGGCGCTGGCGATCCAGCAGGGCGCGAGGGCGGCGGAGGCGGGCGGATAATCAATGTGTACGCTGTGCGCCGTGCAGCGCTGGTCGCGGCGCGTCGCCACCATGCTCCCGTGGCTCGTCGTCCCGCTCATCATCATCTGGGCCGCCACCCAGCTGCTCCTTCCGGCCGCCTACCGCTTCGAGGTCACCTCCCCGCGCCTCGCCTGCGTCTCCGTCCTCCTCCTCACCCTCTTCTGGTACGAGATCCTCCTCCCGCGCCTCTCCCTCTGGCGCGCCCGCCGCCCGCGCGCCTCCGCGAGGAGCGCCGCGCCCACGCCCTCGAGCTGCACAAGCTCCGCAAGACCGCCACGCGGCGCTGCCGCAACTGCAGCAACCCGTACAGGGACCAGAACCCCGGCGGCGGTAAGTTCATGTGCTCCTACTGCGGCCATGTCTCCAAGCGTCCCGTGCTCGACCTCAATTCGGCCGGGAAGGCCCCCTCTGGATGGCCTTGTGCTCAGGATTGTGGATACTGGCTCGACCTGCGCTGCTCCTCCGGCAATAACAGCTCCTTTTTGGGATTCTTGTGGCGCTTGCTGTCGTCCTTTTGCTCGGCAGCAATGGGGTGGTTATTGAGGAATATATTCAGATTTACATCGGCAGGGGACGGTGAGGGCTTGAGCCTAGATGGTAAAAGGTTGGCAAAAAGAGAGGGAGAATGGAGGAAAATCCGAGGAGAGCAGGACTGAAAAGGCGAGAAGGAAGGCAGAGGAGAAGAGGCTGGCAAGGCTGGAGAGGGAAATGCTGGAGGAGGAGGAAAGGAAGCAGCGAGAGGAGATGGCTAAGCTAGTAGAGGAACGCAGGAAGCTGAGGGATGAAAAAGCAGAGGCCGAGGAGCGGTCAAAAAGCGCCACCCCTGTTGGGGAGAAGGATGCTAGGAGGGAGGCAGAGAAGCGGCGGCAGGAGAGGAAGAAGAAAGAGGACAAGGGTTCAAGCAAGAGCAATTCAGATTGCGAGGATATTGATAGAAGATTGGGCCGAGAAGGCGATAGGAAGCGAGATTTTGACAGAAAGAGTGACTTGGACAGGCGTGAGGGTTACAAGCCTCATTACTTTGATTCTAACAATCACAGTAATAAAACAGGGGAGAGCAGATCGAAATACTTCGGCCGTATGACAGGTGGTTTCTTATCTTCTTCAAGAGGGTTTGGCGGCGGTTCCTTCTTTGGCAGAAGTGCTCAGGCCCCTGCCCCTCAAGTTAGCAAGGTTAGTAGACCTGTAGTTCCTGCAACTGACCAGGGTAATGCAATCAAAAGAGATGTCCAGCATGCAGCCACGCAAGCTACAGGCAAATCTGCTACAGCTGGAGAAACTAGAAATGCATGGACTAACTTTAATCAACCTGTGAGTACCAAGGGCATTACTATTTTACTGTAAATTTTTGTTTTTTGAACCAATTAAATTAGTTATTTTTACCTGAATTTCCATCTGAAATCTTCCAATTACTATGTGCAGGTTAGTCCAAATGTGCAGCCACACCCTACTGGCCTTAAAAAGTCATGGCATCAGCTGTTTAGTCGTTCAGCATCAGTGTCACCTTGTCCTGATGTTACAACTTCAGCTCATGATATGATTCGGAAACCAGAAACAAATGGAGCTCAAATAAACAATGCTCATACATTTCTCTCTCAGTATCCTCCTCTGGACTGCAAGCCAAGTTCAAGCCAGTCCATGCAGTTTCCAGGTTTTCCACCGCTTAATGGAGCACCTCCCAGTAACCCACTACCTCATTTTCCTGCTGGACATATGCCCTTCTATGATGATGCAGAATCAACACTGCTTGAAGAACCAGAGCAATTTGAGGACCCATGCTATGATCCAGATGCAATTGCATTACTTGGGCCAGTTTCAGAATCTCTAGATAACTTCCCTCCAGACTTAGGTTCTGGATTCCTTTCGGGTGACGTTATTAAAGAATCACATGGGAGGCCTTCACCAATTGAGTCTCCTCTCTCAAGATCTCGTACGGTTGAAGGAAAGCCTATCAAGCCCCCACACTCATCAGCTGCAAGAGCTCCTGGTGGTTCCATTGTGCCTGAGACTAGCAGTGAACAAGGCACATGGCAAATGTGGAGCACGCCATTGGTTCAGGAAAGTTTAGGTCTGCAAGGTCCTCAGAGTCAGTGGCTTCGGCAAAACACAAATCAATTCAACCATAGTGCCAACCTTTTCAGCAGCGGAGGTGGAGCAATAAGTACCCTGGGTACTGGTTTGAATGACAGTGATCCATGGCTGCAGAAAGCACCTTTCCAGCAGTTGCCACCTGATACACCAAGCCTGTTCCTTTCTCATGAAATGCCAGGAAAATTACACAACGACTTGGTTTTTGGGTCTCCAAACAAATCGGCCCGCGAACACCCCTTTGGACCACCTGGTTATTTGTGGCCCAAGTAAGTACTTTCTGATATTCTTATTCTTTTTTAGAAAATTTTCTGCCACAAAGGCTTTCATCACTGCTGATCATCTTATACTGTTAACTTGGTATAATAAGTCATTAGAGAATAGTGTCATCCTTCCCTCAGGTGCAACACTTGTTTCATGCTGTCCTTCATGTTTTCCACTTTACTGCTTAGCTCCATATCGATCCGTTTAAGCACGTGAAATAGTGACAGTTTTTTATGATAACCATTCAATGTTGTTTGCATGAATTTGAATATACATAGTTACACACGTGTGAAATTTCCATGTCTAATCATGGAATACTACTAATTTCAAACAAGGAATTTATGTATAGAAATGAGAGACCATTGAAAAGCAAAGTGCATTATTGTAGTATATGACTAAGTGTTTAATGGATACTCATCTTATTGAACCCATGTGAATGTGTGAGTTTGGATGATCCTTGTTCTCCAATCATTAGATGAAAATTTAAAGGTATTATGCTCTTTTTTATGTGAAATACATGGAATTCTGGTTCTTCTAGGTTCTTAGCATAAGTTTCATGAATCAGTCAAATCAATTGGTGTTTAAAGTTGCTACTAAAAAGTGGCTGACTATATGTTGGATGCTACCATCCTGCTTGCACCTAATTGCCGTGTAGTCTATCCAAGCATCTGCTTAACCATGATTAGGTTCTAGATGCTACCCTGCTTCCTGCCTAGCACCTGAAGCTTTTTAGAACACTTAAGCTGCAGATATATGTTTATGATATTTCTCACTTTCATGGATCGGTTTCCTTGATGTATGGACTATGGACTAATGGACATATGGTACCCTGCAGTTGAATTGACAAACTGCCACCATGAATAGTTAGTTAGGATTGTGTCTGCTCTTGTTGCATAATTTGGTCCACTGGTTGTGATTGTTGAACATAAACACAATTACACTAAATGTAGTCAGCCAATATTCAATATTTTTGTACAACAATGGCATTGTTGACAGTTGAGTTGGCTACAGTTTTGTTTCAGGCCTGCTAGAAATTTTGTGCTAAGCAAATTTTTTTTTTTTTTTTTGTTAAGGTAATTCAGAGGCACATTCATTGCTCAAATGCTCAGTCTAAATTGATTAGTAAGAAGGGTACAGAAACCAAAGGCAGATGGGTAATTGTTGAACCTTAATGTTCAATGCATTAGGGCCTGTTGGATCTCACCTAGGAGGCTATGACTAGTTATTAGTCCACGAGTTGCTAGAATTAATTGTTAGGTGACTAAAGTTTAGCCCTGTGCTGTTTGGATACATGGATAGTACTATCAGTCCACTTTAGCCTTGCTTTCTAGTGAACTAGTTGTTAGTTGGGGTGTGGACTATTAGTCCATTTGTTTGGATGACCTAGGACTAGACTTTAGGTGACTAAACTTTAGTCCTGGTATCCAAACACACCCTTATTCAGATTCTAATGGTCTTGTCAAGATTTGTGTTTGAATAGTGACATTTGTTTTCCAATGGCTTGGGGTGCTGAAGTAATGAACTGTCGGATTTATCAAATCTTGTGTTTACAGTGAGAAAGCAGACTGAATGCATTATTTAGTGATATGACGCACCCTGTGATATCATAGCCTCCTACATTCATATCTTTGGTTTGCTGTTTTGGTTTAGTGTATTCTAATGTTGCGGGCTTTGGGAAAATTTTGGAGGCTAGAATTAGGTTGGGAAAAATTAGATCTTGCTGCAGACAAAGCTGTTATATTGCAGGCAATTTGTTGAGTTATGTATTAGTTGATGGGCTGCTTCTCTTGGGAAAAATCAGAGGCTAGAATTAGGTTGTGAAAAATTAGGTCTCGCTGCAGGCTAAGCTGTTCTGTTGCAGACAATTTGTTATGTATTGGTTGATACTTGTTAGCAAGTGTTTTAGTTTAAATTTTATGTCTATAGTAAGACCAGGACGGTCTTGTGTGATTGTGGCCATGAAGAGTTGAAGACATGATAACTTGATACTATGAGCTTGATTGAATGAAACTCAGCTGACTCCAAGTCCATAATGTATAATTAAATATTGGCCTGTGGATTATGCAGTGCCACAATCCTTGAACATATGGTTTTATATATGGGGAACTACTGTTCTATATGTTGCCAAGGTTTAATGTTCTTATAGAAATATTCACTAGTGCTGACTGGTGACTGCATCCTGTTTGACCTTGTTGTTAACGAGGCTTATTATAGGGTGTCAGCTCAATCTGTTGCTTCATTAGGCATGCAATGGAGAAGTATTTCTAAGGTGTTAACTTTTATCTTGTTTGTTACTCCCTCCGGTCCATTTTATCTGCGCAAGTTAGAATGACAGGGTCTTCTAGATTACACTTTCACCATTCATTTTATCTGGAGCATTATCTGTGCTTGTATAAACTTATATTCATTGGATAGTATAATTCCTTACAAATCTAATCAATATAAAGTTTCTATTTTTAAAGTTTGAATCTTGATATGCGTGTGGACCAGATAAAATGAACTGGAGGGAGTAGTTTTTTTGTTTGCATGGGTAGTTGCCGTTGATGTTCAAAGAAGTAAAGGTTCTGTGGCTCAAGAACATGTGGCCCAATCCATGTTTATGGAAGTTTAGTCTAGTTAGGAACTTAGGACGCAACTAGATTCCAGGGAGGATTTTAGACAAGGCCCTGTATGGGGTGTTCAATCTTATCCCATGGCCGTGACTGCAGGAGATACATGCACACAATTTACGCAATTGGACAGCAGCCAACATCAAAATGTGGCTCAGAGGAATATAAAAAAAAAATAATGTTTTGCTCAGCATGGCCCATTCATTCTAGCTTTTGTTGGAATTCTAGTTCCTAGAGGCCATGACACCATGCTGCATGCAGGACTGAGTCACCTCAGCCTATCAGCATGTTACAAAATGGATAGATGATGGAGAGTTGGTAGGTTCAACACCTGGGCCGTGGACATCCTAATTGTGAAGTTTTAAGTCTCATGCATGTTTTGTGCAAGGTGCAAGATAGCTTGTTTGTTTGAGTTTAGACTCAGTCTGCAAGATAGCTTGTTTGTTTGTTTGTTTTTGAGTTTAGACTCTATTGGTGTTTTGATTTTCTTGTTGGTGTTACGATTTTCTTGTTGGCTTGGCTTGCACCCCGGAGCGTGGTAGGTTGAAGTTGAGTACATATGACCTGCATGACACTGTGTGCCTGATACCTGTTACCATGTGTGCTGTACTGCTGTGTCCTTTAGGTGTTATGGTTGGCTGTTGTGCAATTTTACTAGACATTATAGGTGGAAAACTGCGAAAATCAATAGAACGAGACAGGCTTCTGTATTAGAAATTGTTTTGAAGTCAAGAGAAAGTATTCCAACATATATGCTCGATGTAGATTTTTCCTTTTTTTCCCACCTTTCCTCTGTGATAATCTGAACTCACGTTTATGTTATAATCTGAACTCACGTTTATTTTTTTTTTCTTTTTACCGTTGTTGATTGATATAAAAGAAAAAACACTGGAGCTTACTACTGTTGGGGTTATGGTTTATATATGCAGGGAGGAACTGGCGCTGAATGGAGCTCAGGAAGGTGGCCTGTCGCCATCTGGCGCACATGTTGGCGGTGCTGGCTTATTTTCTTCAACAAGTCCTGATGTACAGTCACTGTGGTCATTCAATGAAACATTCGATGAAAACGAGACAGCATAGAACCGAACAGACTTTTATAATAGAAGGGAACAATGTGGAGCCAAGGCTTCCTTGCCTCCTCTTGTAGGGTTTACCGTCTTACCGAGGAGATAAGCTGGACTGTGTTCCTTGATGATGCAAAAAAAAAAGATATGGGGTCATTTTGTTTCCTACTACTCACTCTCACCTGTTAACATGCTTCGACGCATTGCATTAGGCCTTGTTTCACCTGATGTTTCATTTTGTCCTTGCTCATTTCCATCTTACTGACTCTGGGATTCAATGAAAATTGGGGATACGGGGACTTGCCGTTGCGCACAGGCGATCGATGGATCCACGGCTGTAGTCACCAGCTGTATTTCCCCATTGATTTCGGTTATTATACCACAGCTAACATCCATGTGTATGTTATTATTGCGTGGGTTTAGTAGGTAGTGGAGGGAGGTGGATGCTGCAGTAGAAGGGTTTATCATATCTTCTCGTTTTGTGACAGGCAGAAGAATGGGTGACTACTATATGTGTAGTGTGACTAAGTGCAGACTGCAAAGAAATGATGTGGTGGTGGTGCACCTTGTCCTGCCTGTGTGGAGTTGTGTTGTGGACTGGAGGTGGGTGCGGCGGCTGCCTAACCTGCAAGTGGTTCAGCCGTCAGTCACTGGTGACACACTGGTGTGCATCTACTGGCCACTACCCACTAGGCACTAGCGAGCACGCAGCCTGCCCAACTTGTTTGTGTTCTGGTGAAAACGTGCAACAGTTATCTATGTTATCTTTGCATCCAGTTTGACGAAGCCCATACATTGGCATCCCCATTGGTTGATGTATGTAGATTGAGAGTATATATGACGAAAGAAAGGTCTATCCATCCATGTGCTCGTGCTTGGCGGCTTCCACGCAGCAGATTTTTGCTGACTGATCTGCAATGGACATCGTGAGCTAGATGGAGCTCAAGCTTAAACTATTCCAGGACTGGAGTGAAGTGCAGCTCCATCGCCGTCGCCGTCGCCGTCGCCGTCGGGTAGGGCGGCTGTTCATGTCATCCTGCTCGTCTCCACCATGGCCAGTCAGTAGCAGTAGGAGCCATAGACAGGATTAGAACAAAAAGGCAGACCATACGTCGAATCAGCGGGGATTCACCCGTTCCACCAGTGGTTAACTGGTCAAATCGATCAGCGGGTTTCCATCCATTTATCAACATACAATAATTATTTCTCATGACCTCTTATTAAAAAATATATATTTTTTCTGCTATATATCTGTAGCAGTGGTATCATCACATATATGACATAACATATTGTGAGATTATTGTTAGTCTATCGCCAAAGCTGTCAAGCGATCAGTGGTTCAATTAATGGCACTTTGGAAGCGCTTAATTGGATTCTTGATGAGAATAATTAATTACTAATTCTGTCTCAAATTTTACTCTAAGTTTGATCACTTATTTTATTCAAAAAATTACGTCGAATATTACATCTTTTTATTGTGGCTTGCTTTAATTACTAATAAAAGTTTTTCAAGAATGACTTAAATTTAACTATATTTGTACAATTTTTTTTTAATAAGATGAGCTGTCAAACTTAGGGTAAAAATGTCAAACAAACTATAATTCGCAACGGAGGGTAATAATTAAGAACATCCAAACTGCTGGATTCTTTCTCAATTACTATTTGGAAATCATGCAGTGAAAAGAATCAGAGACTGAACTAGGAGCCGAGAATCCTGTACTACCAGGCTTGGCCGTGTTTTCCCCACTGCTAGCGCTGATGCCCCACCAGTCGACATATAAGTTCTTTTTAGTGTCAGTGGGGGTGGGATACTCCCCACCTGGTTAATTCATTTCCATGATCTAAGCCCTAAGGCCCATCAGAGTTTGAAAGCTTACAACATCATTTACAGTTCTGGAAACGACTACAGATAAGTGATTACATAGAGGCAACAGTAGTTGGCAACAAGCATCAGCTATTCCTCTGTCCTTCTTGGGCAAATGTAAGTGTAACCTCCAAAGTTTTGCATCATTTGCGCATAAATATAAAAACCAGCCGGTGTGAGCAGTGCTCATCTCTGAAAATTATTGCATTCCTCCGTTTCCACAGATGCCAGTAACAAAGTGCAGCAAATGTTGAGAAATGTTTGCTCGGATGTTGCCCTGGACAGACGATGTTGAAGATGCAGCCATCAGTTTCAGTTGGTGTTGGCGCCGGCTATCTAGAACCCCAGCTTTGTCCAGAAATCTGTTGTCTTGGTCACTCTCCAATGGGCAGTGGATGAGTCAGGAGAGGATGATGAGGAATAGAAAAACAATGATTAGGCTTTGGGTTTATGCAATCATGGATATTATGGTCGGACCCTCTCAGGGACAAGTATGGTGATGAAGCAAGCCGCCGTAGTTTTCAGGATAGAAACCATGGATGGCGATTGATGTACGCTCATACCCAAAGGAATTGAAGGAACAGTCTTCTCAGTTATCCTTATCTTTCTTTCTTACCCACTCATTTCCCCCCATGTGTGCCTCTATTTTTATAAGCCCTGTTTGAAGCGTTTGGACCTTGACACCCCTCACCCCTCCACCCCTCCTCCCCCCCCCCCCCCCCCCCCCCTTTTTTATTGAACTGATCTTTTCCATAAAATTCCTGCACTCAAATATGCCTTGGACAAATACAATAATAAAACAAATAAATGTATTATGTATCTTGGATATGCTGGAGCATTTTCACCAACTTTTGTGGGCATTGTGTTCGTGTCGTACGTGTCTGATCGGATACGCCTGACAGCAGTTGGGTTTGGTTGGGCTAGCACATGGCTTACATACGCTCGGCTCGCCGGCCGGTCAGCACACTGGATGAGAGATGAACCGCCGCGCACGCATGCCAGCTGCCAGGACGACAGGTAGCTGTGCTTAATTTATTTGCATGATTGATTGGATTGTGCTCTCCATGTCTACTCTACTCTAGCTAATCACCATCAGTCGTTGACAACCACTTTAATTGCTACTACTACTGTTTCAACGCATTTATACTACTATATGCTTGATGACTTGTGCCAACAACCGATAGGATAAAAACCAACTGCGCAGGATTGAAATGAAAAATACTAGAGTTACTGCACTTCTCGTTACATGATACCCACACCGCCAAATACAAGAGTGTTGTGCTAATATAAGTTTGAACATTTTCAAAAAACAAAAAGATAAGGACCCGTTTGGCTTCCCAGAATTTTCAGAATTGAATTCATTGTATAAACTATAGTTGTGGAAGAAAAATTCATGGAATCATCTATAATTTTAATTAAGTTAAGGAAAAAGAATCCATGGAATCCATTTCCCACCTATTACCCTATGAATTTGAGATAGACTTATACGTAAACTTTAAAAAGTTGTAAAACTTTAAATTCTTCTTCCACAACTATAGTTTATACTATGAATTCAATTCCGAAAATTCCGGAGAGCCAAACAGGCCCTAAGAGTATTTACGTCTTCAAACTATAGTATTATTAAATACAATATGTACACAATTTACATCTTTGTTATGATAGATGTTAATATACTATTCTCTGTTTATTTAGGGCTGTTTGACTTACGATACCTAAAATTCCCTTATATTTTATGACATAAAGGAAGTGCTCACTATGTTTCCGAATAAATTAATTCTTAGATTTGTTGTAAGTTACACTTGTTTTTTTTAATGTTTGACTAAGTTTATACAAAAGAAAACAAATATGTATGACATTAAAGGAATAAATAATTATGTAAGGTGTATCTAATTCGATATCATAAGTATTGGTGTTCTTTTCTATATATCTAATCAGACTTAAGAACACTTGATTTAAGATAGCTCTATCTAAGTATCGTTTTATTAAAAAATAGAAGGAGTATTGAATTACGTAGTTTCTGGTCAATCTTCTGGAAGCGCAATAGCATAAAGGTTGGCATGAAAATGGACCACTTGTGGCATGACATTGAGATGCATGACCCATAGGAGGAAGCGTGGAAATGGAAGTTGGGTCCCACTAACAGCTGAAACAGTCTTGAAGGGAAGGAGTCTAATAGTACATGTAACGAAAAATGTTTGGTTTTTCTTCTTTGATACACCAATTGTCATGTCAATTGGGGGATAAGGTGAAAGTTAAATGTTGCTTGGTTTGCCGGATGGAGTAGTTCGGATTAGGATGACTCTGGACGAGGTGGCTCCTCTGCTTTGCTAGGGGCGAGTTTGTTTCGAGGATTGAACTGTAATCGTAAACCACTCGGTGTCAGATGATGCTATTCCATACCTAAATCCAAATAAGTTAGTAGGATTGAATGTAGGTTCGGATGACTCTAAAATGGATCATTTGATGCGTGCAATCCAAGTTACGCTCTTAATTTATCAACAATTCCACATCATTCCTGCTCTAGGCAGGTTAAGTATAAAAAGCATGTGTGAGCATATATTAGAGCTCCATTTAAATTATAATTAATTTGACTATTATACATTGAGACATAGTGGTATAATATATGGTATCTAAGTCTACAGCAATCAAAACATCTTATAATTAGAGAGAGAGTGAAACAAAACAATAATATCATTGATCGAAGAAGCCATACCCCTCTTTTTTTTAAAAAAAAAAATCTTGAATTCTATCTAATGCAACTATGCAAAAAATGAAAACTTTGCCTCATCGAGCTATGTGCAAACCGAATTTCCGCCCTGCACTCATGCATGGATTCGTCCGTGCCAAGTCAAGTGTAAAGTGTTCGTTTCATCTAATAATCATCTTGAATTGGTCTGTAAATAAATTCCATCAAATTGTGCATACGCACATGCACACACGCTACACAGCATTTTTTTTTTCTCGCTGTCAAAACACGGAAAAAACGGCCACCAAACCAACCGGGTATCCGCGACCGCCGCATCGCATCACGGCCGTCGTCACGGTACGTTCCACTGACAGGTGGGCCCAGTGTGCAGAATCCGTCAACCCAGCGCGTTTTGACGTGGCCTCTGGCCACCACTGGCAAGTGGGCCCCTGCCAGCTTTCCACCACGAACAGAAGGGAAGGGGATATAAATGGGGAACGCGCGGCCGTCGTCTTCCTCCGCGGATCCCATCTCCTCCTGCTCCTCCTGCTCTCTGTCCTTGTGGCCAAGGCAAGCAACAGCGCAAATCTCCCCTCCCCCTCCGTGGATTGATTCAGCTGCAGCTGCTCGCCCCGCGCGTTGCCATTTCGCAGCTTGTTTTTCTCTCCCCCGTTTCGGTTGATTTCAATTGTTAGTTTAGTTTATTGGAGGGAAAGGAAGTTGGGGGAAGGCGTTAGGTGGGCGGCTGCGTGCTCCGCCTCGGGAGAAGGGTCAAAAGAAATCCCCACCACCACCAACCCAGGCCGACTCCTCCTCCCTCCCCCGAATCCGCCATTGCTCTTCCTTTAATCCTTTTCTCCCCGTCGCCAGACGAGCAGTAAAGCCAAAGGCGCCGCCTTTCCTGAATCCGGTTTCCCTCCCCCCACGCCAGATTGACTGGTTGATTGTTCGATTCTTTGGTCGGGGGGAGCAACGAAGAACTCCGAAGTCGAGCCAAGAGAAGACAGCAGCAGGAGATGTGCCCGCTGCGGGTGATCCTCATCTTCCTCTCCGCCACCATCGCCGGCTTCTTCCTCATCCGGGGGCTCAACGCCGAGCCCGACCAGTTCGACGCCGACGCCGCCGACGAGTCGGAATCGCCCAGAGCACCCCTGCCCCTGCATTCCAAGGTAACCAACCAACCAACCAACCAACCAACCAACGCCTCTCCTCCTCTCGGCTCTCGCCCTTCCTTTCCTCCCCCTATTCTTAGCAGCTTCTTGCTGGAGCACAAGGGTAGGTAATGCTCCTGCTTTACTAGCGCTACCGCCAACTCCCTCCCTGGCACTCCAATTTCGAGCCAGCATCAATGAGCTGCCGCTCCATGGCCTTCGGTTTAGGGGATTTTGTAAACGTATGCTTAGTCTCAGGCTAATTTTTAACAACTTGAGTTATCACTTCACTGCACACGGACATTCCAGGGATGATAAGCTAGCATTGCTCTTCTTTTTTGCACAGTACTGTATTTCCTAATTAACACGCTTAAATTTGCTCAGTGTAACAATTGATTTGAGCAATGAGCAATCGAACTGCTTGGATGCAGCTTGCCAGCCATTGTGATTTGTGGGAGCCCACTCCCTATGCTCCTAAATTCAGCTAACCACCATTCTATGTCATGTGCACAGAGCTTTTGGATCTAGCGTCTGAGTTTATTTACAATATAAGCTGCATAGAAACATGAGTCGAGATGGTCACTTGTTGTACTGTTTCTTGGTTTTATTATTGAATCATCAGTCCATTGTCTCCCTTGTGTGCAAATTTCAAAGGCACAATATTGTTTCTTTAATAACAGTTACTTCAGAATCTAAAGGTTTGTTTTTGTACACAAATCTAGGTTGGATCGGCTGTGAAAACAGGGTTCTGGACGATGGTGGACATGGCAAGTGGGCGGTACCTCTGGCGCACCCTTGTTGCCCAGCCTGCGAAATTGGAATCCGATAAGGCCCGGTGACGAATGCTCAATTGTTCATAAATTATCTCATCTCGCGGATGGAGTGCCACATAGGTGAAGACTGGTACAATCCTGTTGTTGTTACATATTGGGTGTAATTGTGTTCATGTGTAATGTGGCGGCAGATGTACACGGGGATCATATGTTGAAGTAAATTTGCAGAATTATTCATGTGTTGAGTTGAGCCTTGTGTTGTGTAAAACTGGAACTGGGTGCTATGCTGGAAGTATGTACTTTGGCCATGAGACTTGGGTCGAAGTTTGTAGGTTTTGTCCTTCAACTAAATCTACACTTAAATGTGAGACTTGAAATATATAGAATAAAAACGAGTACCTGGAATATGGAAATCTGTGATATAAGATTGTTGGATTGCAATTGCTAATTTGTTGAAGAAGTTTGCTGGATGCAAGTGTATACTCTTGTTTTGTTGAAACAATGTGTCAGCAGTACCGTTGTTGGAAGAACAGTTTTGATTCTCCATTTTGTTACCATGCTTGTTAGTTCTCTTGGTGATTTTTGGTATTTGTGATGGTACTTGCATAGGAACATCATTTTTCATCTTTATTACATGTCTGTGTTTGTTGATGATCTGGGATTTGTTGCTTGGTACTCTGGCCTATAACTTCCAATGATGTGTACAGATGTCGGACGAATTTCTTTTTTTGAAGTAATAGGAGGGGTGCAAACTTAATTGTCTAGACAGAGAAGTCAAGAGACAGAATTTATTGTTGGCCTACAGAAAATTTATTGAATAAAAGGGTGCAAACTTACAGACAGAGAAGTCAAGAGATAAAAAAGGTCAAAAAGAAAATCTGAAGAATTACACATAATTGTCTAGACATAGATCAATAAGTGGACGAAACTTTGGTTTTGCTCTTAGAGTAACTAGATCAAATTCCTTCCTGAAAACTGATCTGAACTGTTGAATTGAATGTGGGATATTGCTGAACATAATGTCACTGCACATAGTTATATTCCCCAGCTCATTGTGACAATGATCTCCACAAAGAACGGTAGGTTGAGTTGACATTTATAGCTATCCAAGATGATACGTGTGTCACTAGAATTTGGCACCATCAGATGCAAGGTGGACCAGCAAGCCTCAGAGAAAGGGCATCCAAAATTAGGTGAATGAGATCCTCCTCAATATTCAAAGGGCAAAGGACACAATTATAGTATGGCAAATGCATGTTCCTTCTTCTAAGGAGAGGTTGAGTACTTAATTGATCTTTCGAGATGAGCCCAAAGAAAATCTTTCTCTTATTCTGGTAAGCTGATCTCCATAGCCAATCGAAAGCTTGTTGGATGAATTTCTCATTTATTCAACTCGTAGGAGTGTAGATTTACCACAGCAAGAAGATCAGGATATTGAGAATGAGGAAGAACAGCTTTGATCCACAAACGCAGAACTGTGGCTGCAAGCAAAACTATACTGGAAGACTTGTTTGAGGCCTGAATGGCACCTGCCGCACAAATAACCTTTGACATCATTGTAAAATGTCAACTAGATGGCAACAACTAAGCTCCTTAGAGCTGTAAAACACCATTTTCTGGCTGCCTTGGTTTTCAGCTCTGAGCCTGCTCTTACTGATGGCATCCTCCAATGTTGAAACGGTGACGGATGCTGCTTGAAACGATATTACTTATGCATGTAGTTTTCTTCTTTCATGATGCAGACCTGCTGGAATATGAAAACTCTAGTGCCCATGATACTCTGGACAATGAAGCAAAACCTTGAGCGTATTGCTGTTGTAGCTCACAGGTAGGATTTTCGGCATAAACCTTGCCTTCAGGCAGGAAGAGCCGAACATCATGTTATTCTTCTTCTCCAAACCAGAGGCGTATCTCTCATGTCTGCTGCTACATGTTTGAGTGAAAAGAAGAAGCACCTCATTCAAAGATCTTATTAGTATAGCAAAAGAAGCACGAAAGCATCTCAATCTGAGTCATGTACCCTTGATTAGGTGAGGTCTAACTTCTGAATATTGTGTTGCAGTAACATGCTCCCTGCTCAGCGATGATTTCAGTCAGCCTCTTCTCTTTGCACTGAAGATTTGTGTGCATCATGCAGCACTGCATAATTCAGCAAGATGTGACGAGGATAATATGGTTGCATCTGTTACATCGTATCGGTTATTAGAATGCGCCTCATTCTCATCAGGTAGAATACAAGCATCTAACTTTGAACAAGGGCTTGTAGTAGCTGTGGCTGTCAGTCAACTCCAAGCAAATTGGATTAGATGGATTAGATCGGTTACATCGGTAATTCGGTACTCGACGCATCGGAGCACTACTGACACTTGATGAACTGTGATGAGTCAACTGGACTTGTTCATTGAAATGAATTTACAGCAAGTTTTGTCAGTCACAAGGAGCAATGGTGAGTGACCGAGTGCAGGAGCTAGTGTGCTTAGTCGGTCGCAAATTGTTTTTGTGTAATCACAACGGCGTGTCATGGTGCTGGTGGCTGGGATCGGTAATCTTTGGATTACCATCGCTGGCATGTTTTGTAACAAACTCTTCTTCTATTTAATGAAAAAGGTGCCATGGCACGGTCCAAAAAAAAGGAGCAATATAATGGTCAGTGATCGAGTGCAGCACAAGGTGCAGAGCAGAGCAAGCATATATGTTGGCATGTTGCCGATGACTAGTGCAGTAGTAACACAATCTGCAGCCACCGGCGATTTCAGAAAATGCTGCTTCCTACTTCCTTTATAGGGAGTATCTCCGTTTTTCATTCAGCCCAGAAGGCCTGAAGAATCTCAAGTTGTGTCATCATCAACTCTTGATGGGCTTGGCTGGCTGGACCCAACTTCTGAAGATTGTGTTGCAGTAACATACTCTGGTCTCTATATTCAATAATATGTGTAGATATGCAGTTCTGCATTGCATATATGATGCAAGAGGATAATATTGTTTGGTTGTATATTCTTAGCTAACTAAATCGACTCGAGCAGCTGAGGATTAGGTTTAGAAGGAGCAATATCCTTTTTTTTTTTTTTTTTTTTTTTTTTTTTTTTCAAAGGAGGTTATCTGCTCATAGAAAATTTTCACCAACACTTGGTAGTACATGTTTGCAAGCTGGAGTATCATAGTCAGCGGTAAGCATATCCTCGTCACCGACAGAACCAACAATGGCTACAAATGAGCGAGGGTAGGCCATTGATGAAATCAACAAGTAAATTATTTGCATGTTGGGAACAGGCAAAAGATTTATCTCTAGCATTAGCGTTTTGTCTCTTGTTTTTGGAGATACTTAGCATCAGGCATCTATCATGCCATGCACCTTCATCTTGGGCAAAAGCATATATGCTGGTGACTAGGAACCTAAAGAGTTTATCCCTTAGTCATGGTACAGCCTAGCATAACTGCGATTGGTAAGATAAAACTAATCTGATTGGATCCACGTTTGACTTGTCAAATTACTAATGTTATCTCTTGGAAAGTACCTCTGGTGGTTGATTATTAGGAATGTGAAAACTGAGCTGTCGGATCTATTCTGAATCCCGGATGAGGGGGCCAATTACTTTTTTTTAGAGCAATTGGACTAGTTAGTGGAGTTTAAATATTGTCTGAAGATTAAACTTATCAACATGTGATGTACATTTTATCTTTTCATATATGTGGAGCATATTACCTTGATTTCTTTGTTGGTCCACTTCATCCTATGTCTGCTAGTACCCATTGTCCTCAGTTACTTTTTATGACTCCTCTCACTAGTAAAATATTAATCGGGTATTAAGGAAATTGAGGTTCAAAGCACAGCACTAAGTATTTAGGTCCCCAAAAATTTATAGGACCAAAATGTTTTATATATTTTTTCTGAACAAACTATAAATGAAGCATCAAGATCCTAATAAGCACAAGGGTCAGTGCTTTACATTTGAATCAAGCAAAAAGGAAAGAAAAGATTCAGCCTTAACTGATAGCAGAGCACATTTCAAATCATAGTGCACTTTCAGATCCCAAGTTCACCTGTTGTCAAATGCAGTAACGGCCATGCTAAATCCACGACTCTGCATGCAGGTGTTAAGGTACACAACTTTTTGTAAATGTTTGGCACAATAGTTCATCAAAAAGAAACCATTGGAATAGCAGAGGAATGGCAATGACCCCAAGAAATGTGGACCGACAAGATTCCTAACCGTGGAGCACTTAGATTACACGAAATGTTTTTTGATCCTGCCCCGTTTTGTTTGTGCAGTGGTCTCTCGTTTGTTTTCCGAGGGGAAGTTTGATTTTCGTCCTTTGGTTTTTTAATAGCCTTTTCTTTTCTTGGAATGGAGGCTATGAAACCATATCATGCTTTTGTAAATCTTTGTAGGAAAGTTTTCTATCGTCTAATAAAATTGCGGCAAAGCTTTTTTTCTAAAAAAAGAATAGCAGAGGAAAGCTCACCCAGTTTTATGGATCAATAACATTGTATTTCGTTATTCATATTGACAGCTATACCAAATGAACAGATTTTCATAATGTTGCATTGTCGCTCAAGAACTCAGCTTCTCTGCAACTATTCAACAAAATATAACCTAATGGTTGAAGTCACTACCATTCACCTGGTACTCTCCCAAAACAAAGAAGAATGCATCAGCTGCTGAAAAACAAGACACGAACGAAGAACATAATCACTCTGAGATGAAAAATCCAATGAATTTAGCTATGTGACATATCTAAAGCTCTTTTGCTGCTGATCATCTCCATGCGGGGCTCAGATTAACTGCACTTCGCAGTACATGTTTACCTGCTGTCTGTTGATCACCTTGCGCGGTTGCGCCCTTAACATATTCCCACTGTTACAATAGCTACAGATGAGCCAAGGAAAAATAACATGTGAACTGTTGAAAACAGGCAAGATTTGTCTATATCATCAGTGTTTCATCTCTTTGTGGATATACATTGCATCGGTCATCCGTCATGACACCTCATGTTGGACAAAGCATCTATGTTGGAGATTATAGGAATCTAAAGAGTTTATCCCTTAATCATAGATTCATGGTACAACTTGCTGCCATAATTGTGACTGTGGTTTACTGAAATTAATCTGATTGAATCTGGTTTTTGGACAAAGCATCTATGTTGGAGACTGTAGGAATCTAAAGAGTTTATCCCTTAATCATGGCACAACTTGCTGGCATAATTGTTACTGTGGTTTACTGAAATTAATTTGATTGAATCTGCCTTTAAAATTAGTTTCCAACAAAGAAGCATCAAATTACTAATATATCTCCTGGAAAGCTCGACTCTTTTTAAGGATCAACAACATTTGTTTTCATTATTGATATTGACAGCCATTACAAAACTGGAACAATCTTCAGAATGTAACACAAGTACACAACAATTATTGCTCCCCAAAATATAGTCTAAGGGTTTACATCACACCATGCTCCTCCAATACATAAAAAGAATGTAGCTGCTAAAAAGGAAGACATCAAATGTACAAACAGAATCACCCTGAGCTGAAAATCCAACGAATTTTCAGAACAAAATCTCTCGGGAGACATCCCAAGCTACTCCTGCTTTTGCTGCAGATCATCTCCATGCCAGGACCAGACAATGTCCTTCAGCCCTGGTCGGATGTCCTCTTCCAACAGTTTCTGGTACTCAACTGAATCACCACTTGTTTGCTTCATCTCGATGAGATGGTAGGATGGTGTAATCTCAAAGATCTCTGTGTCAAACTGAAGGACACCATTCCTCCCCTCCTTCCTTCCTTGAATCTTGACAATTCCATTATCCTTCTTCCTTATCCTGAGATTCAGTGCTTTTGCAACCTCTTCAAGTTTTGAGATGATGGCCAAGGCAGGCTTATCAGAAGTGAACCTTGTCTCCTTTCTGCACTCCTTTTTGATAAACAGACCAGATAGGTCAAACCCTGTTGAGAATGCGATAATTTCAAAGGCATTCAGATTTGTGGCAGCCAGGGGCTTCATATCTTCGTGAGCAATCTTCTTGCGCCTCGTAGCAAGCACTGGGGTAGCATTTGTGGTGGTGTTCTCGCTAAGAATTTTCTCCTTTACGGCACGGATCTCCCCAGGACCCTTTCGGAACCAGGTAGACTCCTTTATCTTCTGAATTGAAATTCTTGTGCTCGGGTTGGGGTCCAGGATCTTGTACAACAGTTTCTTGAGTTTGTGTGAAAACCAACTTGGGCACCTGAAATCACCATGCTGTATCTTCCGATACATCTCCATCAAGTTTGGGCCCTGGAAAGGGAGATAGCCAGCAGCAAGAACAAACAGGACAACACCACAAGACCAGATGTCTGATTTTGCACCATCATAGCCAATCTTGCTGATCACCTCTGGAGCTACATATGCCGGTGTTCCACAAGTAGTATGGAGCAGCCCATCCTGCCTCTTTGACTCCGAAAGTGCGCTCAGTCCAAAATCTGACACCTTGAGGTTCTCATTCTCATCCAACAGCAGGTTCTCAGGCTTCAAGTCCCGGTGATACACACCTTGGCTGTGGCAGTGGTCCACTGCGCTAATGAGCTGCTGGAAGTATTTGTGTGCAGCAGCCTCTGTGAGCTTGCCACTCTTGTCAATCTTGTTAAATAGCTCTCCACCTTTCACATACTCCATGACAATATAGATCTTGTTCCGTGTCGCCATGACCTCATGAAGATGAACAATGTTCTTATGTGCCACTAACCGCATTGTTGTGATCTCACGCTTTATCTGCTCCGAAAGCCCAACCTTGAGCACTTTGTCCTTGTCCATCATCTTAATAGCAACGCTCTGGTTGGACTCAAGGTTCCTTCCATAGTGCACCTTGCCAAACGTGCCTTTCCCCAGCAATCTCCCCATCTCATACCGCTCCTTGAAAGTCTTCCCTCTGCTCTCCATGTCTTTATCTTGAAAAGTATATAAAACACAGGGCTACCTTTGTGTTGCCAATCAGGTGGACATCAAAGATTTAGCCCTCCTCCCCCATGTCATGGTCCATGACAGTGAACAGCATTCTTATGGCCTGGTCGTGCCGGAGTCTGAAGAGAGTGGAGTTGATCCAGGTGAGGTGATCGCTCACATCAAGAGATGAACAGGCCAGCAGACCTTGCGGAGCAGCGAGGTCCTTGATGTCGCAGCAGAAATCTCTTCTATGAAAGCACATCTTTCAGCATTCCCTGAAGTTTTAGCTTGTTGTTATGGTTGTTGTAATCTGCACAAAGGAAAAGAAGCATTATTAGATTCTGCAACTGAGGACCACATGAAAATGTAACAGTTTTTCTGTTAGCTACTAAGGTCCAGCCGGATAACAACAAAACCAAGCAAGTAAAGGCTTCACAAAAAGGATAAAAAATGCTGACTGTATATGTATATCAACAATACAGTGTAAAGTGTCACGTAATGGAATAAGACAACAAGTGAGAAGAGTCCAACAAACGACAGCATCATTCATCAGTTGTCAATAAATAGAAGGCAGGCACAAATAAGATAAAAAGCAGGCTGTAAAAGGGTATCTGAATGCACTTTTTCTGCAAAGTCGTCACCGGTTATTTAAGCCCTAGAAAATGGTCATCTGATTCCTAAGAATCCAAGCCACAGCACAGCAGTAGTCGTGGGAATAGTTGACAGCATAGTATCAGGAAATCTAAGGCAAAGGGCGTATGGCAGACGCAGAGCAAGGGCATCCATCCATGGCAACAACCACAAGATGTCAACTCTTTGCGTTCAAAGTTTCACTCATTCACATCCACAAGAAGTCAAGAACTTCGTTTAGTGGAAACTGAAACAAGCAACGATGGCAAGGCTATCTATGTGGACAGGGGGAAGGGGCCATAACCGGAGGAAAATTTGGCCTTTCATCACAAACCTAATAATGCCTGAAAACATAAGGCTGAAGGAGCTTATACCCAGTGGGAATCCGATTGAAAGCACAATCTGGCATCATCAAGATTCAAGACGAAATCGAAGGCACCGCAGGATGCAGACAAACCAAGGAAAAGCTACCTACTTTTCCTTTCCCCTCATGAATCTAAGGCTGAAGGAGCTTATACCCAGTAGGTTCTTGGTACAATCGACGCCATGCGCGCTTACACTACAGCAAAGAACCCGTAAACAGAACTGGTACGCATGGTGGCGGCCGGCGGCTGGGAAGAACTACTCCAAGACTGAAAGTGCAAGTAGATAAATAGATAAAGGAGACAGAGGGATGGATTGGTGGTTGTTACCTTGCGACGCCACGAAGACGAAGAGGAAGATGCAGAGGAGAGTGAGGACGACGGGACAAGAGAACCAAAAGCTTTGTGCTTCTTTTGGCCGAATATATGGCCGTTGGCTGCCTGAGTTCCTCTGAGCTTGGGACTTGGGAGGGATGCGGCGACAATGAGGAGAGGAGGCTCCCCTTCTTATACAGGGGAGCCAGGGGAGCAGCAGGGCTAATCCTAGGATTTGACGATAATGACCCTGGCTCCTGCTGCTGCCGCGCCTTGGCCAATGGCTGCTGCGTTTCCTGCGCACCGCATCGCACGACCAGGTTCGCCCGGAATATTCGCCGTGGCTGCCAGAAACCTGTACGTACTGTACTATTCGGCATCCATCCGGGCAACAAACTGCAGCTAGGCCCATCCATAATGTGGTCGGTCATTCGCGTAGTACAGCACAGACCACAGAGCCTTGGACTGACTCGCGACTCGAGCTAAATTTCGGTTTTTTCTCTTCATCTGCAATCAAGGCAGCAGTTAAAAAGACTGCCTTTTCTTCCTTTTCTCCTCTCTGATCTGATGGAGGAAGTTTGGTTTCAGTTATTCAGATTAGTAGTAGTAGTAGGAACGATCGTGAGCTTTCCCATGTCCTCATCCGGCCCTCTCTTGAGCTGCTGAGCTGTGCCTGTTCCCTGACTTCCTTGGACCGCTTGTCCTCTTCACCCATATGACTCATGTCCACGTGTGTTGGATCCCTTGCCGGCCATGGCCATTCCGTGATCTAGTTTTGGTTGCAAGTTGTTTTAACTTTTCAAGATACATAGTTTCTGTTACGCAGCATCCAGATAACATGTGTTGTGTCTCGATGCGTATATAAAACTATATGTCTAGAAAATTAAACGATCTATAATCTGGAAATAGGAGAGGAGGTGGGGCGGCAGGGGTAGTAAGCATAGTACTTGCCAATGTTATCCTCCCTAATTATTTTCTCGTAAGTGTTGATAAAGTATTTTTTTCATTTCAAATTATAAGTCGTTCTGGCTTTTTTAGATACATAGCTTTTATTATATCTCTAGCTAAAATGTACATCTAGATGCATAGCGAAATTATGTATATAGAAAAGCTAAGACGGCTTATAGTTTAAGACAGAGAGAGAAAATTGCATGTCGCTTTGGCTTATCACTAATTTTGTTCACCTACTACGCATGACGCATGTATACCTAGGTGTTTACAAAAAGATTTATATTGAAAAAACTAAACCGATTTCTAATTCTGAATGAAACAAAAGAAGCACGACAAATAGTGAATCCAAGATTTTTTTTTAGCCTACTATACGCAATCCATGGTACCAAAACATAACTCCGTCCTAGCTAATCATGACATGGCGATAATGTCCTCACAGCCCTGACTGGACTGCTGCTGTTGACGATTCTGCCGACGCTGCGTTTCCTACGCACCGCATCACACGACAGGAAGGACCGGATATGCTCTGCAAGCGCATCGCCTTCGTCCTGTCTGCATGATTGGGCTTTCGTCATTCACACATGCTGCAACAGCTAGACTTGTCACACATCGCCGTCGGGATACAGCACACGGTATTGGACGCGATCCAGCCAGCCACAATTAAGGAGGTTGTTAATTGTTGAGAACGGCGGTTTTCCTGCGATAAAAAGTGACTTTGCATGGTTTCGAGGAGGCAGAAACACTGCATGTATGACTAGTACTCCCTGCGATAATCTGGCTTTGCATGGTTTCGAGGAGGCAGAAACACTGCATGCATGACCAGTACTCGGATGCCCATCCTTTGCTGAGCTCACCTGTTTTTCTTTTTCTTTTTTTTTTTTGACAATGACTCGAGAAAAACAAAGAGTAGTACAAAAGATAGATAAAAAAGACATAAAATGACCTTTAAGAAGTAAAAGTATATTAAAAAAACAAGAAATTGGTCATCTTCTTCCTTAAATCACTGCATGCCGGCACTTGAAAACCGTATTAAATAGATGGTAAAGATAGGAACATCTGTAAACATTCTTGTCAAACATGGCTTTGAAGACCACAAAAGGCACTTGCCGCTATCTAGACTAGTACCCACTGAAAGAATATCGACTTGAGGAACCCTCTAAAGAACACAGGCTTACAAATTTTCACCATCAGAACAGAGTGTTGAAAAATTAGGCCTTGTTATCGAATAAACCAAAAAAGTAACCCCAAATCAAACTTTGACTTATTTTATAGAAAAAATAACAATATTTATGACATAAAATGAGCATATTATAAAAATATATTCTATGGTAAATATTTAATGATACTAATTTGCTAACATAAATCTTAATGTTCTTTTTTTTCTAAAAAATCAGACAAAGTTTAAAAGGTTTAACTTAGAACAACTCTAGAAATCACTTCTTTTAGGGACAGAGAGTAATTGGTACATGGTAGTCCAGTCTGTGTATCCAAATAAAATAGTGATGAACTTTAGTCGTCTAAACTTTTATCTAAACTTTATTTGAACTAACAACTAATTAATCCATGCCATCCAAACAATCCCTTGACCAAATAGTTAGCTCATTATCTATTTTAACCCAGCTACTAGAGCTGATGGGTAGCAAAAGGTCAACTCTGCCCCTCCCAACTAACCCTACTTGCATGATCGCATTCTAGTTGGATCACACTTGCCGTCTCCCTTCTTAGCCAGCGTCGTCAGCCTACCACACATCTCTCTCACCTTGCGTCTCTTCTCTTCACGAAACATCTTCTCTACCACATAAACCAAGCATCTTCACCACAGCACACCAACATATCCAAGCTATGCACCCATCTCTTCCACATCCGCTATCACCTATCCGCGCATGGCTCCCTAGCACCACCACTTGACACATGAGCAGCTAGCTACTCCAAACGTCCACCCATGAGCACCGCCAATGACACAACGTGCAATGGAGCCTTTTGTAGAGTATATGGATGATGGTTTTATGGATCACACGTACGCTTCCAAATCCCTCTACCCTTGGTTTATGCTCTTGGCCGGATCCCATTTTGCTGCTGCCAGTTTCCAACTGAAGACCTCTCGAGTAAGGCACGGCATGCCACCTTGACATATGCATGACGACAAAATCACCCTAGCCCCGGCTTGGCTCTAAGGACATCCCCAACGATGAAATACAAATGGTTAGCTAGCAACCTCTGAAAATTAATAAAAAAATGAAACACCAGACGCGGAACAGAGCAAAGCTGTGAGGGAGAGCTTCTCGATAGGTATGCGAGATAGGCGACTCCTCTCTCTCGCTAGCGTGTTGGGCGGTTCCCTTCTCAGCCAATAGAATCTGGCCCAAGCTAGCGATTTCTTTCCTGTTGGAGACGCCCTAAGCGCCTCATTCTCGATGAGCATGCCACATAACACTAATGAATGAATAACTTGTTGTAATACGAGCTTGCTAGAGTTTTAGATCTGAACCCAATGAACAGGTTCCAAAAAAAAAAAAAAATCTACCTACCTTAGCTATTTACCCAATTCATGATCTCAGACACCTTGACCTCTCTAATGCTTCACAAATTGTGTCAATCATGTATTAGTTTTCAATTAAGGTTTATCTGTGTTTCTCAATTCTCGTACATATAAAAATCATGATGTGTAACACGCTCTCTCTAATGGTCAGGACAGGAAGAAAGAGAAGAAAGAAGATTATCATGATATTTCAAACTCAATAATAGAGGGTTGGAGACGTATAGGAGGAGATACATGTACGCGTTAACGTTAGACGGCAGATGCTAGCAGCGTCGTGTCGCCACATGCAGCAGCAATTATCACCACTACTTATCTCATAGAGAACCACCAACTACCCTATAAAATCAGGTTCACATGAACAAATGAAAAAAAAAAAACGAAAAAAGGTTGTCACCATCTTACGAATATATGACGACAGTGATATGGCGGCACAGAGTGAGAAACATGCTGTCTCTCGATTACAACAGATCTTTGATGACAGCCATTCATTTATACAAGTATATATCTACCTATAGAAAACAAAATGAAAACTTTGAAAGAGAATAAAAGAGGAACTTGATTTTCCCCATATTTAGCTGCATGCTTTTGAGTTGAAGTACAATTTAGCCCACGAACTTCATTATTGTAGATGTGCAAGCAATTCATTAACCACAGAAGAGTGTTATACATAATTAAGAAAAGATTAGACAAAAGTAGAAGCAGCTAAATGTCTCTACATATTTCACTATCTGTCCCATAAATCATACATCTTTAAATTTCCTTTAGGCAAATTTAGTATCGATATTTTACTCTAAGTAGCTATACGTTATAAAAATATATTACATGATGATGAACACAGTCTACTTATTTGAGAAACTAAAATGTTTGCATTCTTTTATAAATTTGGTCAAATTTAGATAGTTTGACTTCAAACTATGCTAAGGGTTGTACTCTTTGAGACAAAGGCGGCAGTATAGGGAAAAATATGCATATAAAATTCTAAATTTGTAAAGAAAAAGAGACTCGTACATCATGTATCATGTACCATAATAATGGGTACAATGAAATCTTTCTCGTCTACTGCATTCTATGTGCTTTCTTTCGGCCGCTTAGATTCAATTATGTTTCCTTCACACGAATACAGTAGCAAAACGAATCTTGTCCAGAATGGTGGCACAATTCATCCCAGGATGCATGTGGTACATCTTGCACGATCACGCCTCATCTAGCCCAAGTTGTGGCTTGATTCGTCTATATATTGTATGTTGTGTATATGTCTGAGACACATGCAAAGATCAATCATTCATAAAAAACAAAACATGCCTAGATCAATCATGAAACAACCTGTGGTCCTACTTACCTGGCCAATGTCGGTTGTCGGCTCCGCGTGGCTATCTGAGACAGTGCCAACTTCTAATGGGTAGCTCTTTTAGCGACTTGTGTGGTACGTATTTGAGTAATGTGTTCTAGATTTTGAATGGATGCATGTCTGGCTAAAAGAACTGTCAAGGAATCACCTTAACATCTATAGTACGTCCTAATGGTAATGCTAGGTAATGGAAGGAAGCCCCCCTTTGAACTCTTACATAAAAGGTGAGGCTAAACCTAGAAGTTGTTAGAGTGAACTTACGAATTTTGGGACCATAAATAGTCTCAAATAAAAAAAAACTAACTACAAAGATGCAAATCACGTTAAGGGCTACAAATTTTTTATACAAAGTTTGTCTTCATCAAAGTTCATATGAAAAAGTTATGAATTATTTCTTGTTGCAACTATTTATAGAGACAAACATCTTAAAACTTATGCCTCCGTAAATCGATTTAAGGAGACAATCGCTTAAATGACCGTATCAGCTAATAACAATTTTGGTCTGTCTCTAAAAATCTATTTACGGTGATTTTTGGAGGCATTTATTTTCCTAGAGCCTAACCATTTACGAGGCGATGTGCCCACCTCCCTCTAATATTTGGTCCTGTCTCATTTATGGAGGCGATGTGCTACTTTCATCCACAGTCACATACTATGGGAGCGAGCGCAGCAAAGAGACTTCGCTGGGGAGTCTGAAGCATGGATCGGCTCGACCTTCAGCGGATGGGTCAGCTGGCGTTGTCAGCCATCGATGGTTCCTTGCAGGAAGCCTCACTGGCGGAAGGATGTTCTGTGGTAGTAGCGCTAGGCGCAGCGTGCCACCTTGACACAGGCACACAATGACAAAATTCACCCTAGCTTGGTATTCCTCAGGCAGGGCGGGCAGATCCAAAGGGGAGGGGAGGGGGTTACTGGGGCTATAATCCCCTCTAATGAACCTAATTTCTTCATTAATTCACTGTTATTTAGTGTCAAATCACTATTAATATGTAGCTTTAGCCCTAAATCTTCATTGTTTAGCGCTCCTGTCTCCATTCCTGGATCTGCTGCCACTGACCTCAGGTGTCTCTTGATGAACATGTCTGGTGCCACTGAATGAACAACTAACTAGCTGTAAATGCATGCAAGTACTTGTGCTAGAGTTGGAGATCTGAACCGGTTGAGCATGATCCACTGAAAAAAGAAAAAAAATCCTAACGACCTAAGACAGGGGCGAATCTAGGATTAGCCAAAGACTAAACCATTACGTTATGCATCAGTGCTAATCATGCTTGGATATAGGAAAAATAGTAATTTGTCCACTGTAATTAATTAAGGCCTAAGACTAAGGCCATAGCCCTAGTGGCCCTAGCAGGGCGGTCTACCACTGACCTAACATATGCTTAGACTATGTTTGGATTCAAGGGGCAATTTTTTGCCCTGCACTTTTTGTTTTTTTTTGCCAAAAGAACCAAACATACGGGCAAACTTTGGCAAATTGCCAAAATACTTGCCATTGCCATTTGCTCCTCAAGAGACCCAAAAACTTGACAAAAAGTATATTTGCTCTCTTTCTCTCTCCTCTCTCTTGCACTTTTTAGTCACCTTTTAGCACTTGTATCCAAATATCCATCTTATGGGACTAAACTTTTATTTTGCTAATGGCAAATGGATCCAAACAAGCCCTTGGTTTGTTCACTATTCTCACAGCACTTTTTTTTGGCTCCCTAAAATTTCATAAGTTACATCAATCACCATGATTTTTTTAATGGTGCGTGTATCTGTGTTTCATAGTTCTCGTATATACAAAATCACTTTGTGTAACAGGCTCTCTTCAGAGTCAGTAATCTTTACAAGTACGAATTTTGCACCATGGGACCGGCCTTATTCGCTTGCCACGTGTCCAGGCAGAAGCCCGCGGCACCCGGCCCCGGCTCCTCCCTTCCCCTCCATCATCCTCTCCCATGCGATGCGCAGGCGCGCAGCGCGCGGATGCAGCTGCTATGGCCACCGGGAGGTGGCAAAGACGGCTTCTGAACCGCCGGAGCTCGTAGCCGCGGATAGGCGCCCAGCAGGCCCGCGACTTGGTGGGAGGGCTGGCCCCGGGACCGCGCAGGCCCTTCGCGGCTAGCCCGGCCAACCAGCCCGCCGCCATGGGCCATGGCCGGGGATGGGCGGGATCAGCCGGTTCCAGCCCCTGCTCTGTTTCGTGGGATGAAGGAGGAGGAGGAAAATTGATTAGAAGCTTTTCTAGGATTCCCGATGTAAATCTCGTGACTCAAATGAATAGTTTTGCATAGTATCTTGTCTTTGGGGAACAATTTTGAAAATACTCGCTGGAGAGGTCACTTTACTCATCATCTTATCAAGGAGAAGAATGAGTGACCCCGGCAAGGCGCCCGCCGCCCCCCCGTGGGGAGCTCGCCCCCCGGAGAAGAACCCGCCACCGTGACCCGAGCCCCCACCACCGCCAAACCAAACCCTAGCCACCACAGACACCCTCTTACAACAGGAATCCCGCTTCTCGCCGGTGAGCTCCACCGGTGGCGTTCGCTCGCACCCGAGCACTTCGCATGGCGCT
This sequence comes from Chrysopogon serrulatus, assembly GCA_015844335.1. Lineage (NCBI taxonomy): Eukaryota > Viridiplantae > Streptophyta > Magnoliopsida > Poales > Poaceae > Chrysopogon > Chrysopogon serrulatus. The sequence goes on from JADLZL010001137.1 coordinate 32,038, forward strand.
GCCGTACCGCAGGGCTCCCGAGCCCCCCTGGAAGGTAGCGACCTCCCCGTCCTCGCCCAGGTACGCCCGTCGGACCAAGCTAGTCGACCAAGCCTCCTCCTTCAATCCCATATCCTCTCTGACTTCCATGTCACTGTGGCCCCCGTCCTCCTCGGGTGCCGCCTCCCCTCGTCCGTCTTTGTCTGGGTCACTCCCTCGCTCCGGTGGAGCTAAACCACTTCTAGGTGGGGAAAACCCTGACCTTTCACCTTGCCACTCCTCCCGTCATTCTCCTGGCCCGATGGGTTTCGCGCTTCGTCTTCGTCGCCGGCGTGGCGTGCGCCTCTGTCGTTGCCGTGACCTTCATGGGTGGGCCCTACGGGGTTGGTTCAAACCGGGTTGCCATTCACCTCTTGGCTAGGGCAGCGATGGATGCTTCTTGCTCGCCTTGATGGCGAAGCCGCCCGTAGGCCCTTGCCACTCTGGCCCCCCTGTCTTTCTCTAACGAGGCAGATCCATCGAGCACCCCCCGACAAGGAAAGATCCGCTCCCTGCCTAACCCCCTTTTATGGCAAAAGATACGGTTAAGGGTGCATGCGTGCAGGCCAGGGCGCACGTGATGAAGCATGCATACGTCGTCCAGCTTGCTTCCTCTCTTCCACCCCTTCTCCCTCTGCCAGTCGCTGCCTCGTCGTCATGCATGCGTGCAGGCCAGGGCGCACGTGATCAGGAGGGCACCGACTTGACCGGTGTAAGTGCACCCCCCTGCGGTGCCTTAACTCCAGCCGCCTGCGCCCCCAAACCCCATCCCCCCTCCCTAATCGCTCCACGACAATGCGCAGAGCCTGCTTAGTGGCTGACACCGACATGACCGATGTGGGCGAGCTCAGCAGCGCTGACGCGCTTTGGACACCGCCGCGCCCTTCCTCCCTGCGCACACCTCCACCTAAATGCACTTCCCCGTGCCTGACCTCCTCTGTATCAACGCCAGGGTGCCCTAACTCCACCACTCCTCTTACCGACCACCGCTCTGCCATTACTCGCCCCCAACTGTTCATACGCGGAGGCTGCCCTCACCCTAGCTCTCCCTCCCCCCATAAGAAGCAGCCCCACCCTTCTCCGCCACGCATCTCACCCTCCGCTTGCCTTCGGTGCTACGCCTCCGACCACCACATCCGTGAGTGCCGAGATCCCGTTCGGTGCCGTCGTTGCGGTGCTTCCGGCCACATGGAGAGCCGCTGCCGCTCGACCTCCTGGCTTCCTCGCCGGGCCACACCTTTGCCGGTGTTCGCTCGCCCCTTCCACCCTACGCCACTGCCTTCTCCCTCCTTCCAGTTCCCTACCCTTGACTTCTCCTCCCCGCCCGCCATCCCGCTCATCTCTCCCACCTCCTCCTCCCCGTCCTCCTTCAGCCCATTCCGTGCCCTTCCTCCTAGCCCTCTCACCTCCTCCACCCCAGGATCGCGGGGACCAAGGGTGACTGTCCCTTCCCCGCTGTCCCGCTGCGATCGGGGTGGCAGTGGCCAGGCTTCCCAGCTGCCCTACCCCACTGGCTGCCTCTCCTCTTGCCGGTGGCAGCATGGGGGCTGATGGAGGAGACGTTGACGAGTTCTCGGAGTACACGCCCCCGTCCAGCGACCCGGAGGAGCGCACCGAGAGCGGGGAGGAGGTGGACTCCGATGGCTCCCCCTTCTGGGCCGACACCTCTGACGACCCGTCGGAGGAGGACGAGGCCCTCTCTGGATGCCGGAGGGATACATAGAGTGCATCTGGCGCTCCGCCTACGTCTTCATTAGCGAGGACGGCCCGACCTTTGAGCCTGCCCCATTCATCAGCGAGGCCGTCCACGCCGCTGCTCCCCACCTACCTTGCCGCCTCATTCCGTCCGGGCACGGGCACATGACGCTCCGGTTCGGCTCCAAAGCTGACCGGGACGCCTTTGTCTGGATCTGCCCCATCGACCATGCCGGAGCCAGCCTCTTTGCCGAGAAGGCCGAGGAGGCCAGGGGACGCTTCTCTCTGAAGTTGCCGTGGCTGATCGCGCTGTCCTCCAAGGACTTCCTAGAGGAGCACTTGCATCCGGAAGGGATCCGCGCCGGCTTCAGGAGGATCAGGTACGGTGGTGGAGATCGACCCGAAGTGCCTCCATGATGACAACTACTCGGCACTCCGGGTCGTGGTGGCACGGGCGACACCGGGTGAATTTAAGAGGCTGCAGGCGTTGGGCAACCACCAAAGGGCCCTGGCTGGCGACGTCCTCGGCTCCTTCTTCTCGGTCACCGTGCTCAAGGTGTGGCGCCGCGAGGAGCAGCTGGACGAGTTTGGCGGTCTGAGCCCATTCTTCCCGCACCACTTCGCCCCCCCGGTGGCGGGAACGGCTTGGGCGGCTTCATGGGCTTGGGTGGGCATCTCGGCCTAGTCCTTCAGGGGTCCGCGATCAGCCACCTCGGCCTCTTGCCTAGTGGCCCAGGCATCTACCCCGGCTTCAGCTATCTTCGGTTAGCTCTCCCTTATTTCAGCATCACTCTCACTCTCCCGCCACCCAGGCAACTCACACCCCTCATCTGTGAGCCGACATGGCATTGGGGCCCCACTTGCGCTTCCCTAGCATGGTGAGATGCCGATGCCGCCCACGCTGCCGCCATCCCCGAACGTCGCCCCGACCTCGGCTAACCGAGGCGCCCGCTCGGCTCGTCCCCAGGCGCGCCAGGGGAAGGCGCCCGCGCCCTGCAGCTCTTGTGCGCGGTAGTGCGCACCTGGCGGACAAGGAGCCCTCCAACTTCATCTCGGTGGCCGTGAAAGCCGCTAGCCTCAAAGCCCTCCGCGAGAGGCTCGCCTCATGCTCCTCCGCCCTCAAGAAGCAGGTCAAGGGAAGGAAGCTGATCAAGCGCAAGACTACTCTCGGGGCGCTGGACATCAAGCGCCTCGCCAAGGCTGCCGGGGTTGCGTGCTCGGGGGCGGAGTGATGGATGTCGCCATTAGGGGTTCGCTGGTGGCTCCATGATTGGGGTGTTAAGCCCCAACTCCTGTGCGTGATGCCCCCGACTGCTTGTATCGTGTCCTTCCCATCGTCAGTTGTCGCCGGTAGTGTAGTTCCCGCCTGCGTGCGGGTCCTTTCCATGTGTCTTTCGGCCTTGCCCGCCTGGCCCCCTTGTGTGTACTGAACTCGGAGCTAGCTCCACCCGTCAATGAATTAGTCCTAGTTCATGTATCTGATCATGTCTTCGAACGTCCGCGGCTTGGGACGCCAGGACAAGCGGGACGCTGCCCGCGACATGATCTCCATATCCCACCCCCATGTTGTGTGTCTATAGGAAACCAAGCTGCACACCGCTGACGTGTTCACCTGCAAGAGCTTCCTTCCTAGCCACCTCTCCATGTTCTCCTACCAGGCTGCCGATGGATCGAGGGGAGGCATCCTGACCGCTTGGGACCCCAGGGTTGTCACCGCCGGTGACCCCAACACTACACCCTACTCCGTCTCTATCCCCTTTACATCTACCACGTCTGCTTACACTTTCACTGTCACCAACATCTACGCCCCTTCCAACCACCGCGAGACAGATGCTTTCCTAGCGATTTTTGCCGCTCTGGCACCCCCCGCGGGCTCACCCTGGATTGTCCTTGGTGATTTCAACCTTTTGAGATCCCCGACGGACAAGAACAATGGCAATTTTGATCGGGCCCTAGCGGACAAGTTCAACTCGAGCATAGCATCTCTTGCCCTCATTGAACTCCCACTCTTAGACCGGCTGTACACCTGGTCTAGCAAAAGAGTGAACCCTACCCTCGCTCACCTTGATCAGGTGTTTGTAAACAATGAGTTCGCGAGCCACTTCCCCAACGCCACTCTCAACTCTAGAAACGATAACACTTCAGACCATGTCCCCCTCATCACCATCATCCCCACGTCCATCCCCAAAACCTTCCACTTCCGTTTCAAAAATGCCTGGCTCAAACACCCCTCCTTCCTTCCTGATATGCTTGCTGTCTGGTCGAGTGCTTTTGTTCCCTCGGAGGCCACTGGTGGCTTGGTGGGGAGGACAAAACCCTACAGCATGCTGCGAAAGCCTAGGTTAAACACCACTATGCCCGGCCTACTGACCTTAACAATGCCTCCTTTGTTGTCTTACTCCTTGACCTCTATGAAGAGGCCAGGAACCTTTTTGCAGGTGAACACTGGCTGCGTGAGCGATGCTGCGAGAGCACGGCCACGCTCGTTGCTCAAAGGGCGGCGTCGTTGGAAGCAGCGAGGGAAGTTTCGAGCACTCAGGGAAGGGGACGCCAACACCAAGTTCTTCCATGCCTGAGCTTCTGCCCGGGCGAGAGGGAATGCCACCCGGACACTTGAGGTGGACGGCAACACCCTCATCAGCCACGATGTGAAAACCGCCGCCCTCACTGCCTATTACACCAACATTCTAGGCACGGAGGCGGCAGTTTCCTAAAACTTCAACGTCGACCTTCTCTATGATGAAAGGACCCGTGCAGAAGGTGAGCCACTAGTGGCTCCCTTCACGGAATAGGAGGTGCGAGCTGCAGTTCGCGCCATGGCTCCAGACAGCGCCCCGGTCCTGACGGCGTTGGCCCCAGCTTTTACAAGGCGGCCTGGGCCACGGTTGGGGGGGACGTCATGGCCTTCCTCCATGCCTTCTATCATGGAGATGCAGACCTAGAGCGGATCAACAGGGCGGTCATCGTTCTCCTATCGAAGACAAGCTGCAGCCACCCCCATTGTGTTTTGGCCCGTGTCTCTACAAAACTGCCCGGTCAAGATCCTCACCAAGCTACTGACGTGCCGGCTTTAGAAGCAAATTCCCCAACTCATTGACCTTGACCAAACGGGGTTCATCAAGGGGAGGTCCATATCAGAGAATTTTGTGCTGGCCACTAAATTGGTGCAGACCTGCCACCGGCGCTGAGCCACCATGCTAGTGCTCAAACTGGATTTTGCCAAAGCCTTCGATTCAGTGAACTGGGTGAGTCTCGACAGGATAATAAGGGCAAGAGAATTCCCGGAGAAGTGGTGTGGGTGGATCAATCAACTCCTTACTACCTCCAAATCCGCCGTGCTAGTGAATGGAGTGCCTAGGCCATGGATCAACTGCAAGAGGGGGGTCAGGCAAGGTGATGCCCTATCCCCCTACCTCTTCCTATTGGTGGTGGATGTGTTACAGCAAATGATCAAGCGAGATGCCGACGTCAAACACCCGCTACAAGAGGGGCCAGCTCCGGTGCTGCAGTATGTAGATGACACCATCATCCTCCTCAGGGCCGATGCTCAGGGCATGGCCAGCATCAAGCACCTACTCGACCAATTTGCCTCAGCAACCGGGCTTGTTATCAACTTCACCAAGAGCATAGCCACCCCGATGAGTGTGCCTACCCCTGATCTTCAAGCTTTCCTGACATTGCTCGGGTGCAAGGAGGGCGTTTTCCCCAAACCTACTTGGGCCTTCCCCTGTCAAACACCAAGCTGCCCCTCGTAGCTTTCACCCCCCTTATAGCTTGAGTGGACAAATACCTGGCAAGCTAGAAATCCCTCCTACTAAGCACCGCGGGGAGGGTGGTGCTGATCAACGCCGTCCTCAGTGGTCTGCCTACGTATGCAATGGGGGCAATGCTGCTCCCCCCGGGGTGGTCAAGGCGATCGATGCGAAAAGATGAGCCTTCCTCTGGACTGGGTCGGCAACGTGTGTCTGAAGCTCAATGCCTCGTAGCATGGTAGGATGTATGCAAAGACAAGGAAGATGGAGGGTTGGGGATCAAATGCCTGGACACCTAGAATGCCTGCCTGCTCCTAAAACTACTCCATCGCCTCCATCACCCGGGAGACTCGGCCTGGGTGGCATGGGCCGTCAGCAACACCAAGCTTGTAGACCTCAATGGCTCCCTCCATGGCACCCACTGGAAAGAGCTGCAGGAGTTGCTTCTAGCCTACCGGAAGATCACTAAGGTGGAGGTGGGGGACAACAAGGCAACCAGCTTCTGGGGCGACTGCGGCTAGGCGATGCCCCTTTGGCCGATCAGTTCCCCGCGCTCCACTCGCACTACAAGGCGCACCACGTCTCGTCCTAGGAGGTGCTCCACCGCGACCTGCGCGGCCTGTTCCAGAATCGGCTCACCACTCAAGCTGCTGCAGAACTGGAGGACCTCGCCACACAACTCTAGCATGTGGAACTAACGCAAGTGGAGGATGAATGCTCGTGCTTCTTCGAGGACAACAATCACAAGCTCGTCTCTGGGCTCATCTACAAAGCTTCCAACCAAGGGGACATGGACTGTCCATCCTTCACCTTTGTCTGGAAGAATTTCGCCCCCCCACGCGTCAAGTTCTTTGGATGGCTCCTGACGAAGGGGCGCATCCACTGCCGGCAAAACCTCCGGCGTAAGGGCATCGTGCCGTCTGATCTGTGCGCGATATGCAAGCAAAAAGTTGAGACAGTGGACCACATCTTCTCCGGCTGCAGCTTTGTCAAAAGCTTCTGGGCAACCATAGGCTGGCACCCGAGCGGCATCACTCCGGCAGCAACTCTCTGGAACTCCACACCGCCGCCACACATCCACAAGAGGGCACTCCACCCCCTCCTCCTCCTCTTGACATGGCACATTTGGAAACACAGAAATGAAGTGGTATTCAACTCGTTGGAACCAAGCATCTCCCGCCTAGTGGCCACCTGCAAGGAAGCAGTGAAGGACTGGGCATGCCGCATCCCCGCCAAGGACAGCTGTTTGAAGCGTTGTTGGAGCCCTATGCTTATTATGTAGAACCAAAAGGGGCATGTATTTGTATTCTACCGCTCGGGACCCCCCGAGTACTTGTGGAATGAAATCAGGTGGGGAGTGTTCGCTCCCCCCTCCCCCGAAGTTGCCCTCAAAAAATTTTTTTGGAAATACTCAGGGGCTTAGCATAAAGAGTCTATCCTATTTAGTTTTCTCTTTTTTCTTTTATCAATAACCTACCTGAAACTTTCAAAATGCATAGAAATTCAAAGAAAAATGCTAAAAATATGAAACCTATTTTGTTAGCTTCCTTATGACGTTATCTACATCAAAAAAATATGTATTGGCCAAAACAGTATTTTTCATATGCTTAAAAATTCACTTAATAAATGATAAAATGCTTGTTGTAGGGTTTTTGTTGCCAAAAATATTAATACTTTGATGATGAAACTTTTTGTGTAAGTTCAACATGTTTATATCTGCCTTCACAAAAGGTTTGGTACTGTTTTCAATTACTTAACTTGCTCAATTAACTTAAGCATATTCATGCCTTTTATATGCTTTATAAATGTTAAAATGGCTTAATTAATTGTTTGTTCAGTTTTCATGATTTCTCTAAGGCAAATATTATTTAAGGGGAATGTTAAACACCTGCTAATCCATGTTAGCTTAAATACTTTCACAACAAACATATACTCAACTTGTACGATAATGGCTTGCATGTTTTCGGTAATATAATATAAAACCTAATTCTTATCGTAAAAAAGTTGTACTCAAAATATTTATTTTTGCTTGAGTTCTTCTATGAACTTGTATGTCTCATAATGCATCAAAATCATTTATTTTTAAATAAAGTATCTACACAATATGTAATGTACTGTAATTACTTATTCTAACTTGACACTTGATATCCATCAAATTGTTAGACATGAGCACAAGCAACCTCGACAAATTTAACTTGGTGCTAAAAATGTCGTTGAATACCAATAGAACATTGTCTTATAGCTTGAGCAACACCCCTTCTCTCTCACCAACATCACAATGGTAGAGGTTGTGACTTTTTCCTTTTGTTGACCTACTGGATTTTAGCCAATAGGATATCCAATTATCTGTTTACATCTGGATTTCAGCTCCATATATACATCCAAGTCTATATCACTTCTAACTAAGGTTTCTTTCTCATTAATGATACACAATGCTTAAGACATTTTTCTCTCTTGCTTATAAAAAATTTAAGACACTTCTATATAATATACTCACATTTACAATCTTAGCACCTTCTATTGTTACTTCAATTTTATACTCCAAAGCACAAACTAAGGAGTTGTTTGGATATTGGGATATGAGGGATGTGATAGGGAAAAAAAAATAGATGAATAGTTACGATTAAATGAGGTATGAGGAATGAATGGCTAGGATTCAATATAGTCTTTGAAGGGTGAGATATATCCCTATCCCTATCCCTATCCCCATCCAAACATCACCTAATATCATCAGTGCTGTATAATATAAGGCAGTAACAGATAGTTTCAAATGAATTTAAAACACTTCACAAATTCACAACCCGTCCAATTTAATCCTCTATCATGCAAAATCATATAAACATGCCTCAGGTTTTCTAGTAGAGACGTGAAGGAGATACCACGTTAACGTTAGACGGCAGATGCCAGCAGCAGTGTCCTGTAGTCACATGCGGCGGCAATTATCACCACTGCTCATCTCATTTTGGACCACCAACCACCCTAGAAAATCAGATTAACGTGAATAGAAAAAAAAGGAGAAAAAGGTGTAGTCACTTTGTCACCATCTTACGAATAGATGACGACATATGGCGAACATAGTATGAGACAAGTTGTCCTTTGATTACAACAGATCTTTGAATCATACAAATCTACCCATAAAAAATTTATAATTAAGAAATCAATATATATGCTCTAATCATTGGAAAGCAAATAATAATCTACCACGGAATCGAAGATCATATATATTGCGGAGGTCCCATGATTGTTTCCTTGGATATGGTGGGAACTTTGACTAAATATTCTCTTGGTCTGTTTTAGTTTTTTTTAGGTAGATAACATTTACTAATTACTAAGCACCTAGATATAAGTTGTATCTAAATATATATAGTAAAAACTTTAAATCTAGAAAACCTAAGCTAAACTATAATTTGGAACGAAGGAAGTACCATTTTTACCTCTTGAATTCCATGCTTTTTTAACAGAATACAATTTAGAATACAATTTAGTCCAAATATTTTCTTTTAGATGAGCAAGCAATTCATTATGATCTCATAAGAGTACATAATTAAAGAAACGAATAGACCAAAGTAGAAGCAACTAGAAGTCTCTATGTAATTAAGTAATACACAAACTATAGTTTTTTCTTTAGTCAAACTGAATTCATAGAAAAGTGTACTAATGCTTTTACTCCAATGCAAATAGATATATCATCAAAATTTAATAAACACTGATGAATATTTAAATACTTATTTGGTACAATAAATATTTGTTTTCTTTTATAAATTTCATAAAATTTTAGATAATTTGATTTTTTAGAAATGTGCTAGAGTTGTATTCTTTTGAGATAAAGGTAGTAGAGTTGTATTCTTTTTGAGATAAAGGTAGTAAGAAAAAAATTTCCATCTAAATTGTCGTGACTAGGAGTGCAACATACTTGGTTGGGGCTCATCAACATATATGTATATGCATACATCCACATTATTAATTAATAAAAATTCAGTAGTACATTATCTACCCTGAGAAATTCCAAGAAGTTTTTTATATCATTAGTATTGGTAAAATAGATATTCTAGTGAAAAAATATTTCCAGCAACTTATTTAACTAGATTTTGAAATGTTATCATTCTTTGTTCCTGATTTCTCGTTAGCCAAAGATAAAGAGCGGGGTTAGCTCTCTGAGTGCTCACAAGATAGAGAAGCTAGCTAGCTGTTAGAGGGTAACATAATCGAGTGATATTTTTATTCAAATATCTCTCCAAATGAGGATTTAGAGAGTTTAAGAAAGAGTCTCGGAGATGCTATGGGTACAATGAAAACTATCTCACCTACTGCATTTGATGCTGCCTTATTCTGGTCGCATGTGATTCAATTCAAATTCAATTCTGTTTCCTTCACACGAATATAGTAGCACAATGAATCTTGTCCAGAATCGGGGCACAATTCGTCCCAGGATGCATGTGGATGTGGTACATTTCCTTTGCACTGCACGACCACGTATCATCTAGCCCAAAGTTGCGGCTTGATTCATCTCTAGAGACACATGCAAAGATCAATCATGAAAACAACCTGTGGTCCTACTTAGCGAGCTCGCGTGAGCTGTTTGAGTAACGTGTTCTAGATTTTGTATGGATTGGAGCCAAGATGCATGTCTGGTTACGGGAACTCTCAAGTAGTCACGTTAACTTCTATAGAATGTCCTGATAGTAATCAATGCTAGCTAATGGACTGGGGCTCCCTGGTAGCTCTCAAAAGAAGAAGGTGAAGCTAAACCTTTAAACGGAAAGGCCCCATACCACTATTTATCTGTATATTTTGTATAAATTAAGTAAACTTGATAAAGTTTTCCTAAGGACCATATATACTAGAGTTGCATTGTTTCGGTCTCCTGTAATAATTTTGGTCCAATTCCTAGGATGATGAAGCCAGATGTTCTTCCATTATCTAAAAAAGAAGATTTGCATTATTTTTGGGGAGAAGTTAGTACAAGCTTTCTCCAACACTTTCTAAGGGCTTTTGTGTTCTTCTCGAGGCAGCTCATAAGGCAACAAAGACCCCTCGCCTCAAGAACCTTCCCCTTCCCCTTGCTCGACCATGCTGTCTCTACAGCTCTAGAGAAAAAGAAAGCTGCGTACTGTGCAGCAGGCTCTAACCAGCCGGGCTTGGATCTCGGACATCCAAGGCGCCCTCACAATGGGGGTCATCGTGGAGTATCTTCAGCTTTGGGACCTCCTCTATGATTTTGAGTTACAGCCTGAGATGGAGGACTCTCACACATGGAATTTATCAACTAGTGGACAATACTCCGCCAAATCCGCATATGATAGCTTATTCAGGGGAAAAATTCTTTTTAGGCCATGGGAAAGAATCTGGAAAACTTGGGCGCTAGCTAAATGCCGCTTCTTCCTATGGCTTGTAGCGCACAAGCGCTGCTGGACCGCAGACCGTCTTGCACGACGTGGATTGCCTCATCCTGAGAAGTGTCCACTTTGTGATCAAGCCGACGAAAGCATTGATCATTTCCTAGTTGGGTGTGTATTCTCAAGGCAATTTTGGTACTATATCTTGAGGCAGGTCGGTCTCCACTCTCTAGCTCCACAACCATTTGACACTTCTTTCGATGATTGGTGGGAAAAAGCAAGTGCAGCAACTTCTGGTTTAACAGATAAAGGTCTGAACTCCCTAATAGTTCTGGGAGCATGGATAATTTAGAATCATCGCAATAGCTGTGTCTTTGATGGAGCATCTCCTAACATGGCTGAAATCTTGAAGATGGCTGGCGATGAGCGTCGGCGGTGGAAATTGGCAGGGGCTCGTGGGCTATCCCACTTGACTGCCCTCGACCAAGCTGCTAGTTGATTTGTTCTAGGTGCAGGGTTGCTTTTAATCAGCATGTTTTTGTTCCTTTAAGGGTGTGTGAGTGTGTTTTGTACTTTGGGTTCTTTACCCCTCTTTCTTCTTAATATAGTGAAGCACAACTCTCCTGCATTTTCGAGAAAAAAAAAGAGCTCTTCTTCAGAAGTACAAGGCCTGTGTAAGGATTGTATTGATTGCGATATCCCACACCTCAGTTGTCATTTAGGGGCACCAACGACCTACTTTGTGGCCTCAACCTAGATCTGGTGGATGCCTTGCCATCACAGTGATGGTGCACATAGTTGGTGTGCAGCGAAGATGGAGGACGTCAGCTTAATGAGAATTTGGGAGCAAGGCAGCACATTATGATGGCTTTGTTCTAAGGTTTGCCACCCTACTCCGACGACGGCAACTGAGATAGTGTGACTAGTAGTGGTGGAAGCCAATGCTGAGTTTGTGTAAAGGAAGCCGCTGCCATTACGCGGCACATAGAGGAAGCCCAACACTAGCTCGGCATGTAGCAGTGGTAGAAGGTTACTCAGTCGGTGTCCCCACCTTCAACTGGAGAAAGCGCAATATATAGAGCCGCGTCCCAGGCATGGCAGCGGCAATAGGGTGTCGGTTGGCATAGGGAGTTGGTATGCCACGTCAGTTCTGGTTGCTCTAGGTTGGCGGTACGTTGGTGTGGTGGCCGTAGCAGCTTGGCAATGGGTAGCAGTGTGGGCATGGAGATTGGTTGTGGGGTGTGTGTCCCAGGCAAAAAACCCTGCAATTTATTTGTTTTGCTCTTGCAGATGGCGATGGCATATATATATACAAGTGGGTGTTGTGAACCCCATTGGGTGTGACATCAAGAGTCGTCTCACTTCTCCAATGGGTAAAAACTTTTTATCTTTGTTTGGATCTCTGCTGAACAACAACGAAACCCTCGGCGTCATAGCCTCTTTGGAGGCATCGTGTTGGCGACCTGCCTTGGCGATCGGTTATTACTACATATATATTTGCGTCTGTTGAGGCCTTTACCTTAACGTTTCTGCCGCTTTGCTTTTCACGATGTCCATGTGGTTCACGTTGTGTCCATTGAAGCTTAACGGTCCTCCTCGATGTGTCACTGCCACGTCCGAAGTAACGCCACAACAAATCGTATCGATAGAGCTTCAGCTAATAGAGCCACGCCACACACATATTATATTCGTTTTGGTGATGAGGGATGACTCGGATGCTCATCACCATAGAACCGCCACCCATTCTCTGATTGATACCCTTACATTGTACTACTACTGTAGTATACACACCACAGGATTGTATACACACAGGGATCGATAAAGAGAACATTTTAATTTGTTGAATTGGAGATATCTGTACAGACAAAAATGCACCTCGTCTCATTCTCCATGGCGAAAAGTCTCCATGCACGTGAGTAAGATCCCTTTTTAACAAGGGATTGAAATGAAGTTTGGTACGTTTGTAACAAATTCATTGTATTGAGATGTTTAATCATCACTTTCTCGTGACCTCAGCTCATGACGCGACGAACTACGTTCGTGTGAGTGTGTCCCCCCGGCCCGAAGCATATATGAATGGACGACGTTGATTACTAACAAATTTTTTTGAGGGAAGATTACTAACATAGCTGTGTTCGTTTTGGACAATATATGACACCGCATTCAATTCGTGGCGTGGCTTAATTTGGTTTAATTGGACACCTACTATACTCTACTTGCACGTTCTGGACACAAACAGACTATATTAATCACCAACGACCAAGCTAGCTAGCTAGGAAACACAAACCAGAGTGATAGGTAGGTAGTACAACAATTATATGTCATGTTACAGTATTTGCTTTTGTCGTGGCCAAATCAATAACTAAAGGACGAAATGTCGACATATATCTACATTTATATGATAAACAAAATAAAGTAGCCAAGTGATCGACTTATGGTAAACCTACAAGTTTCCACGGACAAACTTGATGATCATGATTCAAGATTACTACTAGTAATAGAATAAAATGTCTTTCTTTTTCCGAAAGTGATAATCCAACGAATAATGCATGTCGTTTCGGCATCATCTATCGTACCGTGGGGGCAGACAAATGAGGCTGACTTGTAGACAAATGATCCTTCAAGTCGTGTAAAGTAGTGTAACGATCAAGCAAATTGGATTATTCGTCAGTCTGCTTTTGTGTTCTTCTCCGGCAGGCAACGACGATGCCTTCGTTGCCTTCTTCGCTCCGCATTTTATTGCCTTTTTGTGCGCGTGGCCATCATTCTATAGGTTTAAGCTTCCCGACGAGCAATCGAAGTGGCTTCGTGGGAATGGCTCATGCTCGCCTACCGAACAAAGCTTGGCAATGACGACAAATATAACGATGGGCTCCACTCACTACTACCGAGGTGCTTGCCACGTCGATCTCTAGAAAAATCTACTTCCTCGATCTCGATCTAAACCCTCCTCCAACGGTTCTCGTACTCCTAAATTCGGAATTGTCACCATGTATCTTTACATATCTTTACATATAATGTATATCTAGGTGAAAAAACTAAAACAATTTACAATTTAAAATGCAGAGAGTAACATATATAGGGTGAACAATATGTCACTACGGTCCAAATTTGAGAGTGAGGAAAGATGAATTAAGATACCACTAAATATGGGATGTGAAATAGGAGAACTGTTTGAAGCATATTTTTTTCGCATAAACATTGCCTTACATAGGGACATTTCAATGGATACTATATAATCAATAATCGTCCGGAAGGACACATGAAAGGACCAGAGAAAAACGATGTGTCACCTGCTCTTCTACTCTGATGTAACTTAATTAGCTTGGAGAATAACCTCCCTTGGTATTTTTTGAGAAAAAAGAATAACCTCTCTTGGTTGATGAAATGCTCTGCTTTACTCATGATCCAGATTCCTCATATATCCTTATTTTATGCACACTTATTTATTCAAACTGAGATTGAATACAAATATCAAAAACTAACGAAGGAGGTTCGCTTCGAGTTGGTGTAGCTAGATCAACATATGTACCTCACTTCAAATCTAAAGCCCACTACCTTATATAATTAAAATACCATATTACCATATTTCTATGATATTAGCGAAACTAAAATTCGTCATATATAGATCATTATGTATGATAGAGGACTACTTTGTGTGAATTAATTTAACAAAGATGATATGGATCTCACTTTAGAACGGACTTTGGATTTGCTTTTCGTTTGTGTTGTGGGCTTTGTTGGTAATCCATGGATTTTACGAAGAACGGACTTCTTTTGAAAAATTGTGAAGTCGCGATTTCGAAAAAACCATATATATCTACTCTACTCCCATGTTGTCTGGGGTTTTCTTGTACTAGTGAGGAGTCCTCTTCCTTAATATGAATGCTCAGGGATGCTTGTTATCCCCCATAGTCTGAGTTTTTTACTAGGCGATGATGATAAATGAGCTAATGATTCAGATATGGAAAATCTCATTGCCTCTCCTATTTTTATTGGATGACAGAAGATTTCACTGGTGCCCTGTTAACAGAGGTAATTTTGTGTCTCTTTTTGTCCATCAATTGTACTAGTATTTGTTTTTCTTGAGATATATCATACGTGAAAAACTTTTTTGAGTAAGAAGTTTGGACCAATAGTTAATAGATGGATCTAGAGCACTCTTTATAATTACTAGTAAAAATTCTCGTGCGTTGCAACAGGAGGAATAAAAATCCATCAGACATTAATAAGCAACAGGAGGAATAAAAATCCATCAGACATTAATAATAAACAAAGATGGAAATGTTTCATATATATTATTTTTATTCTAATATTATGACATTTGTAATATAAGCTATATTGATAATAATATGACAATGTTCTATTAAGTTTGTATCAAATTAAAATAACTTTACTAGATTTTTTTCTTCCATTGTATAGGATGTAGAAATATTTATTTGTGAATATACCAGAACTTTAATTTCATACTATTTGTGTGTTGGTAGGGTTAGATTAGATAGTCTGTGACGAGCAACTTCTCTTCCTTGAAGAGGTAGGTGATGATGAGGAGCAGGTTTGGGTGGACAAGTCCTTCCCCCCAGATAATGCATGCGCTTCGAGAACTCCTACCATCCAACGTTGTACCGCTTCCCGTGGTCTTGAACCGTTTCACCATCAAGGATGGCTTGTCCAATAGGATCACGTTGTACAATACGCCAAAATTGCCGTTGTCCAACACCACGGTGGTCGCCTAGAGTGGTCGTCTAGATTGAACTCTGCCTACTCCTCTTTGACGAACATGAGCTTCCCGTGGTCGTCGCGCCGCTCGCCACACTTCTCGATTGCGTCTCATGGTTTGCCCTGGCCTGCTCAGCTGCACACCACCTAGCCCGTGCATTGCCACTCCCGCGCGCTGCTGCCATCGGATTCATTGCCAGTCACAAGCCTGACTCATATGTTCTGAATTTCTGATGAGTGGAAAGAGATAAGGATAAGGGGCAACTTCGTCTTTCCTTCCTTTGGATTGGTTTTGTTTTTTAATTACTTATTCCACTCTTAACTGATGAACATCTAAACCAGGGGTAAATGGGGATTTTGTTTCAAAATCACATGGATGAAATAACAAAATTAAAGAAAAGAAAAAAAATTATAATTACATTGGTAGACACAGGGGCAAGAATGATACGGTGTATCTCCCTAACAAATTTTAGTCATAGTGAAAACGACATCAATAATTTAGTGTATAATTATTTATTATTTAATTTTTAATTTTTATGTTCATTACAAGAAAAAATAGTAGATACTACAGTTCTGTTTTTTATATATATAAAAGAAAAAAGTCCCGACGGAAAAAAAACGGATGCGGCAAAAAATAAAAGAGAAAGGACTGACGCTTTTATGTTTCCAAGAAAAAACTGAAAGATAATATAAAGAAACAGAAACAGAAGGTGAAAGTCGGACAAAAAGAGGGACTCGGGCAGGAGAAAAAAGAAGACTTTGGAACCGGACTGAAAAACAGCGAAGAGACCGACTCGGAGATATACAGGTGGCCATGCACTCAGTAATTAGTTAGAGCTGGACCAAAATTTTAGTTTACGTCAGAAATTAATGTTTTTTTTTGAAAACTGCTGGCAGGATTATGCCAGGCAAATATATTGATAGAGGAGAAAAATTAACAGTACAAATTTAGGGAATGAAGCAAAACAAACACGTCAAGTCAGAATCATCTGCTTTATAATTATCCGTTCAAAATAATTAATACAGGCCAGGACATGCTTGCATTTTGAATAAGGCATGCAATGCAATGTAGAAGCTAAAAAGAAGGTTAGGCCACCATTGTATATACATTAGCAGTCTACGTACATGTGCCTTACTTGGTCGGCTAGCTTCTGGAATACGTATTTACTTTAAATTGTATTTGGACCCCTTCTGTTGCAATAATGATCCATATTGCTTCGTGAGGTGTCAGCTAGCTAGCGCAGATATTAACGACTCGTCTCATCAGGCACGCAGGAACCGCCGCAGAGAAATTAATCAAAACAGAGAGAAATTAATCAAAACAGATCCATCCAGATGCTTCATTCCCATAATAATATAAGATAGTTCCATGATGAACATTAATTGAGCATCATGCATGCATTATGCATAGCCTGCATATGGCAGCGATCATCTATCTGTGACTCCATAGCTGAAAGGCTATCTTTCGTCCCGGTGATGATAATGCTTCTTCTCCGATCCGAAATTTGGTGTCTGTTCGTCTTCACGACGTCCGGCCGGCTGCAATGCTTGTGGTTGCCAGCGAGCGTAGACGACGCCAACTAAATCTAACTGCGGCTCAACCCTTTGGTTGCTATCCATTTCTTCCAGCCCCTTTGGCAGCCCAAACCGCCAATTACAGCTAACACTGTATACAGCCCAGGGTGCACCAGAGGAGGTGGCCCAACATGGCCTATAACCGTGTATATACGTAGGCTTTCCAGAAATACAATTGGCTTATTTCAGTTGTGATCACGAATGCAAAGAATTTTCTGTAACTTTTCTTTTACGGAAGTTAGCTGGGAAAATCCAGCTTTTTTTAATTTTTAGTTAATACAGACTTGTTTAAATTTGGTCTTATAAGAAGTCGAACCTACATACCTGCTGGATGCTATTTAGTTACTTTAACCACTGGATGAGAGCCCCTATTTGCCAAAAGGCTTTGAGCCATTTACCTGTATGGTCTTGGAAGAAATGAATCTTCCTTATATAGCCTTTTTTATTTTGAACTTACTTGTATGGCCTCGAAACAAAGTTTTCTTCCTTGTATAGCCTTTCGTTTTTTTTTAGTCTTTAACGGTGTTAAGTGAAGGGTAAAATGACCATTTTATCCTTGGTTAAAAAAAAATGCATGGTTCTATTTGTCTGTTGTACATTTAGAGTAATATTACGCAAATAAGTTTTAAAATGTACATATAAGTTTAGAGTACTATTACACAAATTAGTCTTAAAATATACTAGTAAGTTTGGAGTAATATTACACAAGTATTTCCTCCGTCCCTAAATAACTGTCTCTTCGCTTACGAGAAACAAATACCGGTAATTTTAATAAATAATAAATATCATCGATTAGTATCATAATTAGTATCATTGGAAAGAACTTTGGATCTATTTTTTTTAACAAAATTATTTGAAGATATAAATATTGCACTTATTTTCTACAAATCAAGTCAAACTTGTGGCACATATATCCCGGCGACACTTATTTAGGGACAAAGGGAGTAGGTTTTAAAATGTACAATAGACAAATAGAATCTGCATTTTTTTTTTTCATCAGGGGGTAAAATTATCATTTTACCCTTAAGTTAACACCATCACGTGCTAAAAATGGACAGAAGGCCATAGAAGGAAGAAAATTTCATTTCGAGTCATACAAGTAAGTTTAAAATAAAAAAGACCATATAAGAAAGATGCATTTCTTTTAGAGCCATACAGGTAAATATCTCAAAGGCTTTTGGAAACTGTGGTTTTTTTTGACAATTGTATAACTGGCCTCCAGTGGACTATATAGGTAATTAAGCGCCACTTGGTTTGGTTAATCTGGTGTCTTCACACATGCATGCATCTGGAATGGAAACAAATATTTATTGCAACAAGTTAGAACGGCGCAATTTAAGCTTTCTTCTTGGTATCAAGGAGTGATTCGATCGTATGTTTAGGTTTAACTAGCTAGCTACTCCTTTTATTCTAAAAAAATTTTTGTAAAATATCACTTCTTTTGTCGTGGCTTGCTTTATTAACGATAGTTCTTCAAAAATAACTTAAATTTGGCAATATTTGCACAAATTTTTTGAATATGACAAATAGTCAAACTTGGATTAAAAAAAATAAAAAGTCTTATAATTTCGAGTCCACGCATGCATGATGCATGAATGCTAAATAAAAGAGTAGTAGTAAGTACATACTGTATATGAAAGCATACAATACAATCGTTGTTGAATGCATCAATACATCATCTAATATATATCACACAAATTAAACTGATCGATTCGACCGAGATGTAGGTCGTCGTCACGTCGTCGTTCAGCCTGTACATGGGTTGGTTAGATTCCGTTTCTAAAACCCCCAACTGCTATTAGTCGTCCGGGATTCACGGGGAACCAAAAACCTGGTTTCATCCATTCGTCGCCGTCGTCACCGCCGGTCATCATCGTCATCCGTGCTGGGCAGCTGGTGGCGACAGAGAGGCAGACGGCGCTGCGATAGAGCCACTGAAAGATGCAGTGCTGGTGAAAGATTTGGGAGCACGGCATGGCACGGAGCCTGTTTGTCATCTCTAGGACATCAGCTCCGGCAGCGGCGGCGGCGGCGGCGTCCTCTCTCCTCTCCTGATCAGCAGGATGAGGGGCCAAAGCCTTAAGGCAGATGGCACAGTCCTCGTCATCGTTGCTGTCGCTGGTGAGCAGATGCACCTCCTTGAGCCCCAGGATAGTCTTGCTGGATGCGGGGATGCGAGCACGCTTACTGATGGGAATCAAACTGTGCTGACGCCGGTGGCGAGATAACAATGGAGGTAGTGGCAATGGAGATGGTCTGGGCGCGGGTATAGGGCAGACGGCGCTGCGATAGAGCCACTGAAAGAAGCAGGTTGGCCTCATCTAGCCCGGCATGCAGCCTGTTTGTCAAAACCATGACGATACCGAGCGATGGCCATGTCCACGGGATCTAATGCTCGGCGGGCTCGGTTGTCGTCTGCCTTAAAGAGATGGCTCATCGTCATCGTTGCTGTCCCATGCACCTCCTTGGCCCCAGGATCCACCGACGATGGCCGGCCGGTGGGAATCAAACTGTGCGCGGTGACGGTGGCAATGGAGGTATCAATGGAGATGGCCGGCACCGAGAATAGAGGTTGGCCTCATCTTGCCCAGACCATCGTAATAAAACCAAGATACCGAGCGATGGCCATGTCCACGGGAACTCCTTCTGACGATGGCTCATTTTCCCCGACATCGATCCACCGGACTCCGGCCTCATCAAGCGCGGTGACGGTATATAGCTAGGCACCGATATATATATATATATATATATATTATAGTAGAATCCTTATGCGTTATCGACATCAGCATATATCCATATATCAAAACGATATATATATATATAATTATATATACAAGTATACAACGTAGCGCACGCAGTACACAAACAACAACAACAATACGAGATTAATTTCGAACACACAAGGAATACCCGGCCGGAGGAGGTCCGTGTCCGTCCAATCAACCGTCGACGAGCGCCGATGGACGTCGATCTCGAGAACGGCGGCAACGACGCCGCCGCCGCCGCCTTAGGCGCCACTGCAGAGCCGGCCGACCAGCATCAGAGGGAGGATCCACAGCTGTTCACGTGGCCCTGCGCGGCGCCCTACATCGTCGCCGCGCTCGCCAGCGCCGCGCTCATCACCGTCGGCTTTGTGCTGGTCCGTCGTTCCTGCTCGGCAGATCCCGACGACGACGAGCTCATCGGAAACGTGAACGAATGCGACGTGGGTATTGTGTTCACCATCATCGGCGGAATACTGGTGACCTTCGCCATGGCTGCGTCCACGGCGGCACTGAGCTCCGAGTGCTGCTGCCTCCCCCGGCTAGAGCTTGACCAGGGACGTCGACGCTGACCCATGATTAGCCGCGCCTTGTGCTTTGTGTCGATCCAGAAATTAAATAGAGCAAATGCTTTGTCGATACATGCTGAGTAAAACCGTAAGAGTAGTGTTTGATGAGATTGTACGAGCTGCACGACCAACACATTAACAGGTTTGGACTCTGCACGCTGAACTTTGTAACTATGTGTTGTTGGCTTTTGCTCGCTTGCAGCGGGCAGGCATATATAGCGGCCGTGCTCGTGTTTACCGGTGGCCATGCTCATCCCCGGTGCGTGTTCTCATTGAGGCTCGTTGTTCATTTTACGAAGAGTGACAAAATAACTATTTTTAGTCCAAAACAATATTTTACTATTTAGTTCTAAACATGTAAAATCTAACGGATTTTATAGTATAATTTTATGGCACTTATATAATTTTATATAAAATTATATAAGTGTCATAAAATTATACCATAAAATCTGTTAATGATGGTCAAAAATTTATAAAACGTTCTTAAAAAATGTTAGCTTCAAATATAGAAATTTTACGATAATATTTGTAAAAGGTTTTAACAAAAATTATTGCTTTCAGATACATTATCGTGTATATTGATAACGTTCTTGTTTTTATTATATTTCTATTTCTATATTTATAGTAGGGGGGCCGTATTTTCAGTTTGGCCGGCCCTGGGCCAACAAAATGCCAGGATCGATCACGATTCCAATTCCAATAAATAAAGTCGCCGCGTCCAACTAACAAGCGTATTTTACGCACGTGCCAGTTGAGACGCTAGTCGTGTGTGCTACCCTAACGCTCGATCTCCACTGCTGCGCGCGTGCAACCATCCGATCTATTGGAGGTCGTCGATCGTCGACGGCTCGTCGTCGCGCGCCGATAGATGGACATCGCCCTCCTGGACAACGGCGGCGGCAACAACAACGACAACGACGCCGCCGCTGTCGTCCCAAGTTTCCCCGACCCGGCCGACCCGCGGGCGAGGGAGCCACAGCCGTTCACCTGGCTCCGCGCGGCGATCTACATCGCCGCCATGATCGCCGGCGTCGCGCTCTTCGCCGTCGGTTTTGCGCGGATGAGCTGTCTTTCCTGTGTTGATGGTGCCTATACGAAGCCGGCCAGCGATGATGCTTCCAGATGCTTCAACGACTTTGGGTTTCTGTTCACCCTCGTCGGGGCATGTCTAGTCGTGTTCCCGGCCTACATAGCGTGGGTTGAGCTCACCTGCGAGTGCTGCGTCCCCCGGCTTGATGAAGCCGATGATTAGCCACTGTTTTGTCCAATGATTGAGCTTTTCCTTGTTCTTGTAGTTTCTATTGATATTTTTAGAAAGGCGGCAAGAGTTTTGCCGGATTTTTATTAGATGAAAGAAAACAAAAGAAAAAATAGTTTCTATT
>JADLZL010001138.1:0-22982 GCA_015844335.1 Chrysopogon serrulatus
CACAGGGTGATATCGATGAAGTTTCTTCTACAAGTTTGATCACATAAAATTAATTTTGCGATCAAACTCAGCTAGATTAATGGTTTTGACCTCGGCGCTGGTTCATACTCAACCTGGACAGCTTTGGTATCAGCAGTTTTTGAGATCATCATCTCCAAATCCTTTTGATCAGTTCACTAATGCCAACAAAAAAATGTAGATCAAACCTTGTAGGGAGGTCCTGAGGCAAAAATAAGCTTAATTTTGATGGATTATTTGCATTTGTTTACAGAACGTTGATCATCATCCTTGCAAATACAAGTAAATCTTTTATTGTTTTTGATTAAATTGTGACTAAATAAATTTGTCTAAATATCTAACAATATAATATGCCGCTACACACAAGGCCCCGGTTCGCTCATGTATAGAACACACTGCAGCGTGGTGACCGCGGCGGTCATCTTCATCTCTGGTCATCTGGTCATCCACTAACAAAACCAATACCGACACCAATGGAGTAGGGGGTTAATGGCCTAGCTAGTAAAAGTAGTACATCTATAAAAGTAAAAGCAATATCGGAGGGCTTCAGTACCAGCGATACGCCTATAAAATGCACGCACTCCACCACTACGAGCAACACACTCAAGACAACACAATGCCTTGGTGCGCATCCACAAATGCGTCGTAGTGTCGCACACGATTTACAACTATACTAGCAGCTTCTAAATCCAAGACATGGCGCCGTCGTCTACTTTCGTCTTGCTCCTGGCGATCCTCCTGTTCGTCTATTTGGCGGCTCCATCGGAGGCCCTGCTTGATCTCTCCGCACCGAGCTCAACTATCCCTTACGCCGGCAGCTTGCTCGGAATCACGAGATGCCCGTGACGCCGCCAGGGCAAGCAAGGCCCGGCGTGCGTGGGAACGCGGCTAGGATGGCTGCTAGAGCGGGCAATTACAGCACCATCATTGTGCCGATCAGGCCGTTCGGCATGTTGGACCATGTATTGACCGACCGTCAGCATCGGCACTCCACCGCAGCGGCACACGCTCATCCTCGACACCGGCAGCGACCTCATCTGACGCAGTGCAAGCTCTTCGATGCTAGAAAGCACCGCGAACCGCTCTATGACCCCTGCTAAGTCGTCTTCCTTTGCCGCCGTCCCTTGCCACGGCAGGCTGTGTGTGAGATGGGCAGCTTCACCACCAAAAACTGCTCGAGGAACAAGTGCTTCTACACCTACAACTACGGCAGCGCCAAGACCAAAGGCGAGCTGGCGTCCGAGACCTTCACCTTCGGCGAGCACCGCAGAGTCTCGGTCCCCCTCGGCTTCGGGTGCGGGAGCTCACTGCCGGTGCAATCCCCTGAGCCTCCGGCATCCTAGGGATCAGCCCGGACAAGCTGTCTTTGATCTCGCAGCTGCGGATACCGAGGTTCTCCTACTGTCTCACTCCCTTTCCTCGATCGCAATTCGACTAGCCACATGTTCTTTCGGGGCAATGGCCGATCTGTCCAAGTACAGGACCACAGGGCCAATCCAGACGACTTCACTTGTGACCAACCCAGATGGCAGCAACTACTACTACTACGTGCCCTTGATCGGCATCTCTGTTGGGACGAAGAGGCTCAACGTGCCCGTGTCGAGCTTCGCCATTGGACCCCGATGGCAGTGGTGGCACCTACGTTGACTCAGGAAACACGGACGGCATGCTACCGTCAGTGGCGATAGAGGCCCTTGTGGAGGCTCTGGTGGAGGCCGTGAAGCTACCCGTTGTGAACGCCACGGACGATGACTACGAGCTGTGCTTCCAGCTGCCGAACGGCATAGCTACTGTGGCGACGGTGCAAGTGCCACCGCTGGTGTACTCACTTCGACGGCGGTGCCGCAATGTTGCTCCGGCGAGACAGCTTCATGGTCGACGGTGGTGCAGGGAAGATGTGCCTCGTGATCAGCCTCGGGTGCCCGAGGGGCTATCATCGGCAACTATCAGCAACAGAATATGCACGTTCTCTCGACGTGCAGAACCAAAAAGTTCCCTTCCTTCGCGCCCACACAGTGCAAATCAGATTTTAGTGTGGAAATGAGCCTCCCACTTTTGGAAAGTGGAGTAGCCTAGTTGGCTAGTTCAGAGGTGGCCAATAGTGTGTCTGGGCGTGAAATTGTCCATCATGCTTTAATTCCATAGTGGATGTGTTGTTAGAATAAGTGGCATCTGATGCAAGTCACGTATACCTTTGAACTTTAGTGATGCAAAGTGAGCAAGACGTCACTCAAGCTTTACTTCACCTTTTTTGTCTCCTTTTTCATGTTTGCTTCGTGTTGCAAATTATGTGTGCAGAAATTGGAATAGTTTTTTATAGAAAAATATGCCCATGTATGTATCCCTTTTTTTTTTAGCAAGACAAAATGGTGTATCCCTTTATTAATACCGCGCAACTAAACGGAGAATCTGGTCGCAACAGATAAAGATAAACATTCAATCTATTTGGGAAGTGGCGAGGGACAGCTTATATAATTTTAGGGAGTGTTTTAATAAGGTAGATTCTAAATCACATACTATTGCCACTTTCAATCTTAAAATTTCTTTTTGAGGTTTTGAAAATGGATTTAGAGTTGGCTAAAAAAAAAGTCATACTTGTTGATTTCAGTTTAGCAAAAACTAAAAGATCTTTACTCTCGAAAATAATATCTATATTGGTAATTTTCAATCTTATATATAATATATCCATAGTATTTTTAAAAAATTTTAACTAAAATTAATTCATAGTGTTATTATAAAAAGCTTAAAAGTTTTTTTTTTGATCAAAGTATGGGGCGATTGCTGCACGTGCATGCCGCACACAAAGGCCACCAGGGCAACAAAAAGCTTAAAGTTACTAATCTTGTGTGTTTGATCGACTTAATGATATTTTATCCCGGCTCGTGGCATGCGATGTAAGGCCAGATGGGCCTTGGCCCAAAATGGTGTCCGGTTTGGCCTTATTTTTAGGTTTTATTTTATGGGTAATTGATGCAATATTTTGAGTTGTATGGTAATTTATCGTGGTGTTATAACTACAAAAATAAAGAAAATAATAAACGGAATTATTGTGAACATTTGGCAAACGTTGTTTCTAAAGCAATATTTCTCGTTGTGGCCAAATAAAAGCAGTATATTGCCAAACGTTTTTTCAAAAGACTCCACCTCGAGAAGCTAGATTTTTAAAAAACCGCTAGTGCCAAGTTGTTTTTTCTAAAGAAATCAGAGCCCTACCAAACAAGCTATTAATATTCATACAAATACAATGCATCATGGTAACTCAATATTCTTGTTAGTAAAGTTCATAAGGTCCTCAAACTTGGCAAGTGTATCATCAGGTCCTAAACTCACAAAGTATATCATTCAGGTGCTTAAACTCTATTTGAGTCGATTCATCCAAATAGGTCTAGAAACACATATCGGCTCCATCTCTCATCCCTCACCTCCCTCTTGGCCATAGACCCGATCCGTCGTTGGTGTTTCTAGCCGTGAGAGGTTGTGACAGCCGTGGCTCACCTCGTGTTGGTGTGGAGCAGCGGCGGTGCATGCCTACGCTACCCGCAGCAGCGCCTGCTCTCGCGGCGCCTTATGCACCGACGGGCGACGGTGCTCACCTGCGCTGCCGGGCGAGGATCACCGGCACGCCTGCGGCGCGGGAGGCTGAGGCTGCCGCTGCTTGTCTCGCATGCATTCTGACAGCAGGTTCCTGTTCGGCACCTCGCATTCAACACGAGCATGATCCAGAACCAGAAGCCAGCCTTCGCCAACTCCCTTCACCAAGCACTCCAACATGATCCAGATTCAGAACCAAAAAGCGCAACGGGTTTAATTGCTTGGCCCCACCCCGTCAGCTCGCCGGTGCTCCCTCGCGGTGGTGCCGATGGTGGCATCTCAATTTCTACTGCTTGCCCTGCGCTTATGCGTAATGGTGTCAAGCAAAGACGGCGCATGCCTAAGCGCGCGCCGGGCGCATGAGTATCGTCGCGCTTACCTCGTAGGCTTGCGTGGTCAGTGGTGGGTGCTCGCCCGGCGGCATGGCTAAGGCAGCGGTGGCATGAGCATCACGGATGGAGGAAGAAGAAAACGTTTTTTGAAAACAACCCTCATAAATTTTATAGTAGAGTGTGTGAAGTTTTCAAACTTTTCTAGCCTAGGCGGCCTTAGTCTGTACCATCAAGCCAATTCCTGTTTGTTTTGGTTATTTGTATTACATAAGTCTGGCTAGCATGCGAATATGTTTTGGTTGCAGTTTTTGCTATATGGTAGAGTTACCTCTTCCTCGAATAGGTAACTTTACCCCTCTGAGGAATTTATCGAACAAGTAACAGGCATCTCGGCGAGCACAGCATACACTGCAGCGTTGGGCCTTTAGCATGCGACGATAATATAGTCAGGAGATCTAGATAATCACTTTTACATTGTCAGAACCAGCCAGCAGGTCAGATTCGGCAATGAGCTAGTGTTGATTCAGATCAGCAGTCAGATCATCAATAGGCGACACCCCTCAAATCGAGTTGATTAAAATATGTATTCGTCCATCAAGCGGGGCCCGTATATAAATCGAAACCGAGGTAATTATGAATTGCCTGCCCTGTACGAGAGACCTAAAACCTGTCCAACGCCTGCAGCTTCAAGTATCTGCTTAAATAAAATTCTTGAAAACTGTTAAGTTTCAAAATATATTCATGATGCTAAATTTGACCATCAACAATATCAACCTTCCATGATCAATGGCTTACAACTTTTGTATAAATTAGGCTCATTTTCTTTTTAAAATTTCTTTTTTTTTTCTTGAGCTTTGTAAGACGACTGCTGTACTTTTTTGCACCTTTGGTTATAATACAAAAAGCACAGTAGGGAACCCTCCTGTTTAACCTCAAAAAAAGCAAAGAACAATTCTTAATCCTAGAACATCAGTTTATAGGAAGAGTTTTGATAAACCAGCACCCCGGGGCAAAGCATCGGCAGTGTCCACAAAAATGCATCCGTTTGAAAGCGCAAAGTCTATCGCCAGGCACTACTAGCTAGTAGTTAGCTAGTGTGCCAAAGATGCTGCTTACGACCGACTACTTTGTGCGGTTCTTCAGACACCACTAATGCAACACGCAGCAGAGCAGTCGCTTCCCCGTCGAAAGGCACCGTGTACCTACACTCATGCACATGCCCAGACGATGCCACGACCCAACCACCGTCAGAATTTCATATAACCCCATCACTTTAGAGCCAGAAGCTAAAGCACTGCTCGATCAAGCTAACTAGCTAAGTGCCCGCGCCCGTCCAGTTTCAAGGCATGGCGCCCCGGCCACCTACATCATCGTCCACCCCGTTCTATGCCTCACTGTTGCCGTCACCGCCGCCCACGGCGACGACTGACTTCCGAGCTGACCTTAAGCACCCCTACGCTGGCAGCTCGCGCGCTCTCCCAGGCTACGTTTTGGCCACGCCGCCTCCGCCAGCAAAGGCCGGGCAGCGAGGATCAATGCCGGGCTCGCACGTGCCCTCGGCAGGCGGAGGAGAAACCTCTCCGGCAGCCGGCATTGCCCGTCCGCCCCCGCTCCGGCGACCAGGGCCTCTCGCTGACCGTGGGCATCGGCACGCCGCCCCGGCCACACACTACCATCGTCGACACGGGCAACGACCTCATCTGGGGGCGCAGTGCACGCTGTCCGCCGCTCGGCGGCGAGGCATCCACCGAGCGAGCCGCCGCTCTGCAGCCCCCACAAGTCGGTCTCCTCGTTCGCCCTTCTCCTGCAGCGACAGGCTGTGCCCAGGAAGTCAGTTCAACGACAAGAACTGCACTGGGAACAGGTGCATGCGACGAACTCTACGGCGCGGCGGCGGGGCGGAGGCTCCTTCGGCGTGCACGCTTTCGGTCCACAACCTCAACCTCTCGGCCGGCTTTTTCCCAGCGGCGCCTCGGCGGGGAGCCTCGTCGGCGCCTCGACCTCATGGGGCTCTGAATGCAGGAGGACCATGTCACTCGTCGCAGCTGTCATTCAGGGTTTGCTCCCTGCACTTTCGCCGAGCGCAAGACCAGCCTGTTGCTGTTCGGCGCAATGGCCGATCTGCGCAAGTACAAGACGACGGGCCTGTTCTAGACCACTTCCTTACTGAGGAACTCCCGGTAATGGAGACGGCCCACTACTACGTGCCACTGGTAGGGCTGTCGCTTGGGACGAAGCGGCTTGACGTGCCGGCGAGGAGCCTAGCGATAAAACCGAACGGCGGCGGTGGCACGATCGTCGATCTCGGCCGCACGATGCTGTACATCGTGGAGAAGGCGTTCGAGGCCGTGCAGCAGGCCGTGGTGGAGATGGCGAGGTTCCCGGTGGTGGATGGGACCGAAGAGGGCTATGCGTATGAGCTGTGCTTCGCACTGCCGAACGGCGTGCCGATGGCGGCGGTGAAGAAGACGCCGCCGCTTATGCTGCACTTCGATGGCGGCGCAGCGATGGCGCTGCCAAAGCGATAACTACTTCCAGGAGCCGAGAGCCGGGTTAATGTGTCTGGCTGTGGGCACCTCGCCGGATGACTTCGGCGTGTCCATCATCGGCAACGTCGTCCAGCAGCAGAACATGCACGTGCTGTTTGACGTGCGCAACCAGAAGTTCTCCTTCGCGCTCACGAAATGCGAAGAGCCTGAACCAATGCAACTGCCAGCGCAATTGCAGCCTGTATACCAATCTAATACCCTTGTCAAACTTTATCATAGTGTGCAGGAAATGCAAGCGCAACTGCACCGACCTGCCATGTGCAAACAACGAGCAAAGATAAGCATCTCTAAAATATATTGTATCATATGTATTTATCATTTCTGCTAGAAAATATATTGTATCAATCACAAGCCTCCCAGAACAACAGAACTTTCGTGGCATCTCTAAAAAAATGTATTAATAGATTATAGATGGGTCTCGTGCGTCTTACACTTTGTGGCATTAAAAAAAATAAAAGAATTTTGTATAGTAAAGGAAAAGAAATGATGACGTCTGCCAAGGGAAAAGGTAGAACAAATTAAAGCCAAGAGAATTGATATACATAAATTTTATATATAAAAAAATAGTGTCCTTAATATATTGTTACTCAGTAGCAGGCAATTCAAGCATCTTTCAAGGCTACCTGATCAGGAATCATATCTACATTTAGGTGGTGGAGCCAAAAAGAAAAAACTTCCGTAAGCAACCTAGGTTTAATTTGAGGTATCGTTCAACTTAGATGAGGATGTATGAGACCATTTCTCAAATTCAATGAGTGACTCTATTTTTGTTACAGAAATAAATTTTAGGGATGGCTCGTGATTTTCTGTAAGGACAGTTTCTCCAACCATCCTCGTTATGGGTGGCTACAAACCCTGATTTGTAGATACGACTTTATTCATAGGAGCAGCTTATTTGGCCACTATTTGTAGGGGGACATTACTACCATTCGTTTTTAAGCAATGCTCAAACCAATCACATCATCTACTAAAAAATAAAGGGCCCCAAATCACGTTTCCACCACCCCCAATCCCAGGCACTTGGTGCCACTGTCAGGCGCTTTGCTTGCCATTTAGCCCTCTCCTCAGTAACACTCCCCCTCTCTTGCAGTAGGCCCCCTCCTCACTGGCTGGCCCAAGTATAGTATGGAATCGATTTCATATAATATGAAATTGATTTGGGAATTGCATAGTATGAAAATTATTCTAGTTTTTTTCTTTATGATGATTATGTGTTCATACGGTTGAATCTGTGACTAGAGCATTCTTGAGCCTGGTCCACTGGATAGGGCCAAACAGATAGTGAGATGCAAACCTAAATAAACTTCTACCCGAGCCTGACCTGATTTATTAAATTGAATTATTTCTTTTTTCACACTCAAAGCCAGTGGAGTAGCTCAAATTAAGTGTTAAGAAAGTGCATTTCCATTTGCATCTTTTATGACCAAGCACTTCTCATATTCTTGTTTGCACATTCTTATGATATTGGCTCACATGTAATGATGAAGTTTAGTAAACCTTTGTTTTATCGCTAAAATTCAACAAAAATAACAAAGGGTTTGTACACTATTAGTTATTTAGAGAAATAAACCAAAAGGGGTTAAACCCTAGTGTTTTAGGTTTATATGATAGCTTGATAGCATGTTTAGGGGTGCATATATAATTAATATGTTTTTGTTAAACACCCAAATCTCTAGAAGCATGAAAATGTTCTATACACATGTGATCAGGTACTTTGCACTGAGACAGTTTCATATACAGCATGTGCCGGGCTAACATCCAAATAAACCCTCAAAGTTTGTAAAAAGATAACAAATGGAGCACTAAGACATGATTGACTAAGTTTGATGTGACATGCTGACTTTGATGTCTTGGCAAGTCATGGTCTCATCTCAAAACCTTTAAAAAAAAAAAATCTGGGGGGATATCCTCAATTTAGATTTCATTCAAAAAAAGACACAGATATATATATAGTTCTTCAACCAGGAGCATTACACGAGATTGACATGCGCCAACCCCGCAAATCAATTTTACTAACACCAGAGAAACAAAGCAGGTGTTTCACAGGACCATGTCATCGCAAACTGCCGTGAGGATTTGGCTGGGCAAGACGACTCGCCACGACAAACTTCCATTTATGTCAATCAATAAACATCAATTGTTGCATATACGTAGGAGAGCAATCACAGGGTGATATCGATGAAGTTTTCACAAGTTTTGACCATAAAATTTGCAATTAAACTCAGCTAGAGATTAATGGTTTTGACCCGGTTCATGCGACAAAGCAGTTTTTGAGCTCATTATCTCCAAATTCCTTTTGATCACTTCACTAATGCACCAACAAGAAATGTAGATCAAACCTCATCTTAGTTTTGATGGTGTCGGGGACCAAAATAAAGGCCCTCCTAAGGACGGCGCCCAACAACGCGAATCTTAGCCCAACAAAGCCACCCACCGGCTCAAACGGGCTACGGTGACCGGCATCAGATCCGGCCTTGTCTCCGGCCCGCCCGAGCACACCCGAAGGGGCCTCCTGATGAGCGCCTGAACTTCTCCGTCCCGCCCGAGCCCCCCACGGATCGTGGCCCGGACGGAAGACTCTCCACCCTTGGCCCGAGCCCTCGCGGATGCCTCGACGGCCGGTTCTTCGCCCGCCGAGGCCTCGGGGGCGACAGGCCCGGACGGGAGCCACGCCTCCGCCCCGCCCGAGCCCCGGCGGACAGCCTCGGACGGAGCCGACCCTCCAGTCCCGCCTCCTCGAGCCCCCGGCGGACGTGGTCTCTGGACAGTCGCGCCGCACCCCGTCAAACTAGGGCCTGATGTGACATATATCCACCGCCCGCCTTTCCCACAAAGTTGACCGTCGATGACGCCTAGCCCCTCGGCAGGGATGGAGGCGCCCCCGTCACCACTCGCGCTCACGCCACGACACGCAATCCCTACAAGAGCGGCCATGCTCGGCCATCAGAGGGGACATGATGACTTAACTCTCATGTGTCCTATCACGGAAGTCCAAATACGAGCATGCGTGATCCCGGCGAGTCGCGGGCGCCACCCAAAGACGGGCGGCCGAAATCTCTCCTGCCCCCGACCATCGTGCACCTGTAGCTTCCTGAGCCGGTAGACGAGGATGGCCCCGCGGCGCTTGCCCTACGCCGGCCACGCCTCGATACGACGACGATGCCCGCCCTCGTGGAGCCCCGACCGCGAAATAAAGCTAGTGCCACTCTGCATTCGGGCACGCCTCATCATGACGCCCACGCACCCTCGGCAGCAGGCGCACGTCCTCCTTCACCAAGAACCCAGGAGCCGACCCACGAGACGGCGCTCGCATTGATACAAGCAGAAGTGGGCGCCGCACAAGACGAAACCACACGCTTCACCCGGCCCCAAGACAAGGAGGGAAGCCCCAGGGCCCTCAGGATGAGGCGGCGCCCACTCGCCGTCTTTCCTATTCAAATACTGTATTAGAAAAGCCCTGTCCCTCCCCTTCCGGCTATAAAGGGGGGACGGGGCCCTCCGAGATAGCTGGGAACTTAGAAGCAAGTCAAGCAATCTCCTTGACAAACACACACACACACACTCACCATCTTACACGAGACTTGGGATGCCTCCCTCTCTCCACTTGCTTGTACACTCTACCTGGCTGTGCACCTTGGTGCAGGATAATACAAAACCTCTTGTGTCCTTCTTGCACACCATCCCAGTTGGGGAGCACGTGACGCAAACCACCACTGGTACTAGAACCACTAGTTTTAGCACCGATAGCCATTGTGTAGGGGCGTTTGCGTGCTCGCTTCCCGCCAAAAACTCCTGAATGGCCAAGAACGACGCTTTCGCAGATTCCCAGCCTAACTCCACTCCACTCCAAATTACCGGAGCCGTGAACCCCGATCCGGGTTTGGTGAGCTCGAGTTCGTGTCAATCTGGAGTCCAAGATGAGCATGGAACTTCTCCCGCTGGAATCCAGTGGACCCCGACTGTGCCCGGTGGGACCCATCGCCAGCCTGTCGCAGGAGGGCGCCGCGGGCGCATTCCCCGCCGAAAGCGACGGACGCATTCACACGACGCCAGCCCGAGGAGGACCTGGCGGCGTTGTGGTCGGCGACGGGCCGCCACCGTCGCCACCACGCCAAACATTTGGCCTGGCCAACGCCGGCCGCCACGGCAACGCACGCCCCACCGCCATGGGAGCCCGAGGAGGCGCCCACGCCGCCGCCGCGCGCCACGGAGCGCCTTTGACGCGATATCCCCGACGGATCCATCCACGCCTATGAGGAGTACCGGGTTAGGCAGAGGAGCAGCGGGCGCTTACTCCGGGCGAAGCGCCATCCACTCCGATCCGCGCTTACCTCGAGGACATTTGAGCCTGGGGGTTCCTCTCCGAGCATGCCTTTGCTTTCGCCACCCCGGTTCTTGACCACGATTTATATGTGCGATCCGACTCGTGAATGCTTTCACGTGAGACGGTGAGCCGCCGCGTAGGCGGCAACGGCAACGGACGACGGCGACCAGGGCCGTGATCCCGTGCCCACCGCAGAGCGATTCCCGCGGGCAAGAACCCCGAGGGACCCTAACACATCCCAGCCTCCGGCCAGGGTCCGCAAACTCCGCATGCGTGCCCTCCGGGACCGCATGAGCCACCGGCTACCCCTCGATCACGGCGCCCCGCTTATCGAGCCGGATTCGAGCTTGGGGATGTGCCCTCGAGCGCCGATCACGGCCTCGTTATGGCAGGAGCAGAAGCGTGACGAAAGCATGCCCACCGCGGCGGCACGCAATCCTAGCCCCGCTGCTATTACCACGCGTGACGCCACCGTAAGAATCGCCAACGAGAGGGTGGGAGAGCGCCCCCCCATCTTCCCACGCCGCAAGTGGCAACGCCGCAGCGCTGCCCTCTCGTCCGGCGTCGATGCCGAAACTATCGACCGAGGGACGACGGATTCGGATGATCTCAAGGGAGATTATCTCGAGACACGGGCCGCTCCAAAGAAGTCAAAGCCGGGCTTCCCAGATCTGACAATCGAGGGATGAGGAGGACTAAGAACTTCACGACGCGAGCCGAAGCCGGGTCCATCATGACCCATCGCGAGGCCGATCCGCGAAGCCTTCGACGAATCTGCAAGACGACGATGGTGACGACGCAACGCATCAACAACGCCAAGCAGCGAAGCCGGAGTCCGGCTGGATGCACCGCCACCGCAGAGGCGGAAGGCCGGGAGCAATGGGACGAGGACTGCTGACGATGCCGATCCTCCGGGAAGCGCTGGGTCGGAGAGATCTGCAAATAAGACGATTCCCCTTCCGGCCCAAGAATGGGCCAATCTTGCCAACACGGAGAAACGAACCCCGAGGTTTGCCCAACGACTACCGCCTAGCATGCCAGCTTGGCGGCGTTGACGATGACCGCTTATCATCCGCAACCTTCCGCTGCATTTAGGTGATTCGCACGCGCTATCGGAGCCATCTTCCCGCCCGCACATCCGGGCCGTCCATCCCGCTCAGTCGTGGTTTTTGTGGAAATTTGCAAGGGCACATACGTGCGCCTCGGAATTCGTGGATCTCCGCAGCCGCAGAGAGTCTCGACGAGACGATGACTTCATCGCGTCAAGAAGTGCACAGAATCGCCTAACGTGGCCGGCAGACCGCTATCATCAAGCAGATTCCCTTGACGGCACGACCGCAAGGAGCTCATCCACCTAGTTGGGCTCTGAAGATGCCGACCACCGCCAACGAAATGCTCGAGTGGCGATTAAACTTGGGCCCTCCGCGCAGGAGGCGGGGGAGCGATTTTCCGCGACGACGCCAAGGGCAAAGGGAAGCGAAAGGAGGATAATGCCGAGGGGGAGGCAGCCCAAGGCCCTTAAAAAAACAAGAAGAACAAGCACAAAGGGAAAAAGGGCAAGAAAGAGGTGGACTCGAGGATCATATCGCTGTCAAAGGTCGACCAAGAAGACCCCCGAGGTCCCCGGCCCCGGCCTTCGACGACATGCCAAAAAGCCCCCTCTTTCCACAAATTCCCGCCAAGCACACTCATGGGGAGTGCGATTTTGGCTTGTCGCCATCAAGCTTCCCCACCCGGCAAGAAGAAGAAGGAGGGGGAAACAAAGGCGAGGAGTTCCTGAGGTCCATGACGCTTGCATGGTCATCTGGACCGCCGGCGAATCTCACCCTTCGGCCAGCATCAAGCGCGAGCCGATATTTCCTTGCGGTGCATCCACGGCCACTCCCGCCGTGGTCCGTAATGCCATCACCTTCAGCATCGACGACCACCCGCTCACGCGGCTAAAGTCAGATGTACCCGCCTCGGGTCCAATCTCGGGCTTGCCCAACGCGGCCTCACCAAGGTGCCGATGGATGGTGGAAGTGCCCTTAACATCCTCTACTCCAAAACCTCGACTCGTTGGGGATAGAGCGCCACGACTCGCCCAAGAGCTCTCCCTTTCGTGGCGAGTGCCGGTAGACGCCACCGCCCCTCGGGCCGATCGACCTCCCGGCCCCGCTGGGACGCCATCGAACTTTCGCAAGGAGGCGTCATCACCTTCGACGTGGTTGACTTCGAGAACTCATCACGGCATCCCGGACGACCACACAAGATAAGTTCATGGCCGTCCCCCAACTACACTTACCTTTCTCCTCAAGATGCTGGCCCTAATGGGCTTTCATCACCGTTGGTTCTCCTATGAGCACGCTGCTCAACTGCGACGCCGAAGCGCCGAGCACGCCCGAGGCCGTGGTGGCGACTCTTCCGAGGCCTCCTCGACACCACGCCACGCCGGCGCATTCGTTTTCATCCGACGGAGTAAGGAGGTCCTACTGACCCCGCCTCCATCCGCAAGGCGGTGAAGACTGGCGAATTTCTCGACCCCAAATAGGAAGTAAAGGCCTTGCCGACTTTCTCCGCGCAAACATCGACATTTTGCAGCAGGAGTCCTCGGACATGCTAGGGCATTCCGAGGGATGTCGCCGAGCACTCCCTTTGATATTCGGCCGGGTCTGCATGGGTGAAGCAGCGTTCGCGCCGATTCGACGAGAAAAGCGCAGAGCCATCAAGCGAGGAGGGGAACAAACTTTTGGCGGCCGGATTCATCAAGGAGGTGTTCCACACCCAGTGGTTATCTAACTCTCGTAATGGTTAAGAAAGAGCGGAAATGGAGGATGTGTAGACTATACCAGTTTTAAATAAAGCATGTCCAAAAGTTCCCTTTCCTTTACCACGCATTGATCGTATAATCGACTCCACCCCGTGCGAGCCTTATCCTTCCTTGATGCTTACCTCGGCTACCACCAAATAAAGATGAAGGAGTCCCACCAGCTCGCAACGTCCTTCATCACCCCCTTTTGGCATACCGCTAACGGGACGATGCCTTCGACTCAGAAACTAGGGCCACGTGACGTGGTGCATGCAGTATGCCAGACCACGCTGGCAGACCGTGGAGGGGCCTACGCCGACGATATCAGAGTCAAGACAAAAAAGATCGGGATGACCCATCTCCGACCTTACGATCGCTTTGTCTTGCGCCCAAGAGCTGCCAACCAACCCCGGAAGCGCCTTTCGGGGTCCCCGAGGCATGCCTTGATTCATCGCTCCAAACGCGGTGACGAGCCTAACCCTGAGAAGGTGAACGCCGTGACGAGCATGGCCCGATCAAGAACCTCAAGGGCGTGCATAGCCGGGTCATGGGATGCCTTTGCGTCCCACCGCTTCATCTCACGCCGGCAGAAGGGCTTGCCCCCTGACGCCCCTCTGAGAAAGACCGAGCTTTCTCCTGACTCCTCCGAGGCTCGTGAGGCCCCCGACAAGCTCAAAGCCGCCCCACCGCCTCCCGATCCTCGTCCCTCCCGCCGAAGGAGAACCCCTCCCTCCCCACGCTTCGGGCCGCAACCACCTGTGGTCAGCGCGGCCACCGCCGTTGAAAGATGTGGGAGGAGGGCCACGACCGCCAATCCAAATGGCCGGTCTACTTATCAGCGAGGTGTTGTCTCGAGACCAAGATCCGCTACCCCAGATCCGTAAGCCGCTCTACGCCGTGGTCCCGACCGGCGCAAGCTCCCAAGACTACTTCGACGCCCACCCCGTGACGGGGTGGTCTCTTCCTTCCCGCTTGGGGAGAGATCCTCCAACTCGGAGGTCTCGGGCGGGCGCCATGGTCCGCTGAGCTCATGGGAGAGGCCCTCCTCGTGACGCGCCAAGAAAGGCCATCAAGTCCAAGCTTAGCCGATTTCTCGCTGAGTGGACGGGATTTCGCGACACGTCGGGACGATGTACTCGATGGGTCCCCCGATGAAGACCGGAGCCGGCGCCCGGCCCTCTCTTCTGTCTCCCTCATGGGGTGCACATGCGGTACGTAATCCGCCTCACTTCCCACAAATAATATGGCAGCAGTACGCGGGCCCCTCGTCAACGGGTTGAAGATCGCGCCGACTTACGCTGCCGCCTGGACACCGAGGCGACTCGCACCGCCATCGACCAAGTCATGAAGGACTCAGTCGCCACGATCTAAAGATGGACGCCACATCCAAGGCGGCAAGCATTTCGAGGACAAGTTCGACGGCCTGAGCTTCAACCACGCCGTCCGAGTACAACGGTCGATCGAATCCCGCCAAGATACCGCCGGAAGAGCCCCTGCCCCCCTCGACGCCTTCACTAAAGACCCGCCCGCCTCCCTCCGCCGAGTCTGAGGCGTGAAGAGGCCGGTGGAGAAACACACCGCCCCTGGGGCTGAGAATCGTCCCGACGCCCCCCCGCCCCGAGCTCCCTCGCCTCCGTGAACGCACTGCACCGAAAGGCCGAGGATCATGGAGGCCGACGAGGAAACCCCGGCCGATCCCAGCCGGATCGAGAGAGCCGCACTTCCTCGACCGATCGGCCCGAGTGCACCCCTCCCGAGGATTTCAACTGGCCAGCGCACGCGAGGAGGCAAGTCTTCCTCGTCATCGAGGACGAGCCTCACCGGTTTTGTGTTCCTGGGGTCTTGCAATGTGTATCGTAGGCCGATGGGGCTCACCGTACCCTCGCAAAGATCCACGTGGCCTGTGTGCGGCCACCACGCCGCCTCCGGCTCTCGCCGCGGCAGCGCTTCCCGACTAAGGGTTCCTATCGCCGACCGCTAGCCGCCGACGCCATCGAGGTAGCAAGACTCGCGAGGGTGCCAAAGACTACGCTCGCCAAACGCACTCGCCGCCCAAGCGCCCGCACCATCCCGATCACATGGGCCCTTCGCCGTATGGGGCCCGGACCTGGGTAGACTCTAAAGAAAGCGCCTCTGGCTTCACGCGACCTACTTGTCGCCATTGACAAGTTCTCCAAGTGGGATTGAGGCGCCCGTCACCAAACATCCGATCCCAGCGGTGCTCTTCTTCACCGACATCATCCACCGGCTCTCGATCCCGAACCCATCATCACCGATCACGGCATCCCACCCCTGGGCGAAGTTAAACTTCGCGACCTAACACGGGATACGATCGCCCTGTCTTCGCCGCACCCCCGTGCACGAATCCGGGCAAGCGGAGCTGAGCCAACTTAATGATATTGCGTGACTCGCCCCATCTTCAACAAAGTCAAATAAGTTCGGCAAAAGATGGCTCGAGGAACCCCCGGTCCTCCGAGCCTCGTGACGACGACGAGCCGGGCCACTGGGTTCACACCCTCTTCCTAGTGTACGCGCCGAGGCAATGCTTCGCCATCACTCTGAGTTCGATCTCCGAGGCTCAAAGCCTACGACGAGGCACGGAATCAAGGGCTCGGGAAGACTCGCTTAGATATGCTCGAGGAAGCTAGGACGCAGGCCCTTCCTCAGACTCGCCAAGGTACCAATAGCCTCCCGACGCTTACTACGGGCCGAGTCCGGATCCGAGACCTCAAGGAAGGAGACCGGTGCCCGTCCGGGCCAAGACAACAGAGGCCGCCATAAGCCCACGCCCCTCGCCTTGGGAGGGGCCCATCGTCGCAGGTCCCCAAGCCAGCACCTACAAGCTGGCCAACGAAGCTAAGTCCCTCAACAACGCTTTTGAACATCCAACGCCCACGCCGCTTCTACCCTTAAGCTCCCAAGCTTCTACATACGGTTGTACTTCATGTTCCTTAACTAAGAATGGGAAGCACTTCTCATTTTTTACGATTCTCTCAGAACGAAATACGTCACCCTAACAGGCCCTCGGGGGCAAGGACCGGAACCACCACACACCAAGCACCGAGGGAGACTCCGGCTTGATCCATCAAAACCCAGCCTCCCTGGCCGGGATGTGGGGAACCCCTCCCCGAAAGCACTCGTAAAGCACCTTACCCTTTGTTTATCGCTTTCCAACGCTCGTGCAAAAGATCCCGAAGGTTTAGAAAAGGATGTCTTTGAAACCTAGGGTCTAAGAGCCACCTGGTCACTTACGCCCATGCGCTACAAGATCTCGCTCACCGCCTAAGGACGGCGAAGCTCTCATGGCTTTTAGGATCGCTTCCAAACGTTAGAGCCGAAAGCCACGAGGCCTCGCCCGCCCCGCTACTAAGCCCAGACTTACTCACTCTTAACTAAGGACGACCCTAAAAACTCACGTCCCCGCGAACGGCCTTAATCTAAACATGAGGCAATAGCCCAGCAGGCACGAAAGATACGTAAAAACGATCAAACAAATCATAAGGCCTCGACGGGCCAAGATCTCAAGTGATAGAAAACAAAATTCCTAAACTAAGTTTCTTTACATGGGCAATATTCTCTGGCCCCCGACCACAGCTCACCGGGGGCATCCGACCCCTCTTTCTCAAGGCCGGGCACCGTGGGCGGCCGGCAGCCGCCTGGGCCCTTCGGCACCTCCAGGAGGATGGCCAATCGAAAAGTGCCCAACCACTCGACATGGTCCCCCTGGCCGCGTAGCAGCCCCTCGGCGAACACCTTCCCCTCACGACCTCCCCTGGTCCCTGGGCCGACAAGCCCCCTGAGATCTTGGGAGATCGAGGTCGCAGTGGGAGAGGGTCATCGCTGGTGTGCGACACGCACATCTCCGGAGGCCGGGATTGAAGGGCGGAGCGCGGACGCTGCTCTCCGCTTGCCGGGCAACGCCTCCAGTGGCTCAGGCGTTGCCAAGCAGTGCTCGCGAGCCGACCGGCCAGTGCAGACGGCAAGGCGCGACCTTTCTCCCTCGAGCGAGCTCGCCCTACGCCCGAGGAGTAAGCCGCGTCATGCGACAAGCCTCCTCGCTTGTCTCGACGACTTCTTCTTCACCGCCTCCCGCGTCCGTCGGTCAGCTCTGAGCCGGATACATAAGGATGCGACCGGCTCAAAAACGACAAAGACTTACCTCCGCTTTGCACCACCTCCTCGCTACCGGCCTGAGCTGCATGGCTCGCTTGACGGCTCGTCTGCATCATGGTGATATCATTGACATAGAGTCGTGATCGTTGTCCATATTCACTGTGTTCTCTCGCTGTCCCGATGGTGAGGGGCTTCGGTCAAGCGCCCGCCCTCATCGCTCTCTCTCGGGCGCTGAGCTTGACGAGCCTCGCTCCGAGCAGCTAGCTCGGTGCGTAAATGTTGGCCTCCCGTCGGGCCAGATGGAGCGCCCGCCGAGGCCGGACCCGAACCGAAGAAATCTCGATTTCTCCCGGACGCCACCAGCCAGTCCTGAACGGTCGTGGCCAACGGATTAGCCGCCTTTGGGCGCCATGCGCGTAAGGCTTCGACCACAACAAATGTTTGTATTACCTTCATCAGCCTCTGGGAGGGTCGTCGGAGAAGATCGGCGAGAGCAGTATCATGTGTTTTGGCCGACTTCTATGTACTTTGTCCGCTACGGCTTCCTCACCGGCCGACTCTAAGCATGCCGGCTCAAAGACATAGATCGGCGGGTTCCTCCTCGGGTCCCGGGCGGTCCGACTGCATACGCGCGGGCGGCACGCCTGGCCGAGGGACCTCTGCGGCGCCATGGGTCGACGCATCTTACACGGTTGCCGCCCGAGGAGGTAGCATCCGCGACGACCACCTCTTTTCCGCTGCTGGGTGGTCTCCTCCGAGGAGGGATCTCCACCACCTCCTCGCGCCGAGGCGCTGCTTAGGGCGGAACGGGCCGCTTCTATGACCATGTCGCAATGGCCATCGAGCAGCGCCCGCCACGGGCCTCCACAAAGGGCGCCGTTGCCTCTCGGCGCCGGGCGCCGCACTTCTCTCCGTCACGAGCGGAAGGTGGCTCCAGCGAGGGCGCCGGCCACCACTTCCCTCGGCCGCCGCCACCTCGTGGGCGGCCGCAGACGGGCCTCAGGCTCACCGCTTGGGCGTTGAGCCGGGTCAGCCTTTGGCGCTTTTTTGCCGCAGAGCAAGAAGAGTGAGTCTTCAAAAGGGAAAAAAGAAAAGAAGGAAGAGCGGGGAAGACGTGCGACGATACCTACCTCGCGACCGGGCGGTTGAAACGACCGCTCATCGGGCTGCAGTTCATTGACTTCGACTCGGTGTTCGCCCGCGCGACTCGGGGTCACGGCATGTGACACTGACCCACCGGGCGCCGCCGCCTCTACGGCCGAGGCTCGCCACCGGCGGTCCTCCCCGCCGCCAGCCGTCTGAGGGCAAGGTCGAAGTCGCCTCAACGGGCTCCGACGGCGTGACGACTCAGAGGGGCTCGCCCTCCCGACGCAGTCACGCCGCCACCTCCAAGCCTCTGGGGTGAGAGGCGGAGTAGCACCTTCAACGCCACGGCGCCCACTTCTTCTTCACTTGGGCAGCGCCAGCCAGTTTAGTCCCCTCCTCCTCGCCATCCTCATCATCGCCACGCGGAGGACTCTGGAGGGGGTCGGCTCTGGGAGCCTCATCCGCTCGGCGGGCGCCGCAGCTCTCCAACATGCTCCTTGCGGACATTCCCGTCCGACTTCTTCTTCTCCCTCCTGCCTCCGCGAGGGCCCTGCTCTTCCTTTCTCCGCGGCAATGGGGGCTTGGACGCCTCTGCCTTCCGGAGCCTCTGTGAAGAATAGAGGTAAGGACAAGGGGGAAGAAACGAACCAGCGACTGCCGCACGGCCGCAGAAAACTCACCACGAGACGCATACTGGGTGGGTCGCATCGCGACCTTGTAGAGGTTGGAGACGCCGGACACCGACGCCGCCTCTGGTCCGCCGACGATCTCGGCGTGATCAAGGTCGACGGACGACATCCCTGCCCCAGCCTGGGGCCGCCTCATGTCAAACAGCAAGGCCGCCTATGCATGAGGGGCAGTAAATCGACGCTGGTGGAAGGCGGCGATGACGACCGACGACATCTAAACCCCTTTCCTGGGCCAGCCTCGCCGCGCGGAACACCTGCTCCTGTAGGGATGACCTCTCTCTGATGACTCCTTCCACCTCGCTGGCCTCACGCCGAAACACCTTCCCTTGCGGTAAGCGGCAGTGGCCTCGGAGTCGCTCCGGAGGTAGAAACCACTTCGCACGCCAGCCCACGGTTGGAGGAGGCCTAGCTTCACGGGATATACGAAGTCCCTCAGTAGCGAGCCTCACGTGCAGCATGCGTACCGCCGACGCTGGACGGATATCCTCTTCTTCCTCGATCGCTTTTGAAGAAGCAGGCGCCTCGGGTTGAGGTGGGAGCCAGTAGGTCCGAAGGGACCTCGACCTCATGCAGCCTCACATAGGGCGTACCTCTAACACCGGCCAGTGCGTGATGGAGTTGGGGTTGAGATGTTGCGCCTGCAGCCGTAGTACTGAGGATGGCTCCTCAAGAACCGACTCCATCGGCAAGATCCCGAACCCTGCTTCATGGAACG
The DNA here is from genome assembly GCA_015844335.1 of Chrysopogon serrulatus. NCBI lineage: Eukaryota > Viridiplantae > Streptophyta > Magnoliopsida > Poales > Poaceae > Chrysopogon > Chrysopogon serrulatus. The sequence continues at coordinate 20,206 of JADLZL010001138.1, forward strand.
CCCGTGGAAGCTCACGACGCATCCCCGAGGCGGGTGCGGGGACATGGCATGGTCGGCCGGGCGGACGATCCACCTCGGGAGGCTCTTGTCGGCGCCAGGGCGGAGAAGTCTCTCTTCCCATCGAAGCGCTGCCACCAGCCTCGGCAGAACGCCACGGAAGCCTGGCCTCCCACTCCTCCACGCCGACGCATCTCGGCCTCGACGCCATGGCAAGCAGCGTAGCGGGTGGATGCGAGCAAGCTCTCTCCTCGCCTCTTTCTCTCGCTCGCGCCGAAGTGCATCGGCAATGGCGTGAGGAGGAAGCAAAGGCGAGTAGGCGAGAAGGGAGGACGAGCGTCACAGACAGTAATTTATGCACCTGCCAAGCTTTCCGCGGTGTGCATTAATTGCGTATCGACCTACGATACGCCGTAATCGACACACACACCGCACGCGAACTCCAAAGCGACGGCACACGGAGCGGTGCCGCGGCCACAGCCTAGCGGAAGCCACACGCTGAAGCCGCTGACCCGCCCCGCACAAAGGATCCGCGCAAGGCGTGCCTCGCCACCGCAGGCGTGGGTCGTTAGACTGAGCCGCACAATAAGACATCACGCCCGCCCGTGGGCCCACGACCACGCGCAGCACGGCAATCGCCACGACGGGAAAGTGGGGCTCCGCCACTCGGGCGCCTCGCATCCCCGCCGCCAGCTGGAAAAGCGCGCCCACCAGTGGTGAAACGGCGTTTTCCTCTTTCATGAAGGAGCGGGCGACGCCCATTTACGGTCCGTAGGAACGGGAGGTCGGCCCATCTGCGGGTTCGACACCGCCTGTGGCACAGCAGTCGTGGGCAGCCCGGACGGCCTCATATACCGCCTCTGGGCCCTCAAGCAAGCGGGCGTCCTCGTAGCAAAGATCCGAGGCCGCGATGGGTAGCCGAGTAGGGGGATCCCACGCGGGAGCGCATCGAGCCCCCTGACCCGGCTGGACGGACCTCGAGCCCCGCCTGCATACCGCGGCGTTTTATGAACCGTGGGCCCGGGCTCCAGCGACCCTCTAGCGAATCGGGGCACAGCGGTTCACTTGGATCCACCTCGTTAACGCTCACCGGACCTAGTCGCTCGACACCGTCGACGATGGCACGATGAAGTCCAACCTCCCTCCCTGCGGAAGGACGCCGAGGTGCGTAAAGACCAACGACTGAGAATGGCTCCCCCTCAACGCCACGAGGGCCGGGATTCTACCCCAACGCGCGAATCGGCTCGGGAAAGGCCCCGACACTGACCAACCCCCGGACGAGCCGACGGGCTCTGGCTCGGCGGCGCAAATCGCTTTTTTCCACTAAACATTTAATGAGCCTCTGACGGGTGCACACACACTCCTCCGAGGCCTAGCACTCGGGCGGGAGGCCAGCGCCTCGCCGGAAATTACGTGCTCCCGAAGAACCATAGGCCGCACCATGTACCCAATCAACAAGCCCTGAGGAGTCCTCCATGCTCCCTCCGAGGCCTCGGCTACACTCCGGCGCGCTTTGCGCCAAGACTCTCGGTGAGTGAAACGCCTTCAACCAAGGTAACATACACTCCCACCTCGAACGAGTGCATTCACTCCTCTTCAGAGGCTCTGGCCATCTGGCCGGGGACCAAAATAAAGGCCCCCTAAGGAAGGCCCAACAAACGCAAATCTTAGCCCAACAAAGCTACCCACTGCTCAAACCCTGGCTACGGCATCGGGCGCATCGTGACTCGCTGTTTTGTCTCCTCGCCGAGCACACTCCGCAAGGGGCTCTGATGAGCGCCAACTCCCGCCCGAGCCTCGACTCTGACGCCCTGACGGAGCCGACTTCTCCACCCGGCCCGAAGCCCTCGGGCGGATAGCCTCTGACGGGCTCGCCTCGCCCGAGCCCTCGCGGATGTGCCTCTGGACGGAGCGATTTCTCCGCCCCGCCTCGAGCCCCTCGGATGTTCTTGACGGAGCCGATTCTCCGCCTCGCCCGAGCGGGCGGACGGTCTCCCGACAGTGTCGCGCCGCACTCCCTGTGTCAAACTAGGGGCTCATGTGACATATATCCACTCGCGCGCTCTTCCCACGTTGACCGCCGATGACGCTAGCTCGGTGGGATGGGAGGCGCCCTGGTCACCACTCGCGCCCACGCCACGCCACACGCAATCCCTACAAGTAGCGGCCATGCCTCGCCACTCGTAGGGGCGACATGATGACTAACCTCTCAGAATGTGTCCCATCACGGAAAGTCCAAATACGGAGCATGCCGTGATTCCTACGCGAGAGCGGCTGCGCCACCCCCAAAGACGGCGTCGAAGTCTTCCTGTGTCTCCCCGACCATCGTGCACCCAGAGCTTCCAGAGCTGGGCGTAGACGAGGATGGCCCCTGCAGCGCCAGTAGCCCTACCGCCGCCACGCCGTCAGATACTGCATCATCGATGCCGCTGCCCTCGTGAGCCCTGACCTGCGAGTCAAAGCTACGCAGCGCCACCTCGCACTCGGCACGCCATCATGACGCCTCACTTGTATGCACTCGGCAGAGGCGGTACGCCCTCCTTCTCACCAAGAACGAGGGAGCCGATTTCCACGAGACGCAGCCCGCCATTGACAAGGCGGGCGCCGCATAAGACGAAACCATCAAAGCTCACTCCTGTGGCCTCTAAGCACAAGGAGTAGTGAAGCCCCTAGGCCTCCTACAGATGAGGCGGCGCCCACGTCAGCTCTTCCTATTCAAATACCAGACCGCAAAAGCCCGTCTCCCTCCCTTCCGCTATAAAGTGATGGGACGGGGCCCT